>CM021108.1:249300076-249359117 GCA_007115665.2 Sequoiadendron giganteum
ACCTCAATTTGAATCCTCATGAAAATGTTCAAAATCAAACGCGGACCCAGCCGCCACCTTAAACCAATCCTCTGCAGTCATAGAATCATCCCTACTAGCAACCATTAAATCCATTCCCATATGTCACACAACAGCCCACCATTGCGTAACTATACCAATCTTATCTGCACTACCTTCAACAACAACAAACCTACCAGTAGGGTGCACTTTCCACCCCCTTTTACCAACAACCATCATCACATCAACAAGGGGGTCCTACCCCTTTGTATTACCAAAATCCTATGCAACAACAAGGCACTTCGTCTGCTTCTTACTATCAGCAACAACCACCCTACCAACAAATGGCTTCCGCTCATCACAATTTGTCATCCTCCTATCCACCTTACATCAATCCGCAATCCACTTATACCAATCAGAATCAACAAACACATTCATATGTAGCTCAACCCACCTATGATCCAACCGCAGCAGGGCCATCCTCATCATACCTACTATACTATCCATATAATGAACCCAATCCAACTCCTGTAGCACCCGTTAATAAGGACTTGGAAGAGGTTAAAGCTGCGTTGAAGGATTTATAGGCTAGAACAAGCAAGTAGTCCTTCAACTTTGAGGATATTTGTCTGTATCCTTTTGATCCCTCCATCTCCTTGGTTCCCTTCCCCAAGAACTTTGAGATACTTAAATTTGACAAGTATAAGGGAACCAAGGACCCTAGAGCCCATCTGCAATAATTTTATGCCCATTTCCAAGAGGTCATGCATAACGATAACTATCTTATCTGACTTTTCCCTAAGAGCCTATAGGGGGTCGCCCTTAACTGGTTCATGGGCCTGGAAAAAGGATCCATCAAATCCTTTGCACAACTATGTGAGCAATTTGTTTCCCACTTCTCTTTCAATCTGGAGAAGGGCATAGACACACTTGATCCCCTAAAGGAAAAACAACATGATGGAGAGACCTTTGCTAGCTATCTACAAAGATGGCATGCCTTAGCCAGTTAGATAAAATCCCCACTATCAGAAAAGGACATGGTTACATTGTTCATCAAAACTTCTCATCTGGACATGGCTCATAAATTTTGGATCCCCTGCATCACCACTTTTGCGGAACTCGTGGAGAAGGGTCCCATCCTGGAACTAGCCCTTGTTGCTAAAGGACAAGTCAAACTTTTAAATTCTGATAAAGAGAAATCCTCGTGGGATAAGCCTCGATATTGGAATAAAAATAAAAATATTGTTAATGATGTTGTCACTGACACCAAACATGTTCAGGTGGCCACCACCTCACAAAAATATCCTCCTCAATAGCAGCAATCAATCTCGAATGCCATATTTGTGCCCCAAGGAGCACCTCGGCAATAGTCAAACCAAAACAACCAAGGGGGGAATAAACGACAATTCACTCGATTGGGAGAACCCCTTAGCCTTGTATTTAAAAAACTTTTGCAAGCCAACTACCCCATTACTTATCCTATAACCAGGCCCCTCGATGAGTCCAATCCCAAGTCGACTTGGTTCAAATAGAATGAGTATTGTGACTTCCACAAGATCAAAGGACACACATTGGATAAATTTCAAGGACTAAAAACTTACATTCAAGGTCTAATTGATTGGGGTGAAATTCATGTGGATACTAACATGACATCTTCATCCAATGCTCAACTCCAAATATACCAAAATGATTTTCCCAAGCACAATCAGGGTCCCAGCACATCCAATTCTAATCTTGGCCCTAGCAACAACAATAATCAAAATAACAACACCAATAATGTCAGCTATAAAAATTTGCCATACAATTACCAAGGTGTGGTCACATATGTCGAACAAGTGGATCCTCATGTATCCATGATACACATCAAACGAAAAGATCCACAATGTGTTGTTACCACCCATCGGACCCGCGTCACAATCCCAGCCGCTCCTGCATCCACCCAGCCGCCATCCGTCAGTTCATAATACAACATCCTTGACCACTTGGGAAAAAATTCAGCTCAAATTTATATCCTAGATTTGCTTAGGTCTTCCCCCATGCATCAAGACATCTTGCATAAAGCCTTACCAAACACCCAAGTCCTTGACGATATTGATCCCACACAGTTCCAAGCATTGGTAGGAAATATGTCCACAACCTACCAATTAGGTTTCAGTCAAAAGGACATGCCACGCCTGGACTCAAGCCATAACTATCCCCTTCACCTTGAGGTCAGGGTGAATTGTCATAAAGTGAAAAGGGTACTGGTAGATAATGGTTTGGCCCTAAATCTTTGTACACTAAAGTTTATACAACAAGTGGGATACACCCAGGTTGACCTAAATAATCAGGTGATCACCATTAAGGCATATGACAACACAAAAAGAGATTATGAGGGCACTATTTGTCTTCCTATTTTGGTGGGTCCTATTGTACAATATACCATGTGTCATGTTCTGGATCTGGAACTCACATATAACATCCTCCTTGGTCGTCCATGGATTCGTTCTATGCAAGTCGTCGCATCAACCTACCATCAATGTTTGAAGTTCCTATTTCAAGGAATGGAAGTAACCATACAGGTTGACCCTCAACCATTTGAATATTGTTGTGCCCTAGAAGCTTTCTTTCCACATTCACATTACTGCGCTGGAGTAGAAATTGGGGCATCTCAAACATCTGATTCACATCCATCCACCAACACAAAACACTACATCATCCACACCTAGGTCCACCATCACCAAGGTCTAGATCATTGACAAAGGATGTGGTGAGTACAACATGCATACAACATTGAATTTGGAAACCATGCCACCCTCGCCATGTACATATGGACAACCCTCTCCATCTATCTCCAAAGTGAAAGAGAAGACACGCACACTCACTTCCAAGAACATGGGCTCAACCACATTTAGAGATCTAGGTTCTCTTCAGGATCAAATGGAAGAAGATATCAATCAATGGATTTATAGAGAAGAACCTAAGCAGTCACACCCCCTCCTAGAATACTTCCAAGAGACATATCCATATGCATCCAAGTTTGTTGAAAAGCGCAACTACCAAGGTGGAGGTCTCGGTATAGAAGAGCAAGGAAAATGACAACCCGTAGAAGCATCCATACGTTCGAAGAAGATAAGATTGGGCTATGATACTAAACAAAAGAGTCATGTGACATCCTCTAGCACTTCTGACAATGTTAGTGTCAATGACAGTTCCCTCAAAGACATACCAGAGGAGGAGACCATCATACATGCGTATGATGACTTGGATCATGTTGACCTCCCTGCCATGTTTGAATGCCTATCCGTTTGTACCATCACCTTATCCCTCAAACATCCCGAACTCATAGATTATGACCTATAAGGTACCACACTTCCCAACACATTTCCCTCAGTGGATCAACATGTGCATCTCATGGGATTGGGGGAAGATGAACGCCCCAGCCACAAAAACAAAAAGAAACAAAATAAAAAGGGTCACCTAGTGAAAACCTCCCTGAGGCACTTCGTGACTTAGAAATAGTAAAAAAAAAAGGGTGTATCTGCTAGTGAAAACCTTGAAGAGGCACTAGAATATGGGGACATTCATCTTCCCCTTGTCAAAACTCACTTATTCAGTCGATCATCTATCTTGATCGCAGAAACACAAGCTGTAAACTTGGGAATATAAGAGAACCCCAAGATCACTTATGTGGCTAAGGCACTATCAGAAGAAGAAAATTCTCCCATCATCAATATCTTGAAAGAGGAAATCATTAGTTTTTCCTGGACATACTCAGATATGCCCGACCTTGATCTAGCTTTGGTGGTACATCGCCTAGATGTCTGTCCTCACGCAAAGCCTGTTAAACAAAAACTCAGAAAAATGCACCCTCAAGTGGCCCTCCTGGTGAAGAAAGAATTAGAAAAGTTGTTAGAAGTAGGGTTCATCCGACCAATTGACTACTTTGACTGGATATCCAATATAGTCCTAGTCGCTAAACCTAGTGGATACATCAAAATTTGTAGAGACTTCTGAGATATTAATAAGGCTTGTCCTAAGGACGACTTCCTTCTACCAAACATTGATATGTTGGTCGACCTCACTGTAGGACATGAGATGTTGTCTCTCATGGATGGTTTCTCTAGCTATAACCAAATCAATATTTCCCTTGAGGACCAACACAAGACCGCCTTCACAACAACCTGGGGTACATTCTGCTATAATGTCACGCCTTTTGGCCTTAAAATTGCAAGGGCAACATACCAGCGGGCTATGACAGTTATCTTCCACGACCTTATCTGGATAATAATGGAAGACTATGTTGACGATCTCTTAGGAAAGTCAAGAACAACGGAAGAGCACCCCGCCATTCTCAAAAATATCTTTGAATGCTTGGATCAATATAAGCTATGACTTAATCCAAAGAAATGTGTGTTCGGTGTAACCACTGACAAACTCTTGGGGTTCATTATCTCCCACAGAGGAATTGAGGTTGATCCTGATAAGGTTAAGGCCATCATGGAAATGCCTCTGCCCCATAATCTAAAACAACTCTGAAGTTTACAAGGTAAGCTCCAGCCCATCCACAGATTCATTGCTCAACATGCTGATAAATGTCAGTCATTCGCACATCTCCTGAAGAAAGACACTGTCTTTAAGTGGAGCCCACAATGTCAGCTTGGTTTTGATTAGATTAAGGAATACTTGGCTCACCCACCTATTCTCATGCCACCTATCCCTGGAAAGCCCCTCCTCCTTTACATTTCAGCTACTTTCGTGGCATTGGGGGCATTATTGGCACAACATGATGAATCCTCCAAAGAACAAGCAATTTACTATATCAGTAGGACTTTGGTCAGTTATGAGCTCAATTATTCTCCAATGGAAAAGGCCTATCTAGCCATCGTCTTTAGCTCCCAAAAACTCAAGCACTACATGCTCAGTCATCCAGTTAAGCTCATCTCCAAAGTTGATCCGCTAAAATATTTGTTATCAAGAAAAATATTGACAGGTCACATGGCTAAATGGGTCATGCTACTAAGTGAATTTGACATAGAATATATGGATCACAAAGCAATAAAAGGGCAGGTCATTGCAGATCAATTAGCAGATACTCCGCTGGTCGATGTCTATCCGTTAGAGACAAAGTTTCCAGATGAAGGGGTCTTTGCAGTGTCGGAAGCCACCACATGGACATTGTATTTTGATGAGTCCCACACTAACAATGGATCCAGAGCAGGAGTATTTCTTGTCACCCACCAAGGTGACTACATACCCAAATCATTTAGACTAGCTTTTCCTTGCACCAATAATATCACTAAGTATGAAGCTCTCCTCATAGGCCTTAGGATTGTTGTTCAATGGTATATCTCACACTTGCACATCTTTGGTGACTCTCAACTGGTGATCAAACAAGTTAATGATGAATTCCTCACAAAAGATGACAAGTTGTTACCCTACAAATGCATGGTGGACGACTTCAAGAAATATTTCATCTCCATCCAGTTCGACCAAATCCCCAGGATACAGAATAAAGCTTCTGATGCCATGGCCACTATTGGTTCCCTCCTAGATATGCCCAAAGATTGTACTGAATGTGAGTTCTTGGTAGAACAATTGTTAATCCTCGCATATGACATCCCTAAGAGTGAAATGGTCTGTGACATTGTAGGCCCCGAATCCCCTTGGTACCAAGACATTTATACTTATCTTCGTGATAACATCCTACCATCTGACCTCACAAGAAACCAATGAAAATCATTTATCCAATGTATCGTTTGCTACACCATTGTCAGTAATACACTTTATGAACGTGGGTATGATGGAACCCTCCTCTGGTGTTTAAACGAAACCGAAGCCCTCACTGCATTAGCAGAAGTGCATAGTGGTATTTGCGGGGCCCATTCTAATGGTATGGCCTTAGCCAAAATGACTCTAAGAACAGGGTATTATTGGCCTACGATGGAACATGATGCTTATGATTTTGTCAAAAGGTGGCTTCCCTATCAGCAACATGCAGATTTGATTCACGCCCCGACACAAGAGTTACAGCCTATCACGATGCCTTGGCCATTTTCATAATGGGGTTTTGACTTAGTTGGCAAGATTACCCTCCATCCTCCGACGGTCACACTTTCATTATCACAACTACTGAATACTTTACCAAGTGGGTGGAATCCATACCACTCACTCAAATCACTAGTGTTTAGATCTCTAAGTTCATCCTCTACCATATCCTCTGCAGGTATGGAATCCCCTCTACCATCATCACTGATAATGGAAAGCCATTCAAGAATAAGTGCATGAAATTCCTCTATGAAATGTATCATATCCAACATCGTTGGTCTACCCCCTATTACCCCTAGGGTAATGGTCAACCAGAGGCAACCAATAAAACATTGATTAAAATCATTAAGAAGATGGTCAATAACACTGGTTGAGATTGGAACCTCCATCTCCATCCTTCCCTTTGGGCCTACTGCACGTCCATTCGCACCCCTGCTGATGCTACTCCATACTCCCTTGTCTATGGAATTGAAGCCATCTTGCCAATTGAAGTTGAAATCCCCTCACTTCAAATATCACTAAAGAATCTAATCACTAATGAAGACACCCGAGTGGCACGACTTGCACAGTTAGAATAATTGGATGAAAAACGGGTCAAGGCTTATAACCATCTGCAAGCCTATTAACACTGTCTCAAAAGAAGTTATAATAAGAAGGTCCACCCTCACCAATTCACTATTGGTGACTTAGTTCTCAAAGAAAATTAGCTGAATTAGCAAGATTGAGATAAGAAGGGTAAATTTGAAGCCAATTAGTTAGGCCCTTATGTCATCACCACCAAATATGGTTTTGGAGCATACAGGCTATCTACCCTTGAAGGAGAGCCCCTGGAAGAACCTATCAAAATCATGCATCTAAAAAAAAATCTATATTTAGGTCAGTTGGGGTATCCTTCCTAGTAACATCTCAAAAATACAAAAAAGTAAAAAAATATCAAAATCAAAAAAATCAAAAAAATCAAAAATAGTAAAGAGAAATAATTCGTCCTATGGTGGAAACCACCCCTACGTGGCGCCTTGGATACATATGATTGGTGAAAACCTGGCAACAGGCACCTTTCGTATAGGGCTTAATCATTATCTACCTCACGTCCTAATCACTTTATGCTTGATCCATCCAGATCTCCATATCCATATCCTCCCATCCGCTTGCATCCCCTGGTCGCTTGGTATATCTTTGGTTGAGAATTGGACGAACACCATCCGCTATTCAGCATCCCGAGCTTCTATCCTAATCTGAGCTTTGGTCATCTCCATCTAGGATTTTCCATCATGTTTGTCTCCATCTAGATCCCATCCCATCTTTGGCGAACTACGTTGCCATTGCGCTTTCACGAAGGCAAGGTTGATCATTTGATCGGCTCCCGAGGCTTTTTTTTGTTTGTCATATTTGTTTGTCCATCCTTGGTGAACTACATTACCCCTATGCTTTCATGTAGGCAAGGACGATCACTTGATCTTCCCTTGGGGCACTTTGTCCTTCATCATCCCTCACCATTCGTCCACTTTTTGATCTTAATCATTGGTGGTCTTTGGTATTTTTTGAACTATGTTGCCCCTGCACTTGCAAGTAGGTAGGGCTGATCATTTGATCTGTCCTCGAGGCTTCTCTTTGTTTTTATTTTGTGGTCAGTCCATCTAATCATTGTCTTCCATCATCTTTCTTCATCATCCTCTTTTCGCTTTTATCATGGTCTTTTCCTAAACTACAAGGGCTCTACACTTTCACGTAGGCAAGGCTGATCTTTGATCAACCCCCGAGCCCCTAGGTCTTTAGGTTGAGTCTCGTGTCTTTTCATCAAGGTATGTCCTTATCTCGCTAGTACCTCACAAATGGAATCCATTTGTGTCACGAGAATTAATCAATTTTTGAATATCTCGCTTCATTAATCGATCTTTTAGTTTAGTACCCATCTTTGGTCTCAACAAGATGTATCCTTCCTAACAGACTGCATCAACCCCATCCATCATATTGATCCTATGGCAAAGAATGTTTTGAAATTGATTGCAATCTTTTGATACTTTTGGTTTTTGTTTATCACTTGAGCCCCCTATCATCACTTGTCAAGGCTGCCATAATTTCTCATATTGTGGTGTGTTTTGATTGGTTTACATAGGGGCATATCTTGATTTTCCTTTTGTTTGTTGTTTTCCTGGTTGTCTCACGTAGTACCCACCAAGAACCCTGTGGTCTTGTGTTATGCTGAGACATCCTTCTATGCTTGTGGTCATACCAATACCTGGCCTAACCGAAGTCATCGTGACTTTGGGGAATTGGGATGACCTTCCTGTTTGCTATGTTTTTTTATGCATTAGACACTAGTCCACCTTGGTCCATATACCATGATAACTGGTGTCTTATGTTATAGCAAAAATCAGTGCTCTGAAGATGATAACTTGCATTAGGACTGCATTTCATTTTTCTCCCATTGCATTCATGTATTCTTCATCCCTTCTTTCCCCCCGACTTGGGATTTTGGATTGTGTAAATGGTGATTCCATCCACCTTTCCCTTTATTCTCAAGATCCCCATGATTCTTGATAGGTGCAATCACACACCCATCACATCATTCATTACACAAAACCTTATTTACATTTAGATTCACATTGTATTTACATTTTAGGTTCATAATCATTTTAAGTTGTGTAGGTTAATTTTCATCCTATGCATCTTAACATTCATTCACATATTCATCTTAGTTCATAGCATTAGGTTCATTACCACATCCATCATACACATTAAAAATCATGCATGTCATAATAAATCATCCACAATAGGAATAATCATAACATCCATAACATCATATCCATTAGACATCATGCATTCATAAATAATCATCTCATTTTACATATCACATCATCCATCGCATCCTGCATCATAGAAATTAGACATCATGCACATAGAAATAATCATAGAAATCATCTATCACATCCTGCATCATAAATGTTAGGTATCAATATAATCATTATGCATCATAATCATACATCCATCTAGGCATAAACATAAATCCATATAGGCATATTCATACATCACATCACCCATCATAAACTCATAAACATACACATATGCATAACTACATCATCCATCACATAGTATCAATAAGGGCTCTCGCATATCATATCAAAAATCACCAAAATATAATATCCATCATGATATCTATCATGTCCATCATAATCATAAAATAAAGTACAAGTACAAGGATCTATATCAAATATAATCACTGCTACTCTGTACTACCCATCCATCCTGCACCTGTCAAAATTTGATATCCTGTCATCTGCCAAATTAGCTACCCACATCTGACAGCTATGAATACTTGGGCACCGATCCTCTGCGAGGGATGGTCATCTACGAGCCACTATATCCTTGGGTATGTGTCCCTAGTGATTGGGATGGCACGGGAAACTGAGGGGCCCATCACTCAAAGTGAAACATGCGCTGTGATGGATTTGGAATCGCCTGCTGATAAGTGATCATCCAGAAGGATGCCTCTCTCATGTACTCATCTCTCTTTGCATCCTGACCCTAGAGAATGTTTTGCTCCTATTTGTATTTGTCTCGATCTTTGGTAATGACTCTCCTCTCCTCTACCCACGCCCCCTATGCCATCCTCAGCTGCTTGATCTCCCCTTGTAGCCAATCTCTCACCTCCTCCACTGCTCCTACCTATGAGGCATCCCCCTCTCCCTGCAGTCTCTACACCACTGCCCCCGATCTATCACCACCACTCTGCAGTATCCCTCTCCCCCTGCATCGCCTGAGCCTGTACCTACAAGGCCTATATCTGTACATGCATCATGTCCCTCTCTCTTTGAGCCATCTCTAACTAGGCCTCTATTGCCTCTGCCCTCGACCTCGCATCCTTGAGTGTTGTCTCTGTTATGGATGAACTATTTTGGAGCTCAGTCCTCTCCCTCACCAACCTTGTCACCTGTGCCCTCAGCTCCTCCATCTCCCTCTCAGCATGTGCCCATCCCCTCCAGCCTCCTACTATCCTATGCCCTATGATATAGTCATCGCTGCCTATAATTAGTCGTGATCCCAGGTCACCTTGTCTAGCTCCCAACGTAGGTCATCTCTCTCCCTCTCTGCATCCTATACCTGTGAAGTCAGGAGCTCAATAATGAAGCCATAATCCCTCTATCCTACGGCCTCCAACTTGACTACCTCTGCCTGAAGCCTCCTCCTCTTAGCCCTGAGTCGGATAACCTATGCCTCTATAATCTTCAACCTTTGCTCTATCATTTGGAGCCTCGCTTGGGCCCCCCTTAATAATACAATAGGTTCCTCAAGTGGTACATATGGTATAGGCGCCAGTGGCTCCACCACTAGGACGTCCACATCCATCACATCCTCTTATGCATCTCTCTCCTCGTGCATCTCCATCTCTAGTCTCTTGGGATCCTGTTGAACCTCGGTCGCCACTCGAACTCTCCTTGACTATCCCCTCTGCCCAACCCTCATCCACTATCTCACCTCAGGCTCCTCTCTCTCTCATGCATCTCCATCTCTGGCTAATCGGGTACCTGCTCACCTCCATTGTCCATTGCCTCAGCCTCATCCCTCTCCATCGACTTGGCATCTTGTCTCTCCTCCTCGAGGTGGACCTGAGCCCTCCGTCTCCTCCTCCTCCTACCTAATATCTGTTGATCCCCCACTGGATCCTCCCCCTATCCCCCTGCTCTGTCTACCTTCGTCACCCCCTGCTATCCACCTGCTCAGGCCACCTCTTGTACTCTCTCTTGTTGCCCTGCTACTCTGCCTACTCTCAGTACTCTCCTCCATTGTCCTTCAGACCTGCCTACCTCTGACCCTCTCTGCTCACCTCCTCCTGCTAAGGTTTCCCTTGGCTGCTCCTCTCCTCTTGCTCGAGCTGCCCCTACTCCTCTTCTTCGCTACCTCCTGGCCTCGCCTGCTTGTTGTCTCCTCCCCCCTCCTTCTACTCTGGCCTCGTCCTCTGATCCAAATTCTAATGCCTCTATGATCAACACCTCGGGTGTAATCCATGTAGGATAGTGTCACATAAACCATGCTGCATATCTCATAGTGATCCCTACATCTACCAATCCCTCAGCCCTCCTTGGGTACTCCACTAGCTCTCACACCAGTGTGGCCCAGTGCTCCAATGCAAACTTTGTTGAAATCGCATCACCCCATGGTCGCTCCCGCATAATCTATTTGAACATATTCGGGGCACCTAAAATATCCTGTATCAACCCATACTACCTCATCACTCGATCTGGCCTATGTGACTCTACTATTCATGGCTCTCTCCCAACTATATAACAGGAATTCATGAAGTATCCCTTATGCCTCGCCTCCTCTTTCCTCCATCCTCTAAAGATTCATGTCATATATGGCCTCCACACTATGTCCTCCTCTAGATCATCAAAACACCTCCTCCATCTATCTATATCTCCTGTCCCTGATACCGAAAAACCCACTCATACTCTGCACTGTACCACTAGGCCACCGACAATGTCATATCTTCATGATCTGCTTGCACCACATCTGGCTGGTCACAATAATATGCTCTCAATCCCACACTTGCAACAATCTCACATGACACACACTGAACACTCCCCGATAGCAGATCTCCTGCATGTCTCTATATAATTGTGCCAGGATGCATGGACCCCATGTGAACTATCCATCCCTCCCCTCGATGATATGTCGAATAACCTCCATGTAGCCAAGGTTGCAGAGTCTCCCACTCCTATCCGGAATGAGTATCCCGGTTATCAAACCACAAAGATACAAAGGCAGCAGTGGTACTCTTAGCCCCAAGTATCTATCCATGTCCAAACCATTCTTCTCTATCGACAGGTCCTCTTGCCCGAACAGGTACCATATGGTATGATCTAGCACCTCCCCCTCTGATCTCAACTCGCTCACCAGCCACCCTGCTATAGGCAATCTCAAAATCCACCAGACATCCTCCAGCGTCACTGTCATCTCTCCTGTCGGGAGATGGAATGTTGATGTCGCTGAATCCCAACATTCGATCAGGGCTGTTAGCATCACTTGATACACCCTGATGGATGGATATCCTAAGAGATGCAACAACCCTACCTGCGCTAAACACAGATGGTCTGCTCCGGTCATCATTCGCTGTGTCGCTGTGAGCACCTTTGATCTCCTCTCATGCGTCTGCAAACTATCAAACCTCTGTAGTCAAACCACAAGATCTGTCAGTCACCACATCATTCCCTTTAATTCTTTCCCAGCCCCTGACACCTTTCTCACTCACATTTCCTACCCTTACCGCACCCCTCCCTTCCTTTCTTTCCCGGCCCCGGGCTCCTGTTCACACTATTTTTTTCTAACACTCTTTCCTTGGATTCTTTTCCTCCGTTTTCTCTCTTTTTTCCACTTTTCCCTTCATGCCCTTGGCGTGTTCCTCTTTGCGTGCAATCACACCTTTTCCGACGTGTGACTACCCCTTTTTCGGGGTGTGGGCGTGCCTGTTTCGGGGCACGACTGCCCCTTTTTTGGGTGTCGTCGCTCGTCGGGTGGGGCTACCCCTTCTCGGGGTGCCACCGCCCCTTCCCAGGGCACGACCGCTCGTCGGGCGCTGCCACCCCTGTTCGGGGCATCGTTGCCCATCGGGAGGGCCGCCCCTATTTTGGGCACCACCGCCCGTCGGGTGGGGCCACCCCTATTTGGGGCGTCGCCGCCCATCGGGTGGGGCTGCCCTTGTTTGGGGCACCAACACCCGTTGGGCGAGGGTCGACGCCCATCAAGTGGGGCCGCCTGGTGGGGGCGTGGCCTCCCCTGCTCGGGGCGGGACCGCCCCGCCTGGGCACGACTGCCCATGCTTGGGGCAAGGCCGCCCCTCCACAGGGCGCGACCACCCTTTCTTGGACAGGGACACCCATTTTTAGGGCATGGCCGCCCTTGTATAGGGCAAACCGTGGAAAATTTAACCCTTCTTTTTTTTCCTCTAACCCCTTATTTTTCAACCCCATCCTTATTGGACATTTCTCCCAACCCGCCTGACGAAATTAAATTTTGTCTCCTACCCATTTTCCTAATCTACCCTGAAACCAAAACCCATGTTTTCAAAAATGCAGTAAACTTCAAAATACATCCAAAAATGCTAAAATCACAAAGGGGGGTTTTGAGCCTAACCTGGCATGGGACGACACGCTCGGCGTAGAAACTCTGCATCTCGTCTACGCGATGGATGATGTCGTCATCATAATCGTTGAACATCATCTCTCTCTTCTCCTCTCCTCTCCTCTATCTCTCTCTCAATTGACATCTATCCAAATGAGCAATAGTAATTGTAAAATTACTATTTATAACTTTCCCCCTCTTTTTAAATTCAGGGATTTTTTTCCCTTTTTTAAGCTTTTTTTTCCTCCAATTCATCCGCAAACTTCCCAGGGCCGCCATTTGCGTCCCATATGTCTGTTAGACTCCGTTCAAAAGGAAAACTTGCCTAATTTTTTGAGCCCTTTCCAACGGTACCTTCCGTTTCTTCATATTGAGAAGTCGCCTAGGGCCCCCTTTTACTTCCCCTACTGCCCTCTCAAGGGGGCATACCCTACCAATCTATCCACACCTCTTTCTTGGTCATCTTCTCGCTTGATCAGGGCATCCCCTTTCACTCCCCTTCATTTGAGCAGCTCACACAATCTCTCCCGTGTTGGGGCATCTTTCTTCCAGTCACTTCCTCTATAGAGTCATCTGCATTTTATTTTTCTTCGAAACATTGTTATTCTAACAATATTTCGAAGAGGAGAAAAATGTAGATACCTAAATTTTACCCTTTACACAAGGTCAAATTTATCCCTTTCATTAATTCACTTCATCCCCTTCATCAAATGTTAATTAAATTATTTATTTAATTAATGTTCCCCTTTTCTCTAACGTTCCTAAGGTATTTAATTTAATTAATTAAATAATTTATACATTAGCCCACTTCATCTCTAAATTAAATAAATGTAATCAATTTATTTAATTTAGTCAATTATCCTTTTTAATTTTTAATTCATTTTTCTCTCTCCTTGTCACATCCTCCATAACCTTTTCACTAAGTTGGATTAATTTAATTAATCCTTCATTAAGATGTGCATATCCTTAATTTGAATTAATGTCACATCCTCCATATCTAGCCACTTGCCTGTAATCATTATTAATTAGCCTAATCACGTGTTTGCACAATCCTAATCCTAATCACTTACCTTTTCTAGCATGTCCTTAGATCAACCTTTCTTGGTACTTACCTTTTTTGGGTTGACCTCTTCCCCATGTGAATTAAAAATTCACACTTATTCCCCCCATGCATTTGTCTTCCCCATGACATCTCATATGTCACATCATACCCATAGAACAAGGACCCCTTTTAGGGGAATCTTGTTTTACCCTTTAGTCTCTTCTAAAAAGTGAATTAAAAATTCACTTTTATTCCTCCAAGGCCATCTCCAATCCCCATGGTGACAAGGGTGGACTTTCTAAAAGTCCCCACTTGTCACTTTCATCCCCACTTGGAGACAAGGGATTACTTTTTATGGAGATCCTCTCTCATCCCAAGGTGCTTGCAAGTACCTTGGGACCATATGGCCTTTTCCATGTCACTTGTACCCTTTCCATCTCACCTTGTCCTTTGGACACTTCACCCACCGCATGGAAAGATGTGAGGACTTGTGAGTCCTCAACTCACCATAGCCCTCCATCTTGTCCATGGTGGCTCAATCTTGATCGTTGAATCCTCTAGAGAATTCAATTTCTTCTATAAATAGCCCCCTTTTCTCATTAATTGAGTTACTTAGTGCATTCATACCAAACTTATGCTCTTAAGCCTTTCAAACCATTTTAGCCATTTATTACAACCTCTTATTATTGCATTTAGTATCTTAGTGTCCATTATTGCATTCACCCACCTCCATTAATCATTCATTTACCACCATCATTGCATGCTTATCATCTAAGGAGCACATATCAATAATATCTTCAAGGGTCAACCAAGGATCAACACGAAAAAAGGTATAATCTGCCGTTTGTCTTTATATTCCTTTTTGTTTGTGTTTAACGTAGCCTAATTTTGAGGTGTTAGGTGTTATTTGCTTCTCTTACATTCTACTTTGTTTTGCAATTTTAGATTAGCAGATTTCTCCCGATCACACCACCTTTCCTACAATAGTTAATTAGATAGATCCTATTTATTTAATTAATTAAGCTAGCCCCTTAATAAATTAAATAAAACATATTTAATTAATTACCTTAACCATCCTGCATCAATTAGATAATTTCTTAAATAATTAATTATCTTCTAATGCACATTTCTCTCCTCATTTAAAAAATGAATAATAAATCATTTCCACCTCACCACTAAAATCTAAAAATGAACCTCTTTGCATCTTGATTCTCCATTCAAGTTCAGTCTTGACCGTCCACTTAGCTCCTCTCAAATAATCCAAATGTGTGCATCCTATCCCTCCATTCAAGTTCAATATTGACCATCCGTTTATATTTTTCTAAAGCCTAAAATTGCTTACATCTCCTTTCTCCATGCAATTCAAGAATATCAAAGCCCTTAATTATAATAATCGTAATGACTATTATGAGGGAATCATTTGGGGTTTTCTCTATTCTTAATTAAATTGATAAACCCAAAAAAATAATTTTACACCATAAATTTTATTCTTGAGGACTTATTGTTAGTTTATAAATATTACTTTCATTTATCAATAAATCATTTTTTTGAATATAGGAAAAGAAAAGACGAAAAGAAGGTTCAATAAATCTCTCAACCCCAATAATAGAGTCAACATGTTACATTTGATGATTCATACAAGAAAAAATAATGGATGTCATAGAATTAGGTACACAAACTAGGATAGTACCAAGGGAAACTTTAAAATTTACTTGACTATTTATTAATAGTAACCTACCTAAATGTTGGATGCAAAATAGAGGAAATTTTTAGTAATAGAGTCACATTTTTATCTTCCAAGTAAAATCAAATTATTGGGGCCTAAGGTTTCATCCTTGGTCTATGAACCAATCAAAAGGTTTTCATCCTCTAGTTTACAATAATATGAGGGTTTCCATCCTAGGATCTAGCACCCTAAACATCATGTGTTCTAAGTAGTATAAGTTAGGGTTTCTACCAATATATTCATTAAACTCCTCTGGAACATTGTCAACTTTGATGAAACACTAGATTCACAGTCAAAAGGTTTATCATGCAAATCAATAGTTGTGATATGTGATGAATTGGGGAACATAGGGCTACAATACCATAATAAATTAAATGACATCATATTCCACTACTTATGATATAAGTACTTATTAATCTACCAAATAAAATATTAGTAATGTTTGCACTTGCAAGAAAGTCCACCTTTGAAGAAGTTGCAAAGTCAAAACCATATTAATGGTGTCTTGGGTTCATGTAGAGGGGTAGGTGAGAAGAGTTCAAAAAAATGGTTGGAAATTCAAAATTTTGGGGTCAAGGGTGTTGTATGATAGTTGCCATTGGATAGGAGTCAAGGAGTTTGGGAGAGACATGCCTATTAGGAGAATTTTGAAACCCCCAAAAAAGGAGTTAGGCATAAGATCTTGGACCAAATGCTCATAGTTAGGAAGTTGGGGATAAAAAGGGGATAATTGACTAGTTTTGATTTACCAAAATAGAAAGGAATGGGTCTCTAGTTCTACACAAATTCATTTAAGAAGGGGACATTCCACTTGATTTAATATTCTCCATCCACTTGCATCCTTCTCATCCCTCCTTACAAGTAAGTAAATTGAAACCATCCAATCTAAAAAATGACCTCAATCATTCATATCTTGAGCTAAAAATATATAAACCCTCATTTGAAGGATATTTTCCATATGTGGAGGTGCTTCAAAGATTATAGGTACATGTTGCCAAAATTGGGGGTATCTCATGAGAAACCATGCATTTTGATGGGTCTCATGATCATCCCTATTTATTGCTTTAGTTTCGTATTTTAAGAACATTTCCAAATATGTTCTTGTTTCATACTTGACTTTTTATTAATATTTGGATAAAAGCACTATGTTAGATGTGTAATTTATAATGAATGTTAAAATAATCATTTCTAAGATAATATGGCATTTAATTATGATTATAATAATCTTATAGTAAATATTTTTTGTGAAGCTAAGTTTTGCTTGCAATAATTAAGGAAGACAACCCATAACCAAGGTTGCAGCATGTCGGTAGCCAAAGCCACAAGTACTTGCAACCAAAGAGCATAGTTTTTAACAATTTTTAGAGGAAATAATTTCTTCTATACAACTAAGGATGAACCTCACCAAAGCAAGGATGTTCAACAGGTGGTAGATATAATGTCAATTCTCTAGCAAAGATCGTATGAGACTTATATGGACTATACCACTTATATTTATGTTTCCCAATAATTTTTTTCCTATGCATAGGTTGGAATGTTCTAGCAGGAGAATTCTCCTTAATAATTGTTTAAACTTATTCTCCTAGTTTTATTTCTATTTCCAAAATAAGAAATCCATCCTCCTATATAATATGGAGTGATTAGACAAGTTTAGATTAGTATTTAAGATTCCATAAATGTGTAGAAGTAAAATTTAGTGTATATATTCTAGGTGATCTAAGATATTTAGACATAGATTTTCTACAAGTTTGTACTAGATTTGAGAATATAATTCAAATACAATTTTACCATATCAATTGATTTTTATGTTATGAATTATGATATGGTCTAATTTAGTTAATGATCTATGAAGGAGAAGAGAAGGGTGTAATTGGTCCAAGTAAGAACCCACTTGAGGTGAATTGCAACTAAGCTTTCATTTTGTTAGTTTAATGATTTTTTAAAATCATAGTTAGATTTTCTTTCTAGAATTATTTGATGATAAAATTCCCCAATAAATAATGCATTGTGATGTTAATCAAAGAGGAGCTAAGGCACGCTGACACAAATAATAACACGAATTAGTGGATGTAACCACACAAGTATGCAACCCAACATTTTTCAAATTAGTAGGTGCAAAAATATAAAGTGGCTTGATTAAATTTTATTTACGTTGTCAAAGCTCCATATAATGCAATAGATGGCTATATATGTGAAAAAATAGACATAATTGTGAAGCCTTGTATTGTTATAACACACATTAAACATTGATTTCATTTTCTAATAACAAGTTTCTCTCTCAATATTTTTATTAAAGGGCATATGGATAAGGTATGCATACTAATATTATCTAAATTTTAAAATAAGATCTATTTAGTTTGAAAAATATGGAAGAAATGAATGATGGTATACATAATCTATTATGAATAGTTCATTATGCTAGTGGAGGATACATCTCATGTAAATATATTAGATTGAAAAAAGAAATTTATGTTAAATTTATAAATGTATGAAATCCATGTGAATGGTGCTAATGAAATAACCATTGATGACTATCCTTGTTTGTTGAACACGACTAGAATTTAGAGAAACAATCCCATTGAAGATTATATATAGTTGGTAAACAAAGTAAAATGACATAATAAATATGGCAAGGACACTTGTTTGAGACAAAAAAGGAATGCTAATGTTTGCAATGATCATTACCATATCTACAAAGTGAGTCCAAATAATTTGTTGATGAGAATGGAAATAAAAATTTCTACTAGCATGACATGATGAGATCATAATGTAGGAATTGATTGTCATTGATTTTAAAGGAAATCATTACCATCAAGGAAGGAAGTAAAGGAAAACTGAAATAATTCTAATTTGATGTAATTTTTTTGAAAGAATAAAGAAGAAACCCCTTAATATGTTGTCATTGATGCCAACATTAATTGTTGATATTTACTCTAATCCAGTGAATAGAATGGAGATACCTTAATTTGGTATTTTGGTCCACAATTTCTCATGTAATAATATCTAATTATGAGGTGATAATATGTTATTCCTGACTACTTTGTGCATCTATGTTCAAGATTTTAGCTATTTTGGATGAACAATTTGGAAGTTATAAGTGACAGTAGTTCAACATATAGTTTTGGCTATATACAATGTAAATGGGTATGAATAATTTGGTTCGTGTTCCTCCGATGATTCAAATCAAACTTTTTAATTTTGCGAGATTGTTTACAGGTGTTAGTACACTATATATTCTAGATGGCAAGTGATTATGTGATCAAATGGATCGTTGGTGTTTGATGAGCTGGATTATTTTGTGACTGGGTCTAATTCTTGGCCGATCTAATGCTTGATATATGTTGTGGAGATGAAATATGTATTGTGGATGTTAATGAGATCCATTTTAGGTCCATGCCAACCTAAATTAAGTGTTGCACATTTGGGTTGAGCGCAAAGATGTTTTTGATTCAAGTATCATGCCGACAAGATAATTTTGATTTAATATAGGGCTGCATCTAATTAGGTCGACCTAATTGATGTATGGATATGTATTGGGTATATATGTAAGACATTTTTGAGGATGTAGAAGTGACATGATGTGCTATATGATGCAAACATGTGAATTGGTATGTGTGTGTGATCCATAATAGTAGAATTGTTGTGAATATTGAGCGATTGTAAAGCAGAGCAGTGTTTTGTATTTAGAGCTTCAAAGGAACTGAATTCAGCATAAGGAATGTGAATTTTGTATCAGTTCACATCCTAGCTATGTGGCCATTTCTATTTTGTATCTATATTTTTATGGTCGTGAGCCCTATTGGACAATGTGTCCTGACAGTGAGCCTCTATAATATCTTATAACCGATTATAATATATTATGAGCTAATCCTCATTGTGGTTTTTCCCTTTTTGGGTTTTCCACGTAAAAATCTTGGTGTTCATGTGTCATGTGATCTTGTGGTTGCTTCATGTTTTCATTCATTGTTGTAATTGCATGTGTATTGATAATTGGATGGATTATGATTAATTGGCTTAATAGAATACTGATTCACCCCCTCACAATATTTTGGGTGTTCAACAATTGGTATCAGAGCTTGGTTCCTTTTAAGAAGCCTAACAACTTGAGGAAGATCTTGGAGATTGAACACATGACTGATAAAGAGTTTTCAGATCTAACTACTGAAAGTGACTGTATGACCGATAAATAAGAACTCCAAGTTTCTCTTGAAGATCTTGATAGAGTTGAAGGTGAAAACAAACATCTGAAGGAAAACCTAGAAGCAAATAAGCATATCAAAGAATTGAGAGAAAAAATCAAGAAATTCAGAGAAAGACATAGAGAAGCCAATGAACAATGGAAGAAAGCAAATGAAGATATCATTAGACTGAAAGTACAAGTGGAAGAAAATAAAATAATTGAGGAATATCTGAATGTAGTGGTACAAAGCAAGATTGATGAACGCACAAGATTTGAACAAGAAGTGGTAACTCTGAGATCAGATCTGGAAAAATCAAGAGTTCATGAGGATAAATTCAAATCAAGTACTACAATGCTTGATGAACTAATTGTAGGATAGAAACCATCTAAAGATAAAGGAGGTTTGGGACTTGAGGAAGGTGAAATCTCAAAGGCTAATTAGACCCCTAACAAGGTTGATAATCAAAATAAGACTCAAGGCAATGACGATCAAATCAGGAATCAAAGAAGCAATGCTAGAAGACCCCCTATTAGACAACCAAATTCTCAAAGGTACCCATCTTTTAATGGTATGTGTTTCTCATGCAATAAATTTGGACATAAGGCAATAGAATGTAGAAGTAAAATGAACCATAATGTTGGATCCTTCTCTAGAAAAAAATTTGCATGCAAGAAATTTGGACATAAAGATATTGAGTGCAGAAGTCAGATGATGAATAGATATAATCTTGGTAGAGTGATTCAATCTTTCAATGGTTATTGTTATACATGCAATACATTTGGACATAAGGCTAACTAGTGCAAATCAAGATTTAATGGAGGTTAGTTTGGTTAGAAAAGTGTTGTATGTTACTATAGACATCTAAATTTGATCACTTCCACATGATCAAAATCGTCTACTCTATTCATCTATTTCATTAATAATTAAATAATTTATTTAATCATTATTTCATTTTTTGCCTAAGGTCCCTAAAGTATGTAATTGAATAATTAAATACTTTACCTTACACCTTTTTATCTCTAAATTAAATAAATAAGACAATTTATTTAATTTAGTCATTTGACCTATTTGGATTAAATCCAAATTTTAATCCCTCTTTTTCTCTCTCCTTATCACATTCTCCATAATCCTCTTTTAATTTGGATTAAATTAATTAATCTATGATTAGGATGTGCACCACTTAATCAAGATTAGTGTCACATACTCCATAATCTCCCACTTGCCTCTAATCTCTCATTAATTATCCTAATCCTGTGTTTGCACAACCTTAATCAAAATCATTAGCCACATTTAGCATACCTTTTTTAGTCAACCTTTCCACTTGCCTTTCTTGGCCTTGACTCTCTTTCCCATGTGAATTTTTAATTCACATTTATTCACCCAAGGCTCCTCTCTTTCCCATGTGAATTTTTTATTCACTTTTATCCTTGCAAGGTTTACCCTATCCCCATGCAAGTTCTAGAAGACTTGACTTGTCACTTTACATGTGCCAAGGACTTCTAGAACCTTTGACTTGTCACATCACTCACATGTGACAAATCCCCATCTTTTTAGAAACCCTCTCTTATCCAATAGACTCTCCTAAGCATGTGAATTTTTACTTCACATTTATTTCTCCAACCACTTCCCCTTTTTCCATGGAGATTTTTGAGAAATTCTAAAATTCCTCAAGTGTCTTTTTCATTCTCATTTGGGGACAAAAAATTTCTTTTTGAGGAAATCTTCTCATCCCCCAAGGTACCTACAAGGTACTTTTCCTTCATCCACATCATGTACCTTTCTTCCACCTTATTTCCACATCATCCCACCCTAGGCCATCTCACATTCCACATGTCAATATGTGAGGGCTTGTGAGTCCTCAACTCACCATAGCCCTCCATCTTGACTTTGTTGGACTAATATCAACTGTTGAATTATCTAGAGAATTCAAATTATTCTATAAATACCCCCTCCTTCCTCTCATCTGAGGAATCAATCTTTTGCTATCAAAACTCTTGCAAAATTGTCATTTGAGCTCTCATTCACCATAGCAGTTGAATTCACCATTACCATGTCTCCACTCATCTTGCATATCACTTTACATGTTTGATTTAACTTGCCATCCAAGGAGCACACAAATCTTCAAAGATCAAAGGGCCAACCAAGGAAGAAGCAGCATGAAGGTATAATCACTCTTTGTTGTATTTCATATTGCTTTCATGTTTATCATTCCTTAGGCTAATCATTGAGGTGTCCTCTTTGTGTTATTTTTTATATTGAACTGATAGTTTGTTTAGCATCTCATATTAGGACATAAAATTTTAGGGATCACAATTATAGTTGTAACAAACTTGGATACATTTCAAGATTTTGTAGAAGTAAGAATAGAAGGCGAACTAATCAAGGAAAGAGGAATGAACCTATAAAGAAAATTGATCCTACTAAAGTAAAGAAGGAAATGGAGAAAATTTGGAGAAAGAAAGAGGAACCTGAGAATAAAGATGAATCAAATGTATCTGTACCTCCCTTTGGTGTAGATAATTCTCTTGAAAACTAAGCCCAAGCATGGGCTCAGGGGGATCAATAACAGGAAAATCTAACCCCCTGGAAATATGAGGTGTCAAAGAGTGACACGAAGACATATGGTGCAAAATGACATGCTTAAGCTTTTGGAAAAGAAACTAGTAGAAAATACACAAATATGAAGAAATGTGGAGCATTTTAGGGTTTACAATGCATCAATGAAGGGTTTTATCAGCTTTTTCGAGCTTGAGGCATTCAATGCAGATTTAGGGAAAATTGGAAAGATATAAAGTAAGTTCCTAAGTTGATTTTAATCACATTTATGCATTTGAAGAAAGCAGAGTGAATTGAAGGAGATTTAAAGGCAAATTTGGTGTAGAATATTCAAACCCTAGATCTTGTTGTACACATAAAAGGTATTTATGGCTTACTATGATTTATGGGTTTGAAATAGAATTTATTTCATAAGCATTTGAAGTTTGAATTGAAGTTAAAATGGATACCCTGTCTTTTTTCATCATTATTGAGAGGCCTAGACCGAAATTCAAAAAGTATCCAATGAAAATATTTGAAAATGACCCTGACGGTACTTTTCTGAAGATTCCATATAGGGTTTTACCTATAGAAGATAGGGTCTAAATAAATGGAAAATTGGAAGAGTATAATCATCAAAAAATTAAAGATCTATGGTCTGATGAGTTGTCTGGAGATGATTTCTTGGTGAAACATGAGTACATTAACCTAGTGAAGAAAAAGCTTGTTATTTAGAATTGGTTTCCTAACTATAGTAGTGATGTGGATGATAAGTATGTAAGATTAGCATTGAGTGGGCTGCATGAAAATTTTCTATGGACCAACATTCCTGGACTAATAACTAAGAAGGTGATACAGGTAGTTACAAGGTTGTGTGACATCAGACTTGTACTGGTTCTTAAATCTATGAAAAATGAGGTTATTATGGAACTTACTAGTGCCACCTTTGATAGGATGGATTTGACAAAAAAACCTACCAGGAATCATGCTATGAGATATGCCTCTATAATGATAGGTCATAAGATTTACTTCGCAAATAGGGAGAATTCAGTTTCAACTACTACCATTTATGTTTCCCACGAAATGGTAGTGAATGGGAAAGATTTTGATCTATATGAGTTGCTCTGGCATCAACTTCTTGAGAATCCGAAGCAAACAATAGAAAATAAATATTATTTTAAATTTGGAACTCTAGTAATGTGTTTGTTATTTTACTTTATGAGAGAGCTTCCTAGAAGAAAATACATTATATGGGATAGAAGTAGACATGTGGGACATCAAATCCTTGATTACATGCACAAATTAGGCAACTGGAAGGCACACAATGATGCTTTGATTGCATTCCTTGTAGTGTTTCAAAAGAATATGCATGAAAGGAAGAGAATTCCCGACAAACTTGTAGAGAAATATGCAAAGGATATTACTTTCCTTGTTTCATCTGATGAGTGCAACATTAAGGTTGTTGAATCAAGAACAGTGTAGATTGAGGCCCTTGGGTATGAATTTTTTGAGAAAGAAGTTGAAGGATATGTTGAATTGTTTCTCAAGAGTCCTAAGGACCCCTCTCTACCAAGAAATGGAACATATGAATAAAAATCATCAGAAGTACACTTGTAATTGAAGAAACTAGAAATAAAATGGAATGCAAGGAAAACTATAGAACAATGGGATGGAAAAGAAGGTATTTTAGAAGAAGAGATCAAGAGGCCAGAGAAAGAGAATCTAGAATGAATGGTGGGTCCTTTGAACCAAGGAGATCAGGAAGAATAGCTTCCACCCCAACCTCTTCATTACCTAAGTCCTCTAGAGCTGCTACAAAAGGAAAGAAGGTGGAGCCTATTGCTCTGATAATAGAAGAAGTTATTGCACCCTTCAAACCTAGCACAAGGACTAGAAAGAGGAAGAATGTGCCTCTGGTAGCAACCCTTGCTACCTATAGAAGAAGAGAAAAGAAAAAAAGAATTCAAGGAGAAGAATCTAAGTGTTGTGGTTGAAGAAGAAATTGAGCTTGGGCTGGAACATGAAGAACAACTAACAAGGAAGAGAAGAAGCAATGCTACTACAAGTGGTGAAGGTGCCTCACAAGAGGCTATCATCAGAGATAAGAATCCAAAATATGACATTGTGGACACGTTTGAATAGGAATAAATAGAAAGAGAAAAATAGGCTTTCACTGTACATATCCATAAGAAGCCTAAAAAGGAGAAGTCAGAAGAAGGTTCTTTGGAGCAAAAGAAAAAGAAGACAAAAACTCCTTTGGTAAGAGTTTGTACTCCAACGAAGTTAGATGTTTTAGTTAGAAATATGTTAGAACATGATGATTTGTTAGGGGATACTACAAATTTATATGATGAAGTGGATGGATAAGATAGGAAAACAATCATTGAAGTTATCATTCAATACATTATTATTTTGGAGGCTGATATGAGTAATATCAAGAAGAAGGTTCCCAAAGTTGTGTGGGATGCCTTGATTGAAAGAAGGCATGAAGTTGTTGAAGCTAAAGATAAGATAAAATTTGATGCCTTGGACGAAATTGGATCCTCCTTATCTAAGAATTGCAAGGCTACCTTGATAGAGGTGTATACTAAAGAATTTAGAGTCAAACAAAGAGTTGCCATTCTTATGGGAAGAGAAAAGGAGAAAGTGGACAAATTGAAGCATGAAATAAATAGAACTGTCAAAGATATAGAGGATAAGTTTGGGATGATAATTGCTTCATCATTCGGTACTACTCGAGAAAAGGATCATGTTGAAGAGAAGGTCACTGATGTAGAGGAAAATCTTCCCCCTGTTGCAAATTTACCAGTTTTCAAAGAAGACCTAGAAGAAAAAGAAGAAGATGCTCATACTGTTGAAGAAAATCCATTGTTTGATATAGATAATGTGGTGTCCTCACCACCACCAATAGATGAAACACATGCTTCTCTATACTTCTTCTCCTCTAGAAGATACTGAGAAGCCCACCAGTGCTAATGATGAAAATCAGAGTGAAGAACAGGAAAAATAAAAGAAAGATGTTGATGTTGGTGTCGAGGATCACTTTGAAAAAAAAAATGAAGATGTAGGAAATGAAAATAAAAATAATCAAAATGAGGATGGAGAAGAAGAACAAGGAGAAGGGGAATAAAACAATAAGAAATATGATGAGGACAAGAAGGAGGATGGAAATAAAGACAAGAAAAAGGAAAATCCCTCTGCTGAAGAGGAGAAAGAAGAGAATGAAGAAGAGTCTGAGGTTGAAAAGAATGAAGAAGATGCGCAAAAGAGCATGGATCCACCCAAGTCCTCCAAAGAATCTTTCGGTAATTCACTTAAGGGTATTTTATCTAAATAGATAAGGTTCCAACTGGAAATTCCTCCCAGTTGCTACAATTCCTGATGTACCAAGGCAATGTGGATCTTGAAAATATCTCACCAATTCAAAAGTTGGAGCTCAGAGATGTCTTTCATTCCTTTGGTAGAAAAGAGATTATTGAAACCCATCAGAAGGGGACAAAACAAATCAATGAATCTATGAAGACTTTGTAGGATGCCACTCTCGATACTACAATTGACAATTCTCTTACCTTAGTTGAAAATCACAAGGTTTTAGTTGATTTTCTTAAGAAGTATGCCTCTGGTCTAAAGGAACAAACTGAAAAAGAAGTTGAATCAAGGTTTTTTGAGAAGAGACTACTTGAGCTACAAGATAGATGTGCATTTGCACATGAAAAAGTGGAAAAATTTCTGAAGGAAGTGCAAGATTGTGAGGATGAGGCCAAAACTTTGTTCTTGTACTATATGAGGTGGCTAGATGCCACTCAAGGCATTACGGACTTAATGGAATCTATTGAGTAAAAAATATCTAATGCCTCCAGTACCTTTGATCCAACATAGGATAGAGATCATGCCTCTTGGACTGCCATTACAGATCTACATAACAAGTTTTTCACTTTACAAAGGTAGAAAGAAGACATTATAAGGCGATTTGGATAGCTTGGGGACTTGGTGAAAACTAAGAACATATCGATGTCAAGTTCCCTAGCTGATGTAGAGAAGCTCACAAAGATAAATTTAAATCCAAGTACTCTAGATGAGGGAGAGGAGAATATTGTTGAACGAGAGTCACTATACAAATCGCTTGCAACAACCAAAAAGACTTAGAATGAAGGGAAGTCTACTTGGCAAGAAATTCTAAAGGATCTTGAAGGTGCCTCCTCCAGTTGAATATCTTTCACATGTTTATTCTTTTAGTGTTTTTAGTTGCTTTTCAATTTTTCTTTGTATATATGGATGGATCAAAATTTTGGAATAACTCCCTGAGGGGGATTAGATACATCTCATTCAGTTATTCACCTATACATATGCATCAATTTTGAGTTTACATATGTGTTACTAGAATACCCTTTGTCTTTGATGTCAAAGGGGGAGAAGTTTGATGTCTGAGATGATTGGAGAAGTTAGGTGATGGGAGATGATTTTGGAAAAGTTAAATTAAAGGTGAGATGGTGTATATTTGGAAGTTTTTGGAGATTCATTTTTGGCACATGTTGCCATAAATTACAAAGGGGGATGTTTTTGAAATAATGAAGAAACCCCTAAATGTGTTGTCTTGGTGCCAACATTAATTTTTGACATTTACTCTAATTTGGTGAACAAAATGGAGATACCTTAATCCGGTATTTTGGTTTGTAATTGCTCATGTAATAAGATTTGATTATGAGGTGATAATATGTTATTCCTAACTACTTTGTACATCTATGTTCAATATTTTAGATATTTTGGATGAACAGTATAGAAGTTATAAGTGACAATAGTTCAACAGACAGTTTTGGCTATATACAATGTAAATGGGTATGAGTAATCTGGTCCGTGTTCCTCTGGTGATTAGAATCAGACTTTGCAATTTTGGGAGATTGTTTATAGGTGTTAGTACATTATATATTCTAAATGGCAAGTGATTATATGATTAGATGGATCGTTGGTGTTTGATCAATTGGCTTATTTTGTGATTAGGTATAATTCTTATCTGACCTAATGCTTGATTTATGTTGTGGAGGTTGAATATGTCTTGCGGATGTTAATGAGATCCATTTTAGGTCCATGCCGACCTAAATTAAGTGTTGCATGTTTGGTTTGAGTGTGAAGATGTTTTTAATATAAGTATGGTGTCAACAAGGCAATTTTGATTTAATATAGGTCTACATCCAATTAGGCTAACCTAATTGATGTATGTGGATGTATTGGGTATATATATGACATTTTTTAGGATGTAGGAGCGACATGATGTGTGATATGATGCAAACATGCAAATTGGTATGTGTGTATGATTTGAATAATAGTAGAATTGTTGTGAATATTGAGTGATTGTAAAGTAGAGCAGTGTTTTGTATTCATAGCTTCAAAGGAATTGGATTTAGCACAAGGAAGGTGCAATTTGTATCAATTCACATCCTAGTTGTGTGGCCATTTCTTTTTTGTATCTATTTTTGTGGCTCTGAGCCCTATTGGACAATGTGTCTTGGCAGTAAGCCTCTGTAATATCTTATAACCAATTATAATATATTATGAGCTAATCCTCACCATGGTTTTTCCCTTTTTGGGTTCTCCACGTAAAAATCTTGGTGTACATGTGTCATGTGATCTTGTGGTTGCTTCATGTTTTCATTCATTGTTGTAGTTAGATATGTATTGATAATTGGATGGGTTATGATTAATTGGTTTAATAGAATATTGATTTACACCCCTTCTCAATATTTTGGGTGTTCAAAAAATTTGGCACCCAATTTATGGTGACCATATTTTTAAAATCATCCCATTTAAAATTGCATCATATTGGTGAAATTGATTTGATAAAATCAAGCTAAATTTATTTATTTTTTTGGTTGACCTTTGGTAATTAGTGCCCCACTTTAGGGATTCAATTTTTTTTAAAAATACATTATTTTAAGGGGCCAACCCCTTTCATGGTAGTGCTCCAAAATAAGGGACAATTCATCCCACTTTGATGGTTATGAAGAAGAACCTCTATAAATAAAGATGCCTCCTTTATGATCAAAAATGTCTTTTGAATGAGTCACCCCTCTCCAAGCATTTATAAAGGGAGTTTGTAAAGGTTGGTGAAGAGTGTGTGGAGGAATAAAGATATATCATTCAAACACAAGAAAATTTTTGGACAGAAAAATAGATCATTCAAACTAGGTTTTTTGAAGGAGATCTATTTAATTGTCATCAATTGAAGAAGAATTTCAAGAAGTTAAAGTTTTTGTTCATGTAGAGGTTGGTGCCTCTCAATAGAAGAGATTGGTGTCTCTTACTAAGTTGGTCCTTAGTAGTGGGGATTGGTGTCTCCAGTGGGTTAGTGCCTACAACTACTTTTTTAAGATTTTTTTTTTTTTTTTTGTGGCTAGATTTGGACAATAGATCCAAGTAGTCATTCTTTGTGGTTTTCTCATGAAAGGGTTTCCATGTAAATATTGTGTCCTTAATTGTTTGATGATGTGTGGTTGATATTGTTATGGTTATTAATTTTAAATTGGTAAAATATTAACATACTAATTCACCCCCATTTCAGTATAAGTGTGTGCTCATCAATTGGTATCAAAGTAGGTTCCCTCAAAAATAGTCTAACTGCTAGAAGGTATATCTTAGGAGTACACATGGCTTGCCAAGAAAGTTTCTCTTCAAATAGAGCTCCATTGTTTGATGGAACAAACTATTCATTCTGGAGCATGAGGATGTGAAATTATCTAATGGCTCTTGGCTTTGATATTTGGTAATCACTAGTGGATGGTTATATTGCTACATCATCTCCACCAATGGATCAAGCTAGAAAGAAGGCCGGTGAGAACAATTCAAAAGCTATGAATGTAATATTGTGTGTCTATTAGAATCAAGGTTTATCAAGGTGATGCATTGTGGATCGGAGAAATAAATTTGGGACAAACTTAAGAACATCTATGAAGGAGATGACAAAGTGAAGAAAGCCAAGCTTCAAATTCATAGAAGATAATTCAAGAGTTTGAAAATGAAAGATGAAGAAAAAATTGCAGCCTATCTTCTTCATGTGGATGAAATCATCAAGACCATTTAAGTTCTTGGAGAAAAATTAAATATGAAATGATTGTGCAAAAGGTGTTAAGGTCCCTTCCCTTGAGGTTTGATGCAAAAGTTTCTTCTATTGAAGAAATAAAGGATCTAGATACTCTAACAATGAATGAATTTCATGGGATCCTCATGACATATGAAGTGAGAATTGAAAAGGATAAATCATCAAAGTGAGAGACAACCTTAAAAGCCTCAAAGAATATGAAGAATAAAGAGCTTGAACCAAGTGATAGCTCCAAGAATGAATCAGACGAAAAGGAAGCTCATTTTGTGAGGAAGCTTAAGAAAGGATTCGACAAGTACAAAGGTACTTTAATTGTGGAAAGGTAGGATACTTTTCTACTAAATTTATACATGTAAATAATAAAAATAGTGATGATGAAGAAAATCATAACATGAAGAAAGATAACAAACATCATTAGTATAAAAAGATCTACAAATAGGGAAAACCCAAGAAAAAGAAGAAATTTCATAAGCTCAAGAAAGCCCTCTATTCCAAATAGGAAATTAGCTCATTTGAAGAGAGTAATTAAAGTATCTCTTCTAGTGATAAAGAATAAATTATATTTATGGCAATAGAAACATGAGGGGATATCATGGAAAGTGAAGACAAGAAAAGAAGATAAGGATTCAAAAGAGGAAGATAATACTAAAATAGATGGGGAGGTGGATCTAGAAGAAGAAATAATTTGTACCCTAAGTGAGATCAAGAAGCTTAAGAAGAAGAATTTGAAACAAAAGTTACAATTTTAAAAACAAGAAGAAGAGGATCATGATTCAAAGAAAAATGTTACAAAGCCTTGAGAAATTAAAAAAATGATCATTAACCTAAAGATTCAACTTGAAGAGGCAAAAATAATAGAGGAAGAGGTGAGAATCCAATTAGAAATTAAAAAAAAGAAAGAATAAAATTGTGAGAAGCTAGAGTTTGAAATTATTTCCTTGAGGAAGGAACTAGAGAAAACCTCAAGTTTGAGAAATGTACTGAAATATTAGATGATATCATCAATAGATAGAGGTCACTGTTTACCAAGATCGATCTTGGGTAAAAAAAATAGATGACTACCGAAGAAAGTCTCAAAGAACCACTGAATAAGATAAATGAAGAAAAGCAAAAAAGTTATGCATATGCTCTCAAAAGTCCCATAAAAATTGAAAGCAAAAATAAGAAAGAAAATCATGTCCCATATAATACCTACATTCCTCTCAAAGATGACAATGAAAAATTTAGAAAATCTTTTCTTCCAAGGAAGTCTCATATGACCAAAATTCAAAACTCTTTCTTTAGTTATTGATTTATGTGCAATCAATTTAGTCATAAGGCAATAAATCGTAAGACTCGTGAAATAAATTTTGGTTGGAACAAGAATAAAATTCCTTATGGGCTCTCAAATAGGAACTATAATTCATTTACTATTTTAGTGGATGAAAATGTTATATGTTATTAAAGTGAAACAACTATGGACATACAACATGCTTCTATAAAATTGGTTTTGTGGAACCTCCTAGGTAGAACAAGAAAGTGGAAGCCATTGATAAACAAGAGGAAGAAATTGTAAAAGTTTGGAAAAATAATTAGGAGCAAGAAAAGAAGAAGGATAAATTCATGCTTATACAAATTTCCTTTTGTTCTCAAAATGAAGGAAATCCCTGTTGTTCCTCTTGATCTGGAATGAGAGGAACTAAAGGAGGAGAGTCTTGCTGACTCACGCCACGACCGTCCACACGGCCACGACCACGCCCTCTACCTCTTCCACGTCTGGGCGGCATAATCCTGCACAGACACGTCAAGGTATTAGGCAAGATACCGAGTTCAAAAACCTAAACAACTAAAAACTTAATGGTCCCATCATAATCCCAGAGTACCCAGTGTTTAAACCCAGGCTCTGATACCATGTGTAACGCCCCGCCACGCGACCCTAGAGGAAGTTGCATTTAACTACTAAGACGGAATAAATTTTTTTAAAAAATATAATTGATAAGTGAGTTAATTAACTAATGCCAACTTCCCCTAAGGTTGCAAGACAAAGGTTATTTAGAACCTCAACATAAACATGATTTAAACCATGCCAAAATATTACTAAGTAAATTAAACACATACATTCCAATAAGATGAAATAACTACCATCATAAGATAAAACTCCCATTGCATTAATCCAACATTAAATATTCAATTACAAGAGATTACAACACTCATTCTCTGAATGAGGCAAGTCCAATAACATAAGGGTTACAATTACAAATTCCACCTCGATAACATGAGGGGTAAGGATAATACAAGATAACTGAAGTGAAAAAGAACAAGATGCAGGAACCAACGAGCTCTCCAACTGGATGTCTCGTCCACAAGAACATGAAGAAGGAACCCAATGGATTAGGTGCACGCCACCCAACCAAGTGGAACCCAAGGGGCCCACACCCCCGTGCTAGGAGGTAGTAACAAGGATTCCTAACCAAGGACGTCTAGCACAAGACATAGACTGTCACAACTGAACTGAAATAAATACCATGACATTCTAACACAAAGGTTACATGCTTCCAGAATTTTGACATAATCAAATTGCATCTCTAATGTGAACAAACAGTCGACCTAGGAGAAGTGTCATCACAATGTTACATGGGTTATCCTGGTGAGTCTTCCTAGGTCCCGGCCCCCATCCTAGGTTATCCTAGTAACCTCTCATGACTTCCAGCCCCTCATGTAAACCAATGCGGAATCAGTTATCTTTCATGATGACAAGATAACGATCTTGCCATTCTAGGCCTTCCCGTCCCAACCCAAGTCTTTACAAGCCCTTGTGGTCATGTACGAGGCATAATTATCTTATTTAGATGTTTGATACTACATGATGCTCTAACCATTTAATTTTAGTTATCACTAGGTTAACTAACTTGCAACGAGTTATCCTGGCACCACTTTGTGTGTCGGCCCCCGTTACAAGCCACTCCTCTAAGACGACACGTGGAACAACTCCACAACTCAAGGGTACACAAGTGCGACCAAAAAGGATACCACATCCCTAACCAAGACACGCAGTTCAAATACCCTCCCGTTCGTGATAACCGGGAAACCACTTGGATAACGCACTACCCAAAGCCATCTATGGTTGACTTACACAAAAGACAACCCACCAAAAGAAAACTCCACTGGAAGACTTGTTAAGAATCAGACTCACATTTCCCGATAATACGCACATAATTCAATGCAAGGACAGTAATTAAACTCTACTTTGGGTTCACTAAACCCATACTTCACACATGTTCAATAATTCACTGCATTTAATAATTCAGGACATAATAAAATACAACTCAAATGTTTGGGTTTAACTAAAGTTCGATGATATATCTATGTTTCAAATAACATTTAGAAGACTAAAAGGGTCTATATAAGAAAAACACATGTTAACTATATGAATTAACCTTTCAGTATAACGTTGATTTAATACTTAACATTTAAAGAAAAACACCCCTTAATAAAATTCAATAAAGTGGCATAACCCGTTTGCCCAAGAATAATTTCCCCTTTTGAAGAAAAAAACAAAACCATTAAAACAACTACTTATTTATTCAATTACTCGATCACACTTTAATCCAAACCCACCATTAAATATCCTAAAAAAAATATTATTACTATAATATTATTATTATTAATTATACGGATGTAATTAATAATAATAATATTATGAATAATAATAAAATATTATATCCTATTAATATTTTAATAATATACATATTAATAAAATATTAATAAAATAAATATAATAATAAAACAAATGAAAAAGCGAGTTTAAAAAAAACAAAGTTAACAATCCCCAAAGGGCGAAGCCCTAATTTTAACGCCCATGCCTAAGTCTGCGCACAGGCCGTGCATTGGCCGCGCCGACGGCTGTGTGTTACACACAGCCGTCCCCATTAATGGGGGCGACTGTGTGTAACACACAGTCGTCCCACGACTGTGCTAAGCGGCGGAAGGGGGAATGGCGGGGGAGTAACACGCGCAGGGCGCGGCTCCCCTCACCCGCCTCCCATGGGGCGTGGTGGGGGTCGAGCCCCCTGCGTCTCCCCTGTATTTTGTTTATAATTTTTATTTTTATTTTTTAAATTTGTTTTGATGAATCAAAACTATTTTGTTTTCCCAAAAAAATTTTGAAGCAAAATAATACACAATCAGGCATTTTAAAATTTCGGCCAGCATAACCCCACCCAGGTTAAATTTTCAACAATTATGTATGATCAAATAAACAGTCATAGAAAAAATAGAATTTTATTTTTCTTTTAAGAAGGGATAACCAAATTATGTATGATCATATGAATAAACAGTCATAGAAAGAACATAATTTTATTTTTCTTTTAAGAAGAGATAACCATAAACATAGCAGCTAGAATTCTTTCAAACATTCAACAATTTAAGACTTACAATTCCAAGAACACAATATATAAAAGAAAAGAACCTGAACCAAAGGAGTTTGATGAAGACCAAATTGTGCTCAACCCTTCCTCTTGTTTCCAAATCCCAACTCCTCCAAGTTTTTGTCACTCCAATCCAAACACTCACAAAATTTTGCCAAATTTTCTCTCACAATTTTCAATCAATTTTTTTTTTTTTTGCCAAAACAAAACTCAAGATCTCTCCAAAAAATTGTGTAGCTAATTCAATCCCATAAGGATTTTACCCTAAAAACCCAACTACCCTCATAAATTCAAAAATGAACAAAAATATCTATTTTCATGAATTTTGAAAATTTGAAATTTTTGAATTTCCAACTTTTCAACTTGACTTTAATTTCATTTTTTTTTCTCTAACTTTCAATTTTGTCCAAATAAGCATAAATCATCCAAAATGATTAATTTAACTCTTGCAACAACCCGAATTTAATCAATCAATAACATAAATTAATTCAACGATTAAATTATTTACTAATTAGATTAAATTAATAATAACAGATATTTCATTGAAACATAATCAACAAGGTAATTGCTAAATTTAACAATAAGAGTATATATATATCTATTTGCCATTTTCTTAAATTACACATAAAATTTAAAGTTAAAGCCAGAAGACTCAAATCAAACAACTTAAACCGACTAACAACAGATGACACACTAGGACTAGGGTGACGGTTCGGCACGGGGATCCTAGCTACTACCTCCCAATCAGATGCCGTTGGGCATTGGACATGCTTGAACCTGTGAAACCAGGTGGAGTCGATGTCCGGTACCTATCAACCTGCAACAAAGATCATATCCATATATATAACATGTCAAAACTAAAGCACACCGTGAAGAGGAAATCACGAGATCGCAGGGCACTCGCAAGCGAGTGATGCGATACCGTCCTCTTCACCAATACAATAATTCTAACTGACGCATCTAACATAGCAACATAGTCGAAAGCATGAAACATCATAAATTAAATATCCACATGTGTTAATTCCAAACATGGCATAATAATCACATCAAAGTAAAGTATCATCACATCAAAATACATCCGATAAACAGTTATCCACTATAACCAAGTGCGTAGCCAAGTACAACCCACAACTAAAGCATAGAAACGAAATAACATAGTTCGCACAAAAGATCAAAACGGAGGGGTATTACAATTATTCTAGAATTATATGGGTTACTTTTCTAAAGGATACATCCAAAGAATTTGATAAATTTAAGGCATTCAAAGCCTTAGTTGTAAATGAAACTGGTCTGAAAATAAAGTGCCTAAGATTGAATCAAGGAGGATAATTTACTTCAAATAAATTTGAATAATTTTGCGAGGATCATGAAATAAGGAGACATCTCTCAACTACTAGGACTCCACAATAGAATGGAGTTGTTGAAAGAAATAATCCAACTGTTCAAGAGATGGAAAGAACAATGTTGAATGAATCTAAGTTGTTAGATTTTTTTAGAAAGAAATAATAAATACAACACTCTACCTTTTGAACAAAGGGAAAATAAGTCAACAATATTAAAACACCTTATGCACTATGGAAGGGTAGACCAACTATAGTTAAGTACTTCAAAGTTTTTGGAATAAAATGCTACATAAGAAGAGATGACGAGGATTTGGGAAAAATAGACTCCTAATCTGATGAAGGCATCTTCCTTAGTTACCATTTAAGAAGGCATATAGATGGTATAATAAAAGATTGCACAAGATTGTTGAGAGTGCAAATGTAAAAGTGGATAAAGGTATCAAAAGGAGAGAATAATAAATTGATTACCCAAAGGAAGCAAGTTGCAAGGAAGAAAAAAGGGAAGAAGAAGATGAAAAATAAGTAATTGAATAAAAAGATACAAAGATACAATCTAAATTTATCAAAATTAACCATCCATAAAATCTAATTATTGGTGATAAAGATATTGAAATTTAGACAAAAAGAATATTAGAAAATGCATCAAAACATGTAAACTTTCCCTTACTATCTAAAATAGAACCTAAGAATTTTATAGAAGCAAGAAATGAAAAACATTAGATTGGTGCTATAGAAGAAGAGATTAATAAAATTGAAAAGAATGAGACTTGGAAAATCATCCCAAGATTAAAACACAAAAATGTGATTGGAACCAAGTAGGTTTTCAAGAACAAACTAAATGAAGATGGACAAGTAGTAAGCAAGATTAGTTTGTAAGAAGTGTGCTCAAGTTGAAGGTATTAATTTTGAAGAAACATTTGCTCCTGTTGCAAACCTAGAAGCTATTAGAATATTTGTGGAATTTTCTTGTTTTAAGAACTTTAAAGTCTATCACATGGATTCCAATTTTGCATTTCACAATATAAATTTATAGGAAGAAGTATCTATTGGATAGCCAAAAGGGTTTCTCTTATCAAAAGATAAGGATTATGTGTGCAAGCTAAATAAAGAACTTTATGGGCTGAAAAAGCCCCTAAATCTCGGTACTCAAGACTTGACAAGTATCTATATCAACAAGGTTTCAAAAGGGAAATTTTTATAGCAATATTTACATCAATATTGAAGGTGATGATCAATTAATTATTGTGGTTTATGTGAATGATATTATTTTTAGAAGTAATAGTGACAAAATGTGTCAAGAGTGTCTATGAAAATGCAAAAAGAGTTTGAGATCTCCATGCTAAGTGATCTATCATTCTTCCTTAGATTACAAATTTCTCATTCCAACAAAGGAATTTTCATCTCACAAACCAAGTATTTCAAGGAAATGTTGAAGAAGTTTAGAATGGAAAATTGCAAACTAGTGAGCACGCCCATGGCCACAAATTACAAATTAAGTAAAGATTACGATTCATCATAAACAAATCAAACTCTATATACTTATCAATAATTGGTAGTCTACTATATGTGACAACTTCGAGACCATATATTATGCAATTTGTAGGCATGGTGGCATGGTTTTAGGGAACACCGCAATAAACCCATGTGTGAGTAGTTAAAGGGATATTTAAATATATAAAGGCACTTTGGATTTTGGTTTATGGTATCTAAGAGGTGAATATTTCACCCTAGCAACATATACTTATATATATTGAGTTGACAATATTGATGATAGAAAGAGTACAAGTGGAGGATAATTTTTCTATAGTAGCAATCTTGTATCTTGGTAATGTGCTTCTATTTATCTATCCACAATTTGGGTCGAATACATAATAGAAAAATCTTGTTGCACACAAATTATTTGGATTAAAAAAAACTAAGAGAGATTAAGGTAGAATATGTTCATCTAATTTTAATATTTTGAGGTAACTCAAGTGCAATAAATATTTTGAAGAATATTGTTATACACTCTAGAATGAAGCACATTCCAATCAAATATCACTTCTTAAGAGAGAATGTAGTAGAACAACAAGTCAAGTTGGAATACATTGCCACACAAGAACATATTGTAAATATTTTCACAAGGACCCTTCCAAAAGAAACTTTTGATTATCTTAGATAAAAGTTGGGGCTGATATCTTTCTCATCTAATCACTAAGGAAAAAGCACTTTGTCAGGGGGATCTCATCATTGTAGTATCTTACAACACCATGGATTCCTTTGCCATTGATCTCAAAGGGGGAGAATTAGAGAAATGGGGAGCATTAGAGAAAGGGGAGAGTATGTTCTTGCTATATTCATAATTTATTTCTATGCAAGGTTGCCATAAATGACAATGAGGGAGATTATTGGAATTGATTGCCAGTGATGTCAAAGAAAATAATTATTGTCAAGGAATGAAAAACCAAGTGAAATCATCCTAATTTGATATAATTTGGAACCTAATTTATGGCACCCATATTTGTGAAATCACCCCATTTACAATTGCATCATATTGGTGAAATTGCTTTGATAAAATCAAAGTTAAATTTATATTTTTTGTGCTGACCTTTGGTGATTGGTGATTAGTGCTTTGATAAAATCAAAATAAATGCATTATTTTAAGGGGTTGACCCCTTTCATGGTAGCGCTCCAAACTAAGGAACCAGTCGTCCCACTTTGATGGTTATGAAGAGGTGTCTCTATAAATAAAGACATCTCCTTTATGATGAGAAATGTCTTTTCAATGAGTCACCCCTCTCCAAGAATGTACAAAGGGAGTTTGTAAAGTGTGGTGAAGAGTGTGTAGAGGAATAAAGATATATCATTCAAACACAAGCAATTTTTTTAAGGAGAGAAAAATAGATCATTCAAGGAATATTTTTGTGAAGAACTATTTGATTGTGATCCATTGAAGAAGTATTTTCAAGAAGTCAAAGTTTTTGTTCATTTAGAGGTTGGTTCCTCTCAATAGTAAGAGATTAATGTCTCTTGCTAAGTTAGTTCTTAGTAGTGGGGATTGGCGTCTCTAGTGGGTTGGTGCTTGCAAATAATATTTTGTAGCTAGATTTGGACAGTAGATCCAAGTAGTCCTTCTCCAAGGTTTTCTCCTGAAAGGGTTTCCACGTAAATATTATGTCCTTAATTATTTGATACTATGTGATTAATATTGTTGTGGTTATATAATTTTAAATTGGTAAACGATTAACTTATGTTGATTCACCCCCCTCTCAATATAAGTGTGTGCTAATTAGGTAAATTTTTAGAACATAAATATGATTTCCATATTGCATGCCAACATTATGTATTAGTTTATGTAATTATTATGTTGAATGCCAACATTATGTACACAAATTAAGCAAATTACATGTACTATGTAACTTTTATTTTTACTATGTATATATTGTGTATTGCACATTACATGCACTATGTGACTCCTCAAAGCCACTCAAGATGTGGAGGGGAATGGTGGTCTCAAACCACATATATGTAATAGCCAAAAAAACATAGTTGTCTCAAACCACATATATGTAATAGCTAGAAAAACATAGTTGTCTCAAACCACTTAAGAGTATAAAATCATGGTGGTATTAAACCACAAAATATCCACATAATAACCAAGCATAGTCCTTATAATGGTGGTCTCAAACCACAAAATATCCACATAATGAGCCAAATTTTATGTATATTTTATTATTGTAAATCTGGACCATTCATTAATAGGTCTCAGATTTGACAATATATTTTGTTGGCTTGAGTTGCCCTAGAAGGGAACCCTATTTCATGAGGGCCTTTTATTACGACTGTGTATTTTTTGATGTATTTTGAGAGTCTGATAGAGGTTATGTTGCCTCTAGATCTCTGGTTGGTGATACTCCTGTGAGAAGCTTGCTCTACAAGTATATTGTAATCTTTGTGATTTCTAACTAATATATTGGGCAACTTTTAAAGTGTGGGTTTTTTCTCCTGAAAGGTTTTTCCTCACATAAATCACTATGTTGTGGTATGCATGATATTTATGTTTGTTTCTATTTAAGTTTTTGTAACTGTTGAAAAGATCTGTAAAGTTTTGCAATATTGTGAAAGACTACATGTGACACAATCAGTGTGATGATCAGAAATGTTGTGAAGTGAAAGACATAGTGATGAATGTCATGAGCATGCTACAAAAAATTGTACCATATATTTTTTTGCTCATGAATAGGTGAAAGTTGACAGATGGAAGTGTATGCTGATATGAAGAAGTTGTAGTTTCTCACTTTTAATGAAAAGAGTTTTAATTGTCATCCATGGGAGTATTCTCTATCTCTTGATGTAAAGCATCGATGAAAGAAAGTATGTAAGGTTTTCAAGTAGTCAAAGGCACAAGAAATTATACTAAAGAAGCTTCAAAGAATGCTTCGTATTTGACAATTTGGCCTTGTGGTTTGGAAGTTAGATAGTGACAAGTGTGAAGTATGTATGTTCCTAGTTTTAGGGCATAAAAGTTACTATAGAAGTTTCATAGCTAACAAAGTGAAGACTGTGCTATTGTAGTTAGGAAGGATCAAAGGAATGCTTCGTATTTGAATATTTGATCTTGCGGTTTGAAGGATAAGTTTAAATTATTTATATGTTTTATCATTTCAAGTCTTAGGTGTTGAAGCTCGTACCACAAGACTGGTTTTTCAATATTCTATCTCAATATTGTGTTTTTTGGGTTTACAAGAGATGTTGTGTTTAGTGTCTATTTGCTTGCTCCAACATGAAGTATCCTAAAGATGTGAAAGGAGTGTATAAGAATGATTTTAAATTTCATATAATGTTGTAAAATGATCCACATGATGTTTTTTGGTCTCTCTGATTTTACCTTTGGTATGGAGCTAATACATGGAAGGTTAAGTGTTTATTAGGCCGACTTGGTATGTTGTATGCTTGCACCAAGTTTTTAAAGTGTACGATAGCATGAAGATGTGTGCTAAGGTAAAAAAAGGTCCTAACTATCTCTTGGTTTGGATCACATTGATTTCTAGTTATCGTGGATGTATTGGGAGTTGACTTGTTGTGGTCTTTACATGTTTCATATCATACCCTTCATTTTGGCCGACTAAGGAGAAACTTTTTGAAGCTTGTGGAGATATAAATAAAAGATAAAGTTTGTTGCAATAGATATGAGTGTGTGTGTGTGTGTGCACAAATGTATGTGCAAGTTTATATACGAGTATATGTGTGAGGAAGTGTGTTGAAGGCAACATAGGCTGTTGAGCAAAGGTGTTGAAGATATGTCATTGTGAAGAGTGTTGCAGTGGTGATTGATCAATAGATTTTTTCAAGTATTTTGTACAAAGGTGGTAGCCTCATTCTATAATTGTTGTGATCTATAGGGAGTTGCAAATTCCTTTGGGTTGTAGCCCATAAAAGTTGATGTAAACATTGTTTTTATTTGTGAGACTGAATTTGGACAATAGCTCCAAGCAACTTGCTCATCGTGGTTTTTCCTTTGTAGGGTTTTCCACATAAATATAGTGTTATGATTGTGTGCTTGTGCTTTTGAATTGTATTTATTACTTTATCTATTTAAGGCAGTAATAAGTTTTGGTTGATAAAGTTGAATTGGATAATTTGTGGGATAAACTGATTCACCTCCCTCTTAGTATATCATTGTGTTCTAACAATGGGTTCCTTATTCCTTGACCCAATATACTCTATTGGTAGAAGGAATGTGTTCGATGTTGTATAAGCACTTAGTTGTGCAACAATGCTCTCTATGATGGATGGATCCTTCATGCTTTTAAGATGTTGCAGAGGTTAGCAATTAGAATAAAGATGTCCATAATTATTATTTTGACCACTTTTGTCACCTCATGGCTGGGTTAGGAAAATTGCACAAGGGTTTAAAATAGATTAGATATATGCTAAAGGTAAAATTGTTTGAGGGTATGGAGTGGGGCAAAGAAAGTATCACAAATATTCTTCAAAAAAGGATTTGGATAATGCTATTATACATTTCTAAACCTATGTAACCTGGTGAGAGCTTTTGTAATTTGCTCCTAGTGGCTTGGTCATTTTTTGCTATAGACTTTATTGAACCCATTTTGTATATATGTTAGTCCACGATTACCATTTATAAAATTATAGATAAAAGAAGGTTTTATGTGAAATGTGATAGTTATGAAGGATTTGAAGTACCGTGTGTAACCAAGATACATGCTTAATACTATTTTTTTGAGTCTTAAGTGTTCAACTTTTTTTATATTAAAAAAATAGACAATTTGACATAGAAAATATAATTGGAATTGATATGCATTACTAAATTATTTTCATGAAACATTTACAATATTCATAAAATCCATTCATTTGATTACATCAATACAAAAGTAAACTAAGTAAATTTATCCAAAAACACATTTGATCTAATTTTAGAACATTCACATTGACATGGAGATTATGGATAAGTTAGAATTATCATCCAACAAAGAAAATAGGCATATTGTATGTTATAAATTATAATACACATGCAACTGAATCAAAATCTATTGATGGGAAACACCCTTTATTGTTTCTTGCATCCATAAGTGTTACTACTTTTAACATATGCACAAGAGCTATTCATACACATCTAAGCATACTTATGAGAAATATCTAGCCTTGAAAAAGGAAAGCGCTAGCAACTTTTTAGAAAGAAATGAAGCATATTCATTATATTCTGATGAAATGGATTTATAAGGATAAATTTATTTTTAAATATAAAAAGCTCCAGCAAACAAATATTGCCATCATATTGTGAAAATGTAATTATTCTTTTTGAATATCTCAATATTACCTCTTATAAATAACATATTTATACACACATTTAACCTTACTATATATTTATTTTCCTTTTTGTTGTATTAAGTGCTTGACACATTATTAAGATAGTGATGATCATTTGGATAGTTAAAAGTGGTACAATGTTTTGGATAATGAGTACTACTAACACTTAATATATGAGTTGAATTTGGTTTGGTTAATGATGCTCATGGTTGTGTAAGAAATATAATATGTACTTGCACTTAGACACTATTTTAATTGTTGTTTTGTGTGGTTGTGGAGTTTGATTACTATGTAAATCATGAGGAAAAAACAATCCAAAATTCATTAAAAACAAATTTAAAATTTATTTTTATATACCCCTTGTAACAAGAGGAAATCATACTCAAATTCCTCCAAAAATGATATGCGCTCTAACAATACATAAATTCTAAGCCTTAAATTTAGATAAAGTATTAATAGATGACATTTATGTGGATATATCAAAATTGACATTCATGACTATCTCATTGTTAATGTTTACAATCATTAAGAATATCACCATCATTTTCATGCAAGTATTGTGAGTATAGATATCTTTGTTGCAAGGCGTGCACCCTTGGTCTCCTTGTGCTATGTAGCACAACACTTAGGTTTGTGACATGGCTTAATCGCCTCCCGTGGATTCATTAACTCTAGCAGTTGTATCGAGCATTAACATGTTGATCTTTTGGTGCAACGACAATTGTTTGTGCAACAATTGGTATTAGAGCTTGGGTCATGGGTTCGAACCCCTCACTTGCGCTGGGGGGATTGTTGCAAGGTGTGCTCCCTTGGTCTCCTTGTGTTGTGCAACACAACACTTAGGTTTGTGACATGGCTTAACCACCTCTCGTGGATTCATTAATTCTAGCAATGACAACTATCTGTGCAACAATCTTAACTACATCTATATGAGAGATATCTCTTGATGTTTAGTTATTTTTAGATAGATATATTCAATATATTTTTATTTATAATTTTAACAAATTACTTACTCATCTTAAATGTATAACTATATCAATAGTACCACAATTTTATGAGAGCACATTTTTCTTTTATGACCATTAAATAAATGTACTTAAGATAATTTTTTATCTACAATTTTCATAAATTATTTAAGATATTTTTAAAAATAAATTATTTACTCATCTTAAATATATAATTAGCAATAGTGCCAAAATTTTATGAAAATAAATTATTTCAAAAGTTTTATATATTATTTTTTGAAGAATTTAAAGAAAAATAAAACATGAAGTTTATTAATTTAAACTACTCTAGCTACACAAATAGAAAACTAAATAAATGACACAAAGCTAATTTATTTTATTTTGGAACTAATTTATGAGAGAAATTTGAACAAGTAAGAATAAATTTTATTTATCTTCTTAGTTTATCGAAAAAAGATCATGTGAACAAAAACAAAAAGATATTTTATTTGTATATTTATATTTAATTTATTATTAAATAAATATTTTGATAGGTAAATGGTTGTTAAATTTAAAATAAAGGTAAGAGTTATTCTGAACACACTCTTAGTATTACACTCCATGGGTTTACTAACTAACTCTCTAATAATTAAAAATCCTTTCATAATTACTAACTTTTAACTCATAATTTTAAACCCATTGGTAAAATGCATTTATACTCTACTTTGTAAATGTTATAATACATTGTAATTATATAAATCTAATATTTTTGATTTGATTCCTATAAAGGGTGTTTGGAGTTGGATTCAATCTCAAAATAATATGGTCTTTAAGATCTCAAAGATCCAAATACAAAGTAGAAGATCTAAGTTACAAAAGGAAAGGGAGATTGAGTGAACTCGTGTTGGTGGTTTGTTTGTTTTGGACTATTGTTTCATATTGTTGACTATAATGTTATTAGAAAACATTCATTCATTCAAAAATGAATGAAAAATATGTTTTATTAATTGGTTAATCTAGAGCTAAACAACTCCTTGACTTATATGACATAATTTTCTATATTATGATTCTTGTAACTTAATTTGTGAGCACTTAACGATTTGATCCATGTGAAGTATTGTTGGGGTTGAATTTGATTTCCAAATATTTTTTAGCAAAATGAATCCCATTTGCAGCCTCAAAAGTAAACTGGGAAATGAATGAATGAATGTTTTTAATTACATCCACGAGACCGACTAGTCTATGGAAACTAAGAAATAGAACTGAAACCACCTTTGCAAAACAACAAAACAACCAATGACCCCACTTATCACTTCTTGTTGTTTTCTAACTCTTTGCTGATTTTGTTTCTTTTGTTGTGTATTATGATCAAGTAACTTGTTGTTTCTGTAATCTTATCCTCTTCGAACAAGGTCGCTAACAATTTGACTTTTAGCAAATCCGAGTAATTGTATCGGATGTCTTCATAACCCTTATACTGCATAGTGCCACTCTATCTCCACTAAACTCGAAGAGCAGAAACAAGAAATCCTATTTGCCCACTCCTCCTTGGGTATTTTCCATCTTCCCGTTTCACATCTCAAATGGTGTGAACTAATTCTTAATTGGGCTATTAGCATTTTAGCCATCCACTTTATATTTACTTCCACATAGTATTTTTGCTCGTGATCACTAGTGAGGTTAAAATTCAAAACAGGGTGTTTTCTTTTTCGACCAAGATGTTTCAACCACATGATATTCTTGACTTTCTTTTCTACATACCTTTTAATTTCTACATTTGTATTTAGACACTCTACACATGATGTTTTACCTCATTGGTATGTTCTTCCTTCCTTCTACTTAAGCAATTCTCTTCAAATATCCCGATGCATTAAGCATTCAAACAACTATAAGAGCTCGCCCGGCGGTTCAATTCGAGAAGAGTTGAACTTGATCTTCATTTTGATTTACCACTCTCTTTTTAACTAAAGAAACAATATAACCCACTCACCTTCCTACCACCCCTTCTTCCCTCGAAAAAACAATCTTCGCTTGACGGCCTGGCCATACCTTGGTCTAGCCCAGGGTTTTTACGCATTTAGCTTAGTCTAGGTTTTCTAACAAAAGCTCGATATGACATATGTTCTGCTCTCAGTTCTGTACTCTTGTTAAGCTCCATTCGAGCTCTGATCCTGTAACAGTTTTGTAATCTGCTTTATAAGCTTTAAGTCAATATAAATCACAAATGCAAATATTTACCTTACAGTGAGTAGGGTAGAGAATACTCTCTTCAATTGGATAAGGGCAGATACGGAACGTTTTAATTCTTAAAGGATGTCATCTCCATCTTTAGTGGCTACTTCAAACAGTCTCTACAGGCTCATTTCTCGTGTTGGGCGTAACCCGAGTGTAATCCCAGAGTTGGAGAGATGGGTGGAAGAAGGCAGACAGATCAAGAAATTCGAACTGCAGCTCATCATCAAAGAACTCCGCAAGTATGGCAGGCATGCTCATGCACTTCAGGTCAGAAATAACTATAATTAATGTTACATCCGCTCAATACCTAAAAAGCACTTGTTTTATTGCTAAGTTGTGTTCACCATTGTAATGGGTTCCTTCGCAGTTTAAGTTATTTGCATGCTTACAATGTCAAGACAGACCCCAAAGTGTTTATAAGCCTAACTGTAGTCTTATTTGCTGGCAAGAGCTTCGGTCACTCCATCTCATAAGTTACAACATCGGGTGTATGCGCCTTCTCTCTGGAACCTCGTCACGAGGTTGGAATCCAGGGATATAAACTTTAAAGAATTTGTAAGGGGGAAAAATAGATTTCTTTGTGGTTTCCCAAGATAAACAGTGGGCAATCTTTTGTTATTTGAGTGTACCATAGGGAAGGCATTGGGCTTATAAGTGAGCTTCAAAACACCTTCCTTCGCCTTTACCTCTTCCCTTCAAAAAGGATGTTTACCATATAAATATTGGTATTGAGACTTGCGCTTGACGCGAACTTTGCAGCACCATTTTATGCTCGGACTCTGAATTGGCAAGAAACCTTGAGTAGATCTGTTCATGATTAGGGAAATTGAGCAATCGTTAATAGATCGAAATCATCCAAAATTCAACAGAAGCTGCCCAAAATCAGTACTTCATGCTGTAATGTAAGGTTTTCTCTTCTTGGAGGTGAAAAATGATAATTGAGATGTTAAATAGAGGGAATGGGGCTGTTTGCATCATTTTGGGTTTTTCTTTCGTTTATTATTATTTTTGACTGAGTTATTTTGACACTTTAAGTGACTTGCTGAATTTTCAAAGGTGCGTGAGGTTTGGCTTGGGAGTGACTGCTTTTTCCATACTATTCTCACTCACAATTGGCTCTAAGCCCGCAGAGGTTTGGGCTCAAGGGGTATCTATGGCAATGCCCTGTATCAACCACAAAACCACAAACCATCATTAAACCGATGCTCACTTTCTAGGCTCTTTATATTTATATCATTTGGGATTTAAGAGATTTTTTCAAATGATAACTCCGATCCACTATAACATTTGTAGCTGAACTGTATTGATCATAAAATATACATTTTAGACAATCACACGTTTCTCACCTGCTGGCCAAAGACCATGAGACACTTCTCAAGCCATTAACATGCACCAAAGCGCTGTGCTGGTAAACCAGACATAAATTCATAGAGTTATGATCTTTAAAGAATCAGCTTGGTAAAATTCTTATTACGTAGAAATTCAAAACATCTAAACATTAGCGCAAGGGATGTGCTTACCACCAAGGGGGGACCTCACCCCAAAAGCATTCCACGTGTCCCTAAACATGAATTTGTGTCAAATTCATGGGATATACTTGATGATAAAGGAACCTTGTGCCAAACTCTTTCTCCATGCCAAAATGGGAGTTGGCATCAGAGGGAGGGGGAAGCCAATCATACAATGTCAAGAGCCACCCTCAGATATGAAGCAAGTTGATGCCAAAGATGGAACATTTCAAAGCGTAGAACCAAAGACTGATCAGGAGAAATTTCTACTGCTTGAGAATAGAGTAAAAATGGTAAAGCAAGCCACACATGTCTTGATACTTATTGCTTCATTCAGTCAAGTTACTGGTTCCAGTTCAGGTATATGGGTTTGGTATGCACATTTGCAATTTTTTTTTTGGGTTGTGTTCGTTTTGGGTTTGTCCATACAAAAAACACAAAAATCATAAATCTATACGTATTTGCAGCCTAAAAATGGAGTTAATGTCAGAATACCACATAATATCATATGATAAACAAAACCACCATAAAAATTAAAAATACTTCTGCAGTGTCAATTTGTGAAACAAGAATGAAAAGGCAAGAATGAATGGTTTTTATCTTTTGCATTCACAATGAGGTTTGTCTGGGATGAGCCCACAGTCATCTGCATGTGCCCTAGTGGAATCTTCTGCTGAGTCGGCCCTGAATCTGAACTGGTTATGAACTAGACCCGGTTCCAGGCATGACAAATTGGCAACAGAGCTGCATTGAAGAAGCTGCTTGAAGAGTTATTAACTTATTTGTAACAGATTTGTGGGAGTTGCGAAGAACATAACCGTCTTCTTTCATAGAGATGTAAACTAATACGTAATGTGGCTAGATATTGTTAAAAACCCTTATACACTCAGATTTTGAGCTCCTTCTAGGCTTCTACCATTAATTTCATTTTATTGAAGAACATTGTTATGGAAAACTCATATTGCTTGGTAACTTTTATGGAGCTCTTCAAGTTTAAAGCTTACCTTATCATGGTAAATTTAATGGAGCTCTTCAAGCCAGAGCTTACCACCTTTTCTAAAAAGAATTATGTATGTTAAACTGCAGATTGCATTTGGTAGATTCAGATGTGCCAAACAGTAAGAAGAAAATCTCAAGACTTAAAATTCACATGAATTTCGCAGGCAGATATGGGCTCAGCCCCAGAAATTGTATCAAATAGGACAAAAAAGGATACCACTTCCTTCTTGATAAGCACGGAGTTGAAAAGTCATTCAAATTGAATGATATTTCTTTCCTTTAAAAGCCAAGAGAAGTAATACACCCGCTCAGGTTTTGTTTTAGAGTAGAATGCATAATGCAACAAATTGCCGTGTTAGGCGCTGTGAAACATCCTTTACTGATGGCAATAGAGTAATCAAAGGCTGTGAATGTTGAAGTTCTGTATTTTTGTGTTTTTTCTATAATTTGGACTTCACTGGTTGTTTATCAGGTTAATAACTGTCTATAAGTTTTTTCCATATATATATTGAATTGTGAGCTATTGTTATAAGATTAGTATCTGTCTAAAACTACACTTGTAGCCAATTGAAAAAGATCATTTCATAGCTGTTTCTTGTACATCGCCCATTTTAGAGGGAAATCATTTTGTTGTTGTAGTATGCAAATATGCTGCAACTAGACACCATAAGGTTCTGTAAAATAGCTTGCTGTTAGATTTCTCCTAATCTACTTATGAAAGCATCTAATCATTAAGAAAATTCTTCTGTATTTCTTTCATCTTTTTGTGTTTATGTGTAGCTGTCTTTATTTTACAGCATGGCTGTGTGAGCATAAATTCCTTAGATGGGGTGTTTTTAGATGACCTTGAGTTGGTAGCATGGTAGCAAAAAACTTTCTTGGGATTGACTTGGCAAACTAAAAGATAAAGATTTTTTCAATTAATCAGGAAATTAAAAAATGCTGTTATTTAATTTCATGCAAAATTGGTATTAAACTGTGATTTTATTGCAATTTTTCGTGACTACCGTGTTCATCAAAAAAATAACCGGGGATTAGGATTTAGGGTTCTACGATAAAGCTTGGGGTTAGGATTAAGATTGGGGATCAAATAGGGTTAGGGTCAGAACTAGGAATAAGATTCAATAGGGGTTCAATTAGGGTTATGGTTAGGGTTCAATTAGAGTTAGGGTTCAATTAGGGTTAGGGTTAGGGTTATGGTTCAATTACAGATAGGGCTCAATTACAAATAAGGTGAAATTAGGGTTACAATTAGGGTTAGGGTTCAAAGAGGATTAAGATTGACTTAGGGTTACATATAGGATTCAATTATGGTTACTGTTAGGTTAGGGTTATGAACTTATGAATCAATTAGGATTATAATTAAATTGGGGTTCAAGTACGGTTAAGTTTAGGGTTGTAGCTTAAAGCTCAGGGTTGCAGTAAGGGTTAGGGTTATTAATGTCTTATTATAATTACGGTTCTAGGATAAAGGTTGGGGTTACAGTTATGATTAGGGTTAGAGTTAGGATGAAGGTTATAGTTTGGGTTACAATTAATAATTCTATATGAATGAGATAGGCATTTGGGACAGAGTTGCAAGGCAGTAATGTAGTTACATTATTACAAGAAAAGTTTGAAATTCAAGCCTTGCTATTGATGCAGACTTTCGAGGTTTGGTTTCAGATATGTAGCAATTACAAAATTACAACAGAAGTCCAAGTTTCAAATTTAGTTAAGCATTTGAAAATTTGGGGTAAATTTGGGGTTTCTTTGTAGAGTTTCAACAAAACCTGATTTTCTGACTGGCATACATCTTCGTGGGGTTTTGGTGCAAATAGGTAACAACTACATGTGCATGAAAAGTCTAGGACTTTGATCTTTGTTAACTTGCAAGGTTTCACAATGGAGAAGTAGAATACAGCATAATTATAATGCAACACAAAAAGTTTGACACTCCCATGAGAAACAAGGCCATGGGTTTTTGGAGTTTGGTGTAAGTTTGTAAAAATTACAATGTCGCATGAAAACCTTGAAATTCCGTGAAGGCAAAATTGCTTTGACTCAGACTTTTCCACTTTTCTCAAGACCCAACCTTTCTTAACACCCTCTAGGCACTTGAGCATTTTGGCTTAACAATTTTTAACACAAATTATCCAAATTTAAGACTAGAACTAAGGATTTGGACTTGACATTGAAAATTTTCAATCAAGATGTAGAGTAAAAATGGATGTCATACCCACGCAAACAATCCATTTGATCCATCATGAATGAAATCAAGGTAAGTTTAAACACAAAGGGTCCTTGATTCTGTAAGAATAGGGGTATGTTGTCTAGGCTATGAGAGTTAGCTGTTAGGATTAACTATTAAGTGTCATACTGTCACACATCTTGCAATTTCCAACACTTTCACTTCTCGAGTTGAAACTGTTGAAATGTTTTCAATCTAGCAAATGATGAACAATCAGCTTGCTGTTTGTATTTATTTATTATGTTGTTATTCAATGACAATCCATCCATGTCATTCTTCTTATGTTCTCCATTCATTTGTAAAACACAACCCTTTTCCACCCAGAGTTTCTTGGCCCCTTTCTTCAGAGCAAGCAAGTTTGGCTTTGCCGATGTGGACACAATTCGTTACATGCCAGTTAATGGGAAAAACCGGCAATGACTGTCACAATATTGTTTGCATGATGCACTTCCCATTGGGACTATATTGGGTCCCACACATTGAAGGTGAATGGGTCCAACACCCCCGTCACTCCTGTTACCATTCTACTATGCCATCAACATGGTTACGTAGCCTGGAAAATTCAAGCTTTTGACCTCAGCGCTCCATCAATGAACAGTCAGCATGCTGGTTTTTATGTTGTCATTCACTACGAATACACCATCCTCAGATTCTCTGTTCATTTGTAAAACACAATCGTCTTCCACCTGGACACTTATGTCCCCTTTTTTCAGGTTGGGCTAGTTGGCTTTCCAGATATGAGTTCCATTCGTTACACGCCAATCAATGGGAAAAAGAGCTATGACAGTCATGATAATGTTAGCATGTTGTGCTTCTCATTCGGTAGATACTGGGTCCTGCACATCTAGGTTCAATTGGTCCAACATCCCATTACTACTGTTACCAGTCCACCATGCCATCACCATAGTTACTTAGCTTGGACACTCAAACCTTTGACCTCAGCACTAAAGACAGAAACTTAAAAATAAAATTGTTTGCTTTTGCTTAGCTCCATGTTTTGGCCACTGCAAAACTATTGTGGAATGACTTCTACAGCAACTATGACCGCTGCGGAATGATTTTCTACAGAAATTGTGTAATGCTATGAGTGGCTTTGTGTAGCAACTATGTAACTCTTGCAGAATGACTTTCTGCTGAAACTTTGCAATTTCTGTGGAACTACGTTCTGCAGCAACTGTGACTGCCGTGGAATAATCTTTTTAGCATCTGTGTAATTGTTGTGCAACGACTTTCTGAAACAACTTTGACTGCTGTGAAGCATCTTCTGCAGCAATTGTGTGGCTGCTAGGAACAGCTTGAAGCTTCACTCTTAGTTACTTTACAGAGTCAATCATTGTCTGAATCCGTTTGCAGACATATCTTAACCCTTCTTGTAAATCACCAAATTTTCTTGTTAATGCAAGATTGCTGTTTCTCCACATGATGCTCCTGTAACACCCTCATCCAAAAATAAGCAAGTTCATTTCTTGTGTTGGAATCCTTACTATGTTTTTTATCTATTTCAGACAGTGACTGAATAGGATTAGTTGTAATATTGTCTTTTGGAGGAGACCAAAACTTGTCCAATTTGCCTATCAATTGTACCTGATCTGGTTTTGGTCTTGGGCCTTTATGGTTGCCTTTGCTTGCTCTTCTTATTTCCTATTTTGCTCACCAACATTCTTAATTTGCAGCTACCTAATATTATATTTGCCCTCTCCTCCTGGGGATCAAGCATCGAGTTTCCTTTGTCACCGAATTTTTATCTCCTCCGTTAAGCTTCTTTTTCCATGCTCATGTACTGTTCATCAAAGTAAAGCAAAATTTTCCCTGATACTGTTGCTAATCTTTCTCATGCTTTTTTGCTCCTCTCTCGATACCATATAATTTAAAACTAAAAGTCCTATTGCATTCATGTAAAATATGTATCTATGACACTTTGTAAATGAACCATGTTTTCATTACTAGCGTATTAGCATGCCAGATATTTTATCTAGTTTGCATTTGAACCTGACAGTTTTATTCTTCTTCAGTTATTTTTAGCTAACATACTAGAGACAATGCTCTAGTGATGGTTTCGGTGATATGATTTTCTTATTACCAGTGTAAGAAATTCTAATCACTTTGCCCAATAAGCAGCCATTTAATTGTTTTTTAGTTGGCTTTTTTTTGGACTCATGTAGCTCATAATTTACATTTTATTTCCATTACTTTTTAAGATTTATTTCCAAAATGAAGCAAACATGGGACACAGGAATCCTAGATAACTTTGTTGAATATGATTGCCTTATTTTCTATCTCAATGATTTTTTTCTTCCCATTGCGATATGATCTATGCCTAGTTTTTTAATTGTTCTGTTCTGTTGGTGGTAAATGTAACACGGTCATGGTTTCCTAGCTTCAAGTATGCATTAGATGTAGACCATCCAATGTCCCCAGTTCACTGCAAGGACAATTTTCAGGGATCAAATAATTCCAATTTTCCAATACTTAAGGTGTTTTATTGCCTTCTCCTAGGTTTACTAGCTATCCACATCACTACTGTAAAGATGGTAATAATTTGAGGCTGTAGTCCATATTGAAATAATGGAAAAATATTGGGTTTTGAATTCTGGCATGTTATGTTATTTATGTGGCGTTGGATGTCTACTTCTCCTAGGTTTACTAGCTATCCACATCACTACTGTAAAGACGGTAATAATTTGAGGCTGTAGTCCATATTGAAATAATGGAAAAATATTAGGTTTTGAATTCTGGCATGTTATGTTATTTATGTGGCATTGGATGTCTACTTCTCCTAGGTTTACTAGCTATCCACATCACTACTGTAAAGACGGTAATAATTTGAGGCTGTAGTCCATATTGAAATAATGGAAAAATATTGGGTTTTTAATTCTGGCATGTTATGTTATTTATGTGGCATTGGATGTAGACATCCAATGCCTCCAGTTCACTGCAAGAACAATTTTCAAGGCTTAAATAATTCTAAGTTTCCAATAGTTAAGGTGTTTTATAGCCTTTTCATAGGTTTACTAGCTATCCACATCACTGCTGTAAAGATGGTAATAATTTGAGGCTCTACTCCATATTGAAAATATGGAGAAATATTAGGCTTTGAATTCTGTATGTTATGACATTTATGGTTGACCATGCTTATGCTTTATTTGATGAATGACATATACACTTATTTTTTAAGATTCTATTTTCCACCTCGGTTAATGTACCCTGACCTGTGAATTGTCTTTTTGAAGATTTCTGAGTGGATCATAGGCCGTAGTGAATTTACAAAGGCTTTGTCTGATCATGCTATTCGCCTAGACTTGATAGCTAAAGTTCGTGGTATAGCCAGTGCTGAAAGTTATTTTGACAGTCTTCCTGAGACTGCAAAGGTTGAACCCACGTATGGTGCACTACTGAACTCTTATGTTAAGGCAAACTTGACTGAAAAAGTTGAGGCACTAATGGAAAAGATAGAGGAGTTGGGTTATGCGAGAGCATCGCTTTGCTATAATCAGTTACTGACTCTTTACAAAAAAAATGGTAAATTTGAGAAGGTACCCTCAGTCCTCGAACAAATGAAGAGAAAAAACATCTCACAAGATAAGTTCACTTATAATATTCGGATGAGCATTTGTGCTGCTATGTCTGACATTGATGGAATGGAGAAAGTTTTTCTAGAAATGAAATACGATCCTATGGTTGATACAGATTGGTCTACATATGGTAACCTGGCAAGCATCTATATCAAAGCTGGACTTTGTGATAAGGCACAAGCCATGTTGCAGGAGATGGAAATAAAGATAAATCAACGGGATCGAGAGTCATTTAACTGTCTCATTACTCTATATGCGGGTGTTGGTAATAAAGATGGAGTAAATAGGATGTGGCAGTCATTAAAGTTAGCCTTCCCCAAATTGACAAACATGAGCTTTATATGCATGATTGATTCTTTGGTGAAGCTTGACGATCTTGAGGGAGCTGAGAAACTTATTGAAGAATGGGAATCTGCTGTTGGTAATTATGATTTCAGAGTTCCCAATATTCTTCTCAATGCTTATGTCAAGAAGGGGCTGGTCAAAAAGGCTGAGTTGTTTGTTGAGATTGCTTTAGAGAAACAAAGAATACCCAATTGCAAAACATGGGAAATACTTGCAGAGGGTTATTTAAAGTCCATGCAACTTGATAAGGCCACACAAGCTATGGATAAAGCCCTGTCAATTATGAATCAAAATGAGTGGAAGCCAAAACCTGCAAATGTGCAAGCCCTTCTAAAGCATTTCCAGGAGTGTAGTGATACAGAACATGAAGAGCAGTATCTCAAACTCCTTAGGGATATGAATTTTTCAGAGTCTTGTGACACACAATTAAGTTGTTGAACATGCTTCTCTGCTAGTTGAACATATGAGAAATGGTTGGTCCGAATGAAGAAAATTGCAAGCATCCTGGATAAGTTAGTGAGCCTTTAGATGTTTGAGGAAGTGATGGCTATTCAGAATGTTTTGCAGCCTTTGGCAGAGTATTGCTGGAAATGACATAACGTCTTGGCAGGGGCTGTAACATTGTGGAGGTGGTTAATGAGGCTCTGAGTTCTTGATATTTAAGCTTTAAGAAATTTATTTGCAAGAAAATCTCATCAGACTATTTTCCTGCCATTTAATGTTTTAAATAGGAGTTTGTTTTGGAAGGCTTTGCTTCACATTTCAATATGTTCTTTGAATTTCATTTCAGAAAATCTCACCAGAATATTTTTCTTTGCCATTTGATGTTTTAAATAGGAGCTTGTTTTGGAAGGCTTTGCCTCACATTTCAATATGTTTCTGAAGTTTCATTGTTCGGGTAAATCTTGTCTGATATTGCTTTATTTGGGTTCCAGACCATTCATCCACATCCCTGTGGAGCATGTATGATGGATGCTATTCCGTTTCTATAATTGTAGAATCTTGTTCATGAGGGATAAGTGGGTTTTTGTATATTCTAGATAAAATGAGGATGGGCAAGTTTCCAGAGTTCCAATTATAGATTTTCATGAGAAATATAATTTTGTGGATCATCTTTCTGACTTGGTTTGTGGCGTGTGAATTTCATCCTTTCATAACCCAAGGATTGCACTTTATTGCTTGTCTATAAGGTCTGAAGTAAAACGTTCATATTCAGTTAATAGCAAATGCCTTCGGAGATAAACATTACGATTCTAAAATATAACTTTTTTGCAATAAATTGGACGTTCGCAAGCAAAGTTTTATGAAAAGCATATTACTAGGACAGTTTTTTTTGTTAGAGTAATTTCATAATGACCTTGGCAGTACAAATTAAGAATCAATGTATTTTAATCTTTCTCTGGTTATAAGCTTCTACCATCTGGAGGATATTATTATCAGTTTCTATTTTTAACATTTTAATCGATACCAATTTTATAAGAAACTTTCTTAGCTTGCTTACAAGATCTGAAAATATAAAAGAGAAGTTCAAAATTTTGCCTTTAACTTAAAGATTCCAGTTTTAGTGGCACACAGTTTTACCACACTGTGAAGACATTCTTGGAAACCCACATTTAATGCGACTTTGACAGATTTAATGGAAACCACCATTCATAATCAAATTAATAATTGCACTCAAGTAACAACCAACGAATGTTAGGGGACAGTTATGCAATAGCATTGCTGTGATTTATCAGAAAAAAATTGTGAGATTGGGATGACAATCTTAAGGATCACACATATTTTTAACCCCTTTACAAGTGCATGCTAACAATAATATTGGTGTATTATGTATGTAAATGATTGTAATAACATTCGTTTAGCTATAAGATACCATAGGGAAAGAAAATTAAAATTATTTAAAAATATGAATGTGCTAGAACACAATGTTATTAAGGTTCATACTCTTTCAACATTTATATATTGTTCTAATATAAGGTTACAAAACCTTACACATTATATGTTTTTATTAAACATATCTCATTTAAAATGATTATAGTTTAATAACTATTAGATTATTGATTATTTATAAATGGTATTCTTTTAAGGAGGTTCTCTCTCATTGAGTGGATGAAGGGAATAGAGAGATTAATAATGAATTTTATTACTATGCACATAAAGCACTATTGGCCATGTGGAAGTAAGAAGTAGTTCCTTAGGTTTAGTCTATGTTTTAATACATTTTTATAAAAAATTTAATGATAGAACAATGTTTAATGGTCTTTTTTTTTTTTTAACTTAAAGGCTTTTCCCAATGTATATATTGTGTAATGTGCTTAATTTGTGTATTTTGTAATTTATTTATTTGTAATGATTATTGACTCAAGATTCCAATTTTTAACATGGTTATCAGGGCTAGATTAGAATATGCCAATAATTCCAAAATCCATTCCCTCTAGTTTTGATGCAAATGCCCTTCTATGAAATAGTATACTTGACAAGATATATGATGGCAATTTCTTTTATAAAGTCAAACCATTTATGACGACAATTTCTTTTATAATGTCAAAACAATTTTTCTTGATTTAAAGACAAAATGGATGGAATCCTAAATGGTGGAAATATTTTTGCCATGGACAAATGACAGAGCACACACTAATAGATCTAATTAAAATTTGGTCATCAAAATATGTTGAATGAGCAATGGAGAATAATTGGGAGAGCCTCATCTCATATTCCAAGGAAATTAGGAATAGTAGATGAATTTCTTATATTCATTATTGCCAAGCCACTTTAGAGATGGACTTTAGACTATAAAGAAAGACTAAGAACTCAAATTATTATCCTAGCAGTGGAATTTGGAGATGGATTTCTTAATAAGAATATATTAGCTAATGATGGATTTCTTAATAAGAATGTATTAATTAATGGAGTATATATTACAATATTTTTATAAGCAAATTACAAGACCTTTTAAAAGTGTCTAATCTATAGCAATCCATATTTATTTAATAGATAGAAATCCTTCATAAAAGTAAAAAAATGCTTTTAAGATGAGGGTAATAGTCATAAGTTGTGACTTTGCAGACAATCGATTAAAAAAAATATGTCATGGTAGGTTGTGTTGCTTGCAAAACTCACAAAATCAATAAATATTTTTACAAGTTGCAAGCAAAATTTATAAATTTCACACTAATAATTTCTAAAAAAGAAGACACAATCATGATATATTTGTAGTCCTTGTTTCCCAAAACTCACAAAATCAATAAATATTTTTATAAGTTGCAAGCAAAATTTATAAATTTCACACCAATAATTTCTAAAAAAGAAGACACAATCATGACATATTTGTAGTCCCTGTTTCCATATAAAAGATCTCGCCAAAGCAATTATTTTGTGCGTATAGAATCTAGTCCAAGAATATCATATAAATCATGTGAAAGCGTAGGAGTTGCCCTATTGAAAACTCTCAACCGAGAAGATTCATCTTCATTTGTAGGAAAAAGAAATCTTTGCAAAAATAATCAGCAATCTGCACAAACATTACCCTCATTAAACATCTTGGTTCCAAATAATACTCACAAACATATTACATGAGAAAAATAGTTGTTGAAACACTATGTCTCTTTTATATCCAACTATGGCTATGGTCAGAGAATGTGCTTGTATGCAGAGCTCTATGTGGTCATATTTGTAACCTTATTGCAATATAGTCCTATGACAAAACTTAATAGATCAAAGCATGGAAAAATGAAATGGTGAAAGACAAAAAAATCTTGGAATCCTAAAGCATGTAGGCAAGAGGATAGCTATTTGAGAAGGGTCAATTGTAAGCTGGAGAAATCATCAATCCTTCTCTTGACATACTTGTATTGTATGGCTAGCACAAACTTGAATTCAATGAGCATATGACAGGACATATTCACAACTAGAGCAGAAGCACGAGGTCTATCAATACCTTCCATGGCTTTCTGCATTAGCTTTGGTTGTAATAACATCTCTGCTAATACCCATTCTATAACATTTGATGGGTTATCAACTACTGCGTACGCCAGCCCTGCCACTTGAGATTTGTTCTCTTCCAAACAGAGCAAAGGAGTGCATTAGAAGAGTCTTTTATAGAAATTAAGATGACCACCAAGTCTTGCAATTCCTCTGAAGAGGATCATGCCCATCTCAAACAAGAACTTTCTTATTATGTAGAATGTGATATTTGTCCTTGTCGATTGCCCTTTTTTCTACACATCTCTCATAACCTCCAATGCCTAGCCCCTATAACATAAGATGTAATCAGAGACGAACATATCATACAAAAGTTCCTTTAAAGATTTATTAAATTGAGGAAAGTCTTGGGGTTGTGAAAGATTGAACAATGCATTGTTTCTAGATCCAATGAACCAGATTATCTACTTCCTCCATCCACTTGCCTTGCAAACACTAATGGCATGAGGCTATCGACACCTTCAATACTCACACACTGCATTTTATTATCTTAGAATCGGGAAACTTTTTCCATGGCGTCGGCTTTAGAATCCAATTTTGTTTTTCCCATATGTTATGATCTTGTTTCATATTTATTAAAGTTATGATAAATGCCTTACGGCATTCAGGGGAATATGAACCTGGGCAACACACATAATCAATTCATATGCCTATATAGCTCAAGTTGAAGTCAGATATTTTGTGTCATCTTCACTATCTTATTTTGTTCGTCAATTACTATTCAATTAATATTTAGTACATATTATACAAAATGTATCACTAGGAAGAATAAAGGGTAGAAGTTTTAAGAATCCATACGCATGTCCCATTGGACAAATTATCTTTGAAAGTATGGCTTTCATAATCTTTAGTCATTTATTAGCAAGCTTTATAGTTATTAAGACTTAATTATTCTTTTCTTTTGAGATAACAAATCTAAAACACGTTTTTATAGTTCTCATTAAAAAA
>CM021108.1:249359217-249868002 GCA_007115665.2 Sequoiadendron giganteum
CTTGTTCAAAGACAACAATTTCTGTTATGCAGACTGTAACAACATAATGTATTGAAGTTCAACTTCATATTTTAAAAGAAGTTTCTCTTGATCTTTCTCATCACTGCATCTTCATTCCTCACCAACTAGATTGTCATTGTCATTTGGTCTTATTCTATATTGTTGTCTTTCAAACTGCTTGCTCATTAGTATTGTCTATTAAAAGAAGTCTCTTATGCAATCCATGTGAAACATGACTTTGTAAGATTAAGAAATGCTTGAAGGTTTAGAACGACTAAGAAATTAACACAGATCTAATAAATGAGATCCAAAGGAGAAATTGAATCTAAATCCAATTGTTGTCACTATGCATCTTGTCAACACGGTCCCAAATATCCCCTTAAGACATCATATAAGGCTTACCCCACTATTAGCTTTTTCATACATGGTCTTCTTCCATGTATGCCTTCATTCTGTTGTAGAAGACTACTCTTTAATCTTCAAACCTGCCACCTTGTGGTTTGAATGAACTCCATACTTGCAATGTCTGCCCTTTGCATTTGATATTCAAGACTATGAATATTTGCATTGTGATTGAAATGCCATCATGGCTGTCCATGAGGTGAAAATCCTTGTCATGGTTGATGGACTTCATGAAAGTCATATGCTAATTTATGAGCCTTGACTGTCCAAAAATCTCTGCAAAGATGGCTTAAAATACTAAGAAGAATACATTATATCCTCCAATTATGTTGCAATAATAGAGGACAGTTACATTGAAATAAAGATATTAAGGATATTAGGATAGTCATAAAGGCAAATTGCTCTTATTGAATTGGAAATATTAATAAGGTATCATCAAATAAGGCATTGAACTTATTAGATCTTTGTTTATTTTCCTTAATGTTTGTCATCTCTATGAACAACTTTGTGCATTATGATTTTAATTGTCCCTGCACAAAATAATGTCCCTTTCTTTGCCTTTAAGTCTGTAATCCATTTTTTGGGGTAGTTTTTTTTAAGGAAACCTCTTTCATAGCCATAATTTGTACAAAAGAAAAGTTTCTTTTGCTTCAAGTGAACAAACACCAAATGGTAAGAGGAAAGTAGTGAAGAACAACAAAAGTATCCGGTGAAGTTATTATCAAAACTGAAGCAATTTCTATTTTCCCTTTCTTTAACAAATAAAATGCATTATATGCTTCATGGGGATGATCCTCAAAGTCATGAAATTCAAAAACAATTTGCATAACTAGCGAACAACTATATTCACAAGCATATGTAAATAAGTTTTTGAAAGTTTATGCTAATGATAATCTCAAATACAACATGAAAAAATAACTCCAATATTTTGAGTGACTCCCTTTACTGTGAGTGACAAGAAACCATTCAATAACCCTAGGAAGATGAAGCAGCCCCTTCACAAGATTCCAGTGAAAAATCTTTGATAGAGGCATCATATAACATCATCAAATGTGAAAAATGGGCTCCCCAACATCATTTGTTCACATTCCCCATTGAAGAGGTTAAATGGTTATCCATTTAAAGGCTATTTTGAAAAAAAAACAAAATATGCTAACAATAACAACCCTTACTTGCAAAAAAAATTCTATTTCAATATTGTAATAATTTGGGACACAAGTTGCAGGATGGAAAACACATAGTGTTGTCACTTGCTTCTCAATTTTTGTTCAATGACTGCACTTTCCATTATGTAGACTATAACAACAATGTATTGATGTTCATATTTTATAACAATAGTGTAGAAATATTCAACTTAACCTTCATATTCTATAAGAACAGTAAAGTGCATAAATATTCAACTTGACCTTCATATTTTATAACAATATTGAAAATTGCGTTCATATTTTATAACTATGCTTACTTGCAGCAAACATTCCATTTCAATATCATAATATGTTTGGAACAAGAAATGCACAAAAAAGTTGTCGGATGGACAACACACAGGGTTGTGTTTAACTTCTCAATTCTTGGAACATAAAATGCATAAAAAATTTGTATGCATGGAAGTTATACAGTTACTGAACTCTTACACAAGATTTCAAACTATGCCTTCCACTTCTATATATAAAGTTTAGGTGATCAGTATTATATTGAGTAATGTTGTAACACCTATCCATCGAAACATCCAAGGAATTGTAAGCAATGTTGTAATACATAGTAAGGGATGGTAAACAATGTTTTGAAATGTTTTTTATATTTGATCTAAAATAAACAATTCGCATCACACAGTCAAATGTAAAAAAAATTCGAGTCAATATTATAGATTTTGAAGAAAATTACAAGCCACATTTAATAGTGCTAACACTGGGAACTACGTCAACCATTTATGAACAGGTATAATTTTTGTGTTCTCAGCATCTGAAAGGATTTGGCACACTCTGATTGTCAAGGTGGAATTGACAACATATAATGTAGGCACCTCGTAATATGCATGTATTAGCTTGAATGATGGTCTGACACGGTGGATCTTGAACCTGACAATGTGGTTGAATTTGAACACAACCAGCAACCATTCCTCCACAGGACCCATGTGATTACTAATTAGAGATTCCCCCTTAAGTAATCTCATAATCTCACGCTCAACTCGTTCGTAAGATTGTGCTTACGTATAATTATTGTTGTTTTAACGCATACCTTCCAAATGTATCCAGCTAGGAAAAGGTCTCGAATTTATCGGTAAAGAGACATTGGAAAATCACATAAATTTGCAATCTCTATTTCTAGATTGTAATATTGAACATCCATGCCCGTTTTTTCCCATACACCAAAGACACAGTTAAAGAAGTGAGCATAATTATGATAGTTGAAATCAATGCGGTTTGACCCTTTTCTATCAATTCTCATTAATATATTTTCTCGCAACCTGTATGGGAGACTCAATTCCTTCGTGCAAGCAATAATATTATGTGGAAGATATGGGTGGTAGTTGGTCAACCAACTAGACACCTATGCTCGTGAACTGTGCGACATCTTCTATACAACTGGAGCAGCAGGTAGTGAAATGCCTGAAATGAAAGATAAAACAACTTTTTCAGAAGGTACAACTGCAGTCTCTAATTAGAAACACTCTCAATGCTGACCAAAAAGAACCTATAAAGCTACATAACAATATTGAAATTTTATGCATGTGCAATATGTGTAGATAAAGTGACAATATAGGATAGTGTGTTTTCCAACAGTGCAAAGGATGTGAGAAAAAAGTGAGCAAAGTGGAAGATATAGATAATGCTTTGACTAAAGAGATTCTACCTGTTCTTCGAAAATTAATGAAGCAACATGTCCAATGGGAAAATGGCAATGCACGATTAGAGAAACAGGTTGTAAAATGCTTGAAATTAAAGAGAAAACAACTTATTCAAAAGATACAATTGGATTCTATAATTAGAAAGACACTCTCAATACTGACCAAAAAGTGGCAGCAAAGCTACATAAGAGCATTGAAATGTCATGCATGTGCAATATGTGCAGATAAAGTGAGAGTATGAGACTGTGTGTTTTCCAACAATGTAAATAATGTGACCTTTTTTTTGTGCAATGGAAAAATGGAAATACGGGAGTGCACTGACATGTACTAAAAATCCTAAAATGAAAAGGGGATATACAATGAAAACACTGAAAAAGAAGCAAGCAAAGTGGAAGATATAGATAATGTTTTGACTAAAGAGATTCTACCTATTCTCTAGAACTTAATGAAGCATCATGTGTAGTATCTCCAATGGGCATATGGCAATGCATGAGTAGAACAATAGGAACTAAAATGCCTGAAATGAAAGACAACAAAATTTTCTAAAGATACAACAACATTATCTAATTAGAAAGACACTCTCAATGCTGACCAAAAAGCGGCTACAAAGCTACAGTATTGAAACAAAGGCGCATGTGAACAACTTTTGGGAAGAACTTTATGTAATGAAGATACAATTGCATTCTATAATTAGAAAGACACTCTAAATGTTGGCTTCATTACATTCTTGGACTGTACGAAACATTAACATTTTCATGATGAAATAACTGACAAGGGATAGTGTGTTTTCGAACATGGCAAATAATGTGAGCATTTTATTTGTTGCAATCAGATGAAGAAAGGTAGAAATGACATTTGGATTGTAGGAAAGAGTTGCTCAAAAATTTCAAAGTGAAATAAAACTTTTCATAACGAACTAACTATGTAGGGATAGTGTGTTTTCCAACAGTGCAAACAATGTGACCACTTTATTTGTTCCAAGCAGTTGAAGAATGTGAAATGCCATTTTCACTATAGCAAAGAGTTGTTCAAAAAATTGAAAGTGGACTTCATAACGTTCTCAGTGGTGATGAAACAAAAAATTTTCATAAAGAACAAAGTGACATGGGACAGTGTGTTTTCCAACAATGCAAACACTATGACCATTTTATTTGTTCCAATTAGATTGAGAATGTGAAATGCCTTTTTTTATTGTACCAAACAGTTGCTCAAAGACTTGAAAGTGGACTTGATTATGGTCTTCGTCGTAACAAAACAAAACTTTTCATAATGAACCAATTGACATTTGGACTGTGTGTTTTGCAACAACAAACAATGCAAGAATTTTATTTGTTACAAGAAAGTTAAATGGCATGTTGACTGTACCAAAATATTTTGAAAGTGGACTTCATAACATTCTTGGTCACAACGATGCAAAAAACATTTCAGAACGAACTAACTGACATGAGATAGTGTGTTTCTCAACACTACAAATAATGTGAGCATTTTTTTTGCGCAATGAACAAATGAAAATGCACAAGTGGAGCAGGATGTACTAGAATTCCTAAAATGAAGAAGGAAACTGCTATGAGAACACTTGAAAAGAAGTGAGCAATGTGAAAGAGATAGATAAAGTTTTGATTGAACAAATTCTTCTTGCTCTTCACGGGTTGAGGAAGGACCACGTGCACTATGCTTACCTACAAACCAAGGTTCACTGAGCTTGTGCAATTCTTAGTAACTCTTTGAAGAAGCAACAGAGTGAGCCCACATTGGTCGACATCAGCTTGTCACCGTAGCCAAAATTTTATAAGGAAGCATGGTATTGCATAATGTCATACCAAAAATGTTAGAGTAATAAAGTCATCACCTAATTAATTAATTAATTGGGTCACTTTATGCTTTATTACACTTAAGCTAAACTTAGGAGTGCTTTTATTTTATTATTAGATTTTAATAATTAGTTGTTTTTTTCATGATTAAAGCTTTTAATATTAGATCATGTTGTCTCATTCATTCTTATGAGGACACTTGTCATGATCTAATCTAATCTTGATCCAGGGTTAGGTTTCATCCTTTTCATAAGGATTCATTTAGTAATCAATAATCATTACTGTTTCATCAATTTTTGTTGTGTATTTTCTCATTTTTTTGTGTGCTTGAGCAATTTTTCTTTGTAGATCCACCATTACCTATACCTGATATTCACTCTCCACCATTGAGAGTACATATGGAGAAGAATTCTAGTTACTTGAAATTGTGCTTGCATTCATCCACCATAGTTCCTGAGACTCCTTTAGAGCTTCTTTCTCCTCCTCTTGCTTATTTAGTCATCATACCTATTGAGCAAGAAACTGGTCATTCATTTTCTGTATTGTTAGATGACTACTTTCTAGATATTGCACAAATATTTTTTGAGTCACACATTGCAGTTATTCATACTAGTCATTTCCCACCATCATCCGTGTCTTCAGATGTTGCATTTTAGGAGTCTTTAGATTTGTTTGGTCTTGGCATCAATTTTCTTGGTTTAGATACATAGATTCAGCAGCATCCTTTCAGGGCATCCATCTTAAGGCTTCTTGTTCCTTCACTCTACACCAAGGTTCTTCAACATCATCCATTGGATTTGTTTCTTCCCAAGGGGAGGAACAATATTTTCCATTCTTGGATCAATTTCTACATCCTACATCAAGCTTACACCATTGCGACAAGAGTTTCTTCATTATGGGGGGTTCTTCTAGTCTCCTATTATTTCTCTTATGGAGATTCTTGTATATGTATTGATGAGATAAAATTTGTCTTTAGGGGGTATAATGTAATCCTCCTCCTATCCTTCTCTCATTCTCATTAGTGCATTGCATTCTTCTCTTTTCTTTTCTCTCTTTTGGAGGGGAGTTTTATTCCCATGAGGTTTTCTCCCTTTCTCCTCTTGTACGAGAGATTAGCTTGTTGTACATGGGTACCTCATTAGCTGTTAGGGCGGGACCCATTCATGTATTTCTTTATCATAGTTTAGTTTCTCCCTTGTTCATCTTAAGGGGGGGTGTTAGAGTAATAAAGTCATCACCTAATTAATTAATTAATCATTAATTAATTGGGTTACTTTATGCTTTATTACACTTAAGCTAAACTTATGAGTGCTTTTATTTTATTATTAGATTTTATTAATTAGTTATTTTTTGCATGATTAAAGCTTCTAATATTAGATCATGTTGTCTCATTCATTCTTATGAGGACAGTTGTCATGATCCAATCTAATCTTGATCCAGGGTTAGGTTTCATCCTTTTCATAAGGATTCCTTCATTGTAATTGAAAATCATTCTCTACGACAACATATTCAATGGGACAGTTGTTCACATAATGCATATTTGATGTTTTATCAGATATGAGTTGTTGAGCAATAATATCTTGCTTATTCTTTATAGTGTGATAGGTTTATCGTTGCAGGTGATTCTTGGAGTTGTGGGAGTACATACATCTACTCTAACAAAAAATGGACTTACCTATGCACAATTAGTAAATTGGGACCATACCTTCCATTGGGTTTACACTCACGTAAGAGAGTCATCGACGAGGAATCCTTTCTATAGATTGGAATGCTGAAGTGAACAAAAATGGTCAAAAAAGAAATCAAAAAGTTTATGACATGGTAGCACATACATGGAAAATAAATCTGCAATACCATTTCCCATTACAATATAGAAATTGAAATGAGTTTTCTCATAGTAACCCGTATTATATGTTGTATCCTTTTCCCCATCCATAACAGTTGTTCCTGAAGTCTCATATTACATATTGACATTCACATTCAAGCTATTGTTTGTGGAAAAGGGAAAGGAGTCATACAAAGGAGTTTGGTGATCTGACTATTGTGCAAAATGCTTTTTATGACGGGTTGCATGTCGAGGATGATCCTTGCTTGCACTAAACTATGGATGCATGTGAACGGTGCTAGTTGTAGCTTCATCAAGATCAAGATTGATTTCAAATGACAATGCATTTGATTGTTGTAGGTCTTTTAGAAACCTCTCGATGCACTGTGCATATGATTGCACTTGTTCTAGATACTGTGGCGGTGTATACATCACTTTGTTCAAGATTTTGTTTGTGTCATTCCAAATACACATTTTCAACAAATTTTCATCATATACATGAGTGATAGAAGGAGCTTGTGTAGGGGTGAGAAGATTATGATTGTTTTCTTCGACGCCCCGATGTGATAATGTCTCATTCAAATTTGTCCCTCTATCAACTGGTTGACCTCCCCTGTCTAAATAACCACACAAAAGAAACTTGTATTAGGTAGTAAAAAATATAAAACACAATTGACTCCCATAAAGTAATGCAACTCAAATTGAAATTCACTTACCATGGACCACCCCTTCAATGAAAAATGATCTTTTAATCAAGTCAACAACCTTAAGGACATGTTTGCAAGTGTTCCCTGCAAACTCCAAGGGCACTCACAAAAAAAAAGGTGCTCGCCAAATTTCTGAACAAGGTAGTGGTTTGACCTACTTTGAATTTCCACCTAGTACCATCCAGGATGTGTTTCATCTAGAACACAATGATCATCTGAAATTGCCTTGGCCCGCTCCAAACAAGATCACATATTTAAAAACTTATAGTTCGTCAAAAAACCATATTGTTGCAACTTTTCCTTTTGCCTATAGAATGGTTCCATTTTATACACAAGTGCATAATACAAATAGTCCATTCTCCTAGTGCATTTTTTAGAACGATCACACAAGTACCAAGTTTTGAGCACGCAATGGTACAAATAATGGCTGCATTTGTATCATGGTTGGCATGTGGGAATAGTTTGTAACTTTTTGTGCACATGGTTGTGAAAAACAATCCAATAGTCAATTAAACCACAACGTATTAGAGGTAACATCAAACAATGTGAATGGTTCAAATACTATGAGGTGACATAAATTTTCAACTCACTAATTTTGACCTTCTCCTTTGCACCAGGTCTTGTTGAAGTACTCTAAAAATCAGAGTTGATCATTGAAATCCTCAAAGAAAGAGTTCAATAGTTGAGTGATGCTATCTTCACTATCACCGATTGCCATCATGGTCGTGCCAAGTCTATGGAAGATGTCCATTTCCCTTTCCTTGGCTACGTACTTATATACATTCTTCAGCCAAGCCGTTTTAACATGCCAAAGGCATAAAAGCACACAACATCGAAAGACAACCCTAATAAACAATACAAATGATATTTTTTACCACTCATCTGCATGACAAAGTGGCATTGAAAATAAATAGCAAATGAGAGAAGTACACAAATGAACAAAGAGATGCACATACTGTACGGCTTGGATTTTTGCAATCGCATCATCGATAAAAAATGCATTGATTCTCCAGTTGGGTTTGGCTCTTCTTCCATGGGCATGCAATACAAATAGCCACACAGAGATTTCCTCAAAATTATTTCATGAGGAGACTACACACACAATAGGCACACCACTCTGTTGCTCATCGAAAATGAGCAAAGTATATAATGGAAACTGTAGACATAACAACTCAATGTGATCATTGTCAGGTTTATAGCCAGTAAGATCATTGAAAAGATGAAGAAATATTTGTTAATATTTGTAAGGCCTCAACCCATATTTTTTAGTGGCAAACGTGGAATCCATCAAGATGACTGAATTGTGCGAGTGGCTAACTATCCTATCCAACATCCATGGATTCTGAACCCTGGTAATGAAAGGTGTATCATTCCCATGGGGCCATTGAAAGTAGAATAAGTTATCAAAGTACTCTCCATTCCACATCATGATACTTGTCAAATTGAATCTATGTTTCTGTTCGTGAATAGAACACACCTTTCACCAAGCATTCATTACATCCTTTCTTGTAAGGAATTGATCTCTCTTAAACATCATGCCACATAAGATAGGATCGTTGATGTGTCTATCCATTATTGCATCAAGAAACTCACATCCATGAGCAAAAGGCTTTCAATATAGCTTTTACACTCTCAGAATAGATTAGCGCCAAACATAGAATTCCTATCTTCACTTGTGTCATCAATGCCATGGATAAATTCACCTTTTTTATCGATGTGGAACATTTCTTTGTAGAGAATATAGGCATCGGGTCTGCCATGCATAACCTTTACAATGAAGTGGCATTGACAACCTCAAATTTGTATAAATGTCTTCTATTGTTTCTTCTTTGTTGGAGGCTGGTCTGTGAGGTTTGTAGGACCATATTGACACTAATAGTTGTGAATAAGGCATCATCTCATCATCTTGAAGCAAGAGAGTAAAATATCATTGCACCATACAAATGAATGTTGAAAGATACAAACATACGATACAAAATTGTTTTGCCATAATTTTTATCGTCAACAAGATGCGTGATGGTAGGTTGTCTTTTTTTCTTATCCAAATATTTAGTTTCAAAACCTTCAACAAACATTTCATCGCGAATGAAATCATCAAGTCTCGTACGAGGAATTGATGTGACAAGGTCAAGGACCCCATCTTTCTTGATGCAAATAGGAAGAGGAAAAAGGAGAGCCTCTAGCCCATACATCTTGCACCTCCAATTTGTCTTCCTTCTTTCATTTCAAATCTCTCCCCATTCTAGGAAAGGATGAAATTGGACGAACATTTAAAATTAGAGTGGATTGTGTCAAGAAAAAGAAAGAAATCATTCATTGAACGTAAATAAAATGTGTTTACATTTTTGTCATCCATGTGAAACCAATAAGAGGTTGCCGACTTCAACTAAGGAAAATTAAAGGTGATGGATTGAATCAAGCTACACATAAAATATAACACAAATGTGGGCTAGAAATTGGACTACCTATCTCAACGTACAAGTGGACATAGACAATGAAAACACAAAATGATAACCAAATTTTTTGATGACAACCTTGTATGTAAAAAAAAGTGCATCCATTACTACCAGCAATGCCAAAATGATAACAAGTTTGTTGCATATGTTGACAAAAAAATGAATCAACAATAGAAAGAATGAGAAAAGGAAAAAAGGTGTAAAATGTCCTATCAACCATGATGCAAGCCAATGCAGGTTGAAAAAAACATGTAGTTGAACCTCCAAGTGGACATGAAGACTGCAAGTAAATTTGCAACCCCGCATGCAAATATAACTAAGATTTCAGAGTATATGGGGTGTACAAACCTCTTTTACCTGAGGAGGCATGTTGTAATATTTAGGCTTCCATTTGGCGTGACTTAACATGAGGATAAAAAACACATCTAGCAATTCATGAAATAAACAAGTGAAGGCTGAACCTTACGATGAGTGGTTCAACCTGCAACTTTGTATGTGGCGTAAGAGTGTAACGTGCATAACAATATGTAATTACTTCTACAAATGCAACAACATATGTATTATTTTGGGAAGATACATTGGTTGTAGTGCGTGTGTATGTGTTAAAGGAGAGGAAGGGTTATAGGGCAGCCAAATTTTTTTATGACAACCTTGTATGTAATATTTTTTTGCATCCATTGCTACCAGCAATGCCAAAATGATAACATGTTTGTTGCATCTATTGAAAAAAACAAATCAGTATTAAAGAGAATGAGGAAAGGAAAAAATGTGTAAAATGTCCTATCAACCATGATGTAAGCCAATGTGGGTTGGAAAACACAACGTGTAGATGAACCTCCAAGTAGACATAAAGACCACAAGTAAATTCACAACCTCCCATGTAAATATAACTAATATTTTAGAGTATATGGGGTGTACAAACCTCTTTTACCTGAGGAGGCATGTTGTGATATTCGACCTTCTGTTTGGCATGATTTAACATGAGGAGCAAAAGAACATTTAGAAATTCATGAAATAAACAAGTGAAGGTTGAACCAAACGATGAGTGGTTCAACTTGCAACTTTGTATGTGGCGTAGGAGTGTAACGTGCATAACAATATGTAATTACTTCTACAATTGCAACAAAAAATGTATTATTTTGGGAAGATACATTAGATGTGGTGCATGTGTATGTGTTAAAAGAGAGGTAGGGTTAGAGGGCAACTAAAACCTTTGATGACAACATTGTATGAAAAAAAAAAGTGCATTCATTACTGCCAGCAATGCCAAAATGATAACATGATTGTTGCATCTATTGAAAAAAAAAAGAATCAGTAATGGAGCAAATGAGGAAAGGAAAAAAGGTCTAAAATGTCCTATCAACCATGATGTAAGCCAATGTAGGTTAGAAAACATAGTGTGAAGTTTAAACTCCAAGCAAACATAAAGACTGCAAGTAAATTCATAACCCTGTGCATGTAAATATAACTAAGATTTCAGAGTATATCGGGTGTACAAACCTCTTTTACTCGAGGAGGCATGTTGTGATGTTCAACCTTCCATTTAGGTTAACTTAACATGTGTAACAAAGACACATCTGAAAATTCATGAAATAAACAAGTGAAGGCTGAACCAAACGATGAGTGGTTCAACTTGCAACTTTGTATATGGCGTATGAGTGTAATGTGCATAACACTATGTTATTACTTCTACAGTTGCAACAACAGATGTATTATTTTGGGAAGATGTGTTGGTTGTGGTGCATGTGTATGTATATGTGTTAATGGAGAGGAAAGATTAGAGGGAAACCAAAACCTTTTATGACAACCTTGTATATAAATAAATGTGCATCCATTACTGCCAACAATGCCAAAAGAATAAAACATTTTTTGCATTTGTTGACAAAATCATGAATTAGTAATGGAGTGAATCAAGAAAGACATACACGTGTAAATTTTCCTATAAAAAATGATGTCAGCCAATACAGGTTGGAAAACACAATGTCTACTTGAACCTCCAAGTGGACATAAAGGCCACAGGTAAAATCATAACCTCACATGAAAAAAAACTAAGATGTCATATAGTATCTAGGGGGTGTACAAACCTGTTTTACCTAAGCAAGTATGTTGTAATATCAAGCCTTCCATTTGGGGTGACTTAACATGACTAGAAAAAGTGTATATGAAAATTCATGAACTAAAAAAGTGCAGGTTGAACAACACGACGAGAAGTCCAACCTGCAACTTTATATGTAGCCTATAAGTAAAACATGAATAATCATATGTATTTTCTTCTATGGTTGCTAGCAATGTGAAAAGAAAAAAAACATGTTCTTTGCATCTGCTGATAAAAAAATGACTCAATGAACGTAGGCTAAAACACGTTAATATTTTTGTGCATTTATTTTTGAAACATATGAAGAATTTGAAAAAAAAATTTAATTGTAAACCACAATTGCAATAAATTGTGAAGCTCACTTGCATTGAAAACCATAGTGAATGAGATAGATACTGTGTTGACTTACGAGATTCTTTATGCTCTTGATAAATTTACAAATAAGCATGTGTAGCATGTGCAAAGGCGAAGAAACAATGCAAATCTGGAGGCAACATGTTCTATAATTTATGAAATTGAAAAGGAATCTGCTCTAAAAACACTTGAAAACAAGGAGATCAAAATTAATGAGATAGATATTGTTTTAATTGAAGAGATTCTTACCACTATTAAGAAGTTGAGGAAGGAGCATGTGCAGTATGTGCAATGGGAAAGTCACAATGCAAAAGTGCATAAACTTGAGAGATTTTGTATTGCATATGAATTTGTTTAAGCAGAGAAAGTGAAAGATGATGCTATAACTAGATTTGAACTAGTGAAGTCAAATATTTGTGAACATAAAACTAAACATGACCAGCAAAAGCACATCAAGCACAAAAGAAAAAATTGCACCCTTCAGGGTGATCCCACAATAGTGGTTTACAATTTTTGGCCAAACTAGACACTGAAATTATTATTTATAACTAAATCTTCACATTCGGGCACCTATAGCGGCTAAACTGTGAGGAATTTGAAAATCATTCAAACTAGAGTCTCATCAAATTTTGTCTGTAGATTCTAAAAATATTTTTTTCAAAATTTTTGGAATAAGATTGCACTTCTTTTTCCATCTCCCACGAAAACTAGTTTTTTTTTCAGAAAACAACATTTTTAAAAAGTGACGCTCACCATATACAATATAAATTTTTTTGTATGAAGGATAAAATTCTAATTTTTTCAAATTTAGATTTGTAACTACGATATCTAGCACTTTCATTTGGTCTCATAATTTTTTATTGAATATTTTTTCCTTAATAGAGTTTCGAAGTCAAACCAATTGCAATTCAGACATAGGCAAACTGTATACAACATAATTTTTTTTGTATGTATCAATTTTTTTTTAATTTTTAATGGATCAAGGAAATCAATATCCAGCACAAACATATTTAAAAAAAAATTATTTTGATAATTTTCTATTTTTCCACATGTGCAAAACAGAGAGCTTGATTTACAGTGAAAAACCTATGTTTAATAAAACTAAAAAAACACATACATAATAAAACCAAAACATATTAAAATTATATTCGTGGGATAGCTCATTTTGAGGACTACCATAATCATTTGAAATAAATTTTAAATGAATTCATTTGATCCCCCAAAAGGTAAATCAAAAGTGATTTTTTATCAGCATTTTGATAGGTGTAAAGGAGACTCATTTATAGGTATGGTTTAAAACTAGCGAGGTTTTATCCAAGGGAGTTTGATTTGAGGTGGTTTGATCAAACCCTATTCAATTGGAATCCTTAAAATGGATCTTTTAAAGGCTTAAATCATTATATTTTCTAAAAATATGTGATTTCAACAAAAATCAGTTTCTCTCAGAAATTGTAAACCAACTTTGTGGGATCACCATTCAACTTACAACAAGCAAAAATATAGAAAATACAACCACAATGTTTTCCAACATGCCTATAGTTTATTAATTTGAGAAAGTTGAAATGCAATTTTTAGTCTACTTGAGACTTGTTATATATTTTGAAGATGTTTCTTTCATTACATTCGTATTGTGTAAACAACAAAAGTTTTTCATTGCAATCATATTGTCTGTATAATTGGAGGTTGGAAACCACAGTGCATTAGGAAACCTGCAACCCACATAGTGTTGGACAACCCTCTATGTGTAAGAACGCAATTGGTTGGTCACCACTAAGCTAAATATGGTTACTTTTATGTATCCCCCGGCTGTAACTCCTCCCTAAATTCTCCACCCTTCAGTTTTGTACAAGCTCAACAAAGTAACTCGCAATCCATTGTGTTTTCCTACCTACCTATATTATAATGATATGACAAAATCCAAATGCAATTCATACTATAAGAATAGTTTTGGTAAATTTTCAAGGTGCCTTTTCTTACATTGGTAGTGTAAGGTTTTCATTACACTTATTTTGTTTATTGATAATTCAATGTTGGAAAAAATTATGGGTCGAGGAACCTAAGATCTTCTTAATACTTCAAGAGGTAGCGGGTACTAGAATGTATGAAATGAATAAGGAAACATCCCTAAAAACACTTGAAAAGAAGAAAACAAAAGTGTATGAGATATATAATGTACAGAGTGAAGAGATTCTTCTTACTCTTGAGAAGTTAGGGAAAGAGCATTTGAAGTATGTGCAATGGGTAAATGACAATGCAAAATTGGACACACCAGGTACTAGAATGTATGAAATGAGAAAGGAATCTATTGTAGAAATACTTGAAAAAAAGCAAACCATAGTGAATGAGACAAATATTGTATTGATTAAAGAGACTCAGTGCTATCGAGAATTTCAGGAAGGTGCGTGTGCAGTATCCACAATGGGCATATATGACAATGTAGAACTAGAGCAAAGAGTAGTAGAAAGTATGTAATATAAAAGAAATCTACTCTAAAAACACTTGAAAAGAATCATACCAAAGTGAATAAGATAGATAATGTATCAACTGGCGAGATTGTTCTTGCACTTGACAACTTGATGAAGGAGCATCGTGCAGTATCTACAATGGAAAAATGCCAATACAAAAGTGGATAAAGTCAATAAATTTTGTATTCCATATGAATTTATGAAAGAAAAGAAAGTGAGAGATGATGCTATAAGTGGAGCTGAACAAATGAAGTCAAAGATTCAACTCAAGAATTCCATATAACAAATACAATTCGAATAGATGACAATGAAAAGGCAAAAGAAAATCTTAGAGCAAAAAAAGAGAATTAGTTGGCTGGAGACATGAAAGCCCTATGTGAAAAGGTAGAAAAGTTTCATAAATAACTTATCAAACATAAAACATCTGCATTCTCTAATCAAAAAGACACTTTCAAATCTAAGCAAAGAGTGCTTGCAAAGCTACACAAAAGTATTGAAGACATTCAAAACTCTATTAAAAAATTGGATGTTGTTGTTCTAAGGGCTGATGACGAAGCAACTACTGCAAAGCTACAAATAAAAGATATGAAATAGAAGGTAGAAGCTCATGAAAAGGAATGCCAAGGGGGTGAGAACAAGTAACAACAATGGGGATGAGCAAAAATGTCTGACTGGTCAACATGCAGATGCAAAAGTAGTAGCTGGAATTATTGAAACTAAAGTAAAACAATATAAACACTACAATTAACCACTTGGAAAATAAATTAAAAGATTAAATGAAAATTTTATCATTGAAATAAAAGGAGTTTAAATAATGGTGTTGACACACAAGTGCAACATAAAAGACAGGAAGTTAAAAAAATAAACACAACAATGAAATGTGTGATTTTGAAGACATTCATATTGTTTTGTAAAAATCCATGTTGCAACACCGTAGGTGTTAAGAAACAAGCAACCCACCATGGGACAACCCTTTACATTTAAACAGGGAGATTCAAATAACTGAAAACCACCATTGTGCTTTCCAAATTACAATTATTTTTTGCACTTTTTTTTTTCAATCATGCAAAATTTAAACACAATAATGGAATGTGATATTTTGAAGACATTCATACTATTTTTTAACATTCCATGTTGCATAAGAAGTAAGTAACCCACCGTGAGACAACCCTTTACATTTAAACAAGGAGATTCAAATAACTGAAACCCAACATTGTGTTTTCCAAATTACAATTATTTTGTGCACTTTGTTTTTCAATCATGCAAAATTTAAACACAATAATGGAATGTGTGATTTTGAAGACATTCATACTATTTTGTAACATTCCATGTTGCAAAATCGCAGGCTTTAAGAATCAATCAACCCACCATGAGACAACCCTTTCATTTAAACAAGGAGATTCAAATAACTGAAACCCAACATTGTGTTTTCCAAATTACAATTATTTTGTGCACTTTTTTTTCAATCATGCGAAATTTAAACACAACAACGGAATGCGTGATTTTCAAGATATTCATACTGTTTTGTAAAAATCCATGTTGCAAAACCCTAGTTGTTAAGAAGCAAGCAACCCATTGTGAGACAACCCTTTACATTTAAATAAGAAGATTCAAATAACTGAAGGCCCACATTGTGTTTTCCAAACTATAATTATTTTGTGCAATTTTTTTTCAATCATGCAAAATTTAAACACAACAATGGAATGTGTGATTTTCAAGACATTGATACTGTTTTGTAAAACTCCATATTTCAAAACCCTAACTATTAAGAATCAAGCAACCCACTGTGAGACAACACTTTACATTTAAACAAGGAGATTCAAATAACTGAAGACCCACATTGTGTTTTCCAAAATATAATTATTTTGTGCACTTTTTTTTTCAATCATCCGAAATTTAAACACAACAATGGAAGGTGTGATTTTGAATACATTCATACATTTAAACAAGGAGATTCAAATAATTCAAATCCCACACCGTGTTTCCCAAATTACAAATTACAAGGTGTAAAACCCTCTACAACCAAATCGGTTAGCACCCCTCACCTCGATTTGGTTAGTTTTCTCCTCCATGTGCACTCTAAAGTTCAACTTACAACATGCAAATTGCAAAAAAGCACCTCGATTTGGTCGGTTTTTTCCTCCAACTCCTCCATGTGGACTCCAACCTTTAACTTTCAATGTGCAGATTGGATACTCATCGTGTTTTCACCTTTCTTTTTCCAAACCAAAAACGCACACGTTAGTCCGCCTCCAATTTTCCCATGCAAGGAAAAAAGATTTGAAAGCGAAACTTCACGGGCACGCTAAGGGACCCACATTTATTTGGCCGACTGGAGGTGGGAAAATCGACTTGATGACATCGTTAACTCCTACCTACCATTTCTTGAACGTTTGGTCCCCTCTATCGGTTTCACCACTTTTACCCTCGTCTGGTGGGGCCCCGCACTACGACGTCTCACCATGTTATGTATGTTTCTATATATGTTATGTATTTTTTCATGCATTTTTGTATGTACATAGGTGCTTTTTGTCTCAAAGTTAGTCGGGACACACTCTCTTTTTAACAGAGCCGACTAACTACTAGAGAAAATTCACCTATGTACATCGAAAAACACATGAAAAACATACATAAGAACATTTATGGATACATACATAGCATGACGAGACGTCGTAGTGTGGGGCCCGCCAGACGCTTGAAACTAGTGGATGGGACGAAATGTCTGAGTGATGGTCAAGCGAGAGTTAACGGCGCCGTCAGGAGTGTTTTCCTGCCCATTGCCAAGCCAAAAAGCGGGCGGGTTAACTTCGTCGGCAAGTTTCTTTTATCTAGTGCGGGAAAAGTGGAAGGGAATGATGTGGGCCTTTTCTGTTTGGAGAAAGCAAGGAAAAAATACTATTTATTTTGTTTCCTATCTGCACATTGAAAGGGAAAGCTGAAGGTCTGAGGGCACGTGGACGACTTCGAGGAGAACACCGACCAAATAAGCTGAAGTGTGGAGTGCACGTGGAGGATTTGCAGGAGAATACAGACGAAATCGAGGTGAGGGGTACATTTGTTGCAAGAAGAGGGTTTTACAAGATGTTTTAATTTGAAATTTGGGAAACACAATGTGGAGTATTTCAGTTTCTTGAATGTCTTTAAAATCACACATTCTATTGTTGGGTTTAAATTTCACACCATTTTTAAAAAACTGCAAAAAATAATTATGAATGGGAAACGCAATGTTGGGTTTCAATAAAAAATTGTACAAAATAATTCTGAATGGGAAACACAGTGTTGGGTTTCATTTATTTGAATCTCTTTGTTTAAATGTAGAGGGTTTTACAAGTTCTTTTAATTTGAAATTTGGGAACACAATGTGGAGTATTTCAGTTGCTTGAATGTCTTTAAAATCACACATTCCATTGTTGGGTTTAAATTTCGCACCATTTAAAAAAAAAACTACAAAAAATAATTTTGAATGGGAAACGCAGTGCTGGGTTTCAATAAAAAACTGTACAAAATAATTCTAAATGGGAAACACAGTGCTGGGTTTCATTTATTTGAATCTCCTTGTTTAAATGTAGAGGGTTTTACAAGTTCTTTTAATTTGAAATTTGGGAACACAATGTGGAGTATTTCAATTGCTTGAATGTCTTCAAAATCACACATTCCATTGTTGTATTTAAATTTCGCACCATTGAAAAAAGAAACTGCAAAAAAAAATTCTGAATGGGAAACGTAGTGCTAGGTTTCAATAAAAAACTGTACAAAATAATCTTGAATGGGAAACATAGCGCTGGGATTCATTTATTTGAATCTCCTTGTTTAAATATAGAGGGTTTTACAAGTTCTTTTAATTTGAAATTTGGGAAATACAATGTGGAGTATTTCAGTTGCTTGAATGTCTTCAAAATCACACATTCCATTGTTGTGTTTAAATTTCACACCATTGAAAAAAAACTGCAAAACATAATTCTGAATGGGAAACGTAGTGTTGGGTTTCAATTAAAAAACTGTACAAAATAATTCTGAATGGGAAACACAGTGCTAAGTTTCAGTTATTTGAATCTCCTTGTTTAAATGTAGAGGTTTTTACAAGTTCTTTTAATTTGAAATTTGGGAAACACAATGTGGAGTTTTCAGTTTTTTGAATGTCTTCAAAATCACACATTCCATTGTTGTGTTTAAATTTCGCACCATTGAAATTTTTTTTTGCACAAAATGATATTAAACTACTATCTTATACTACTAATACATAAGAAAAGAGACAAAAGCCATAATTTTTTTCACCAAAATAATAGACCAAGGCCTTAGTACATGAAAAAATCCAATACCCACCTTGGACATCAATGAATTCACATGGACGTCATATGGGCTCAATCAATGAGACCCTAAATACAAAATAAAACCGCAAAGACATGTTCGACCCATAACTATCTTATGGATTAAATCCCTAAATATAGTTCTCTATTTTGGCGCCACTAACACATGTGGGACCCATTTTTATGACAAGATTCTCAACTTTTTCTTCTAGTACTTAAGAAAGGGAAAATACTTTAAATGAGTCTAAAGTCAAATGTAATATGAAAATTAATGCCAAGGTTACCATTAGAATATAAATAGAAGATACCTCTATAATTATACACTATAGGAATCCAAATTCACATTCTAAGAGTGTTCGAGATGCATGAGATAAAAATATGATTACAATATAAATAGAATCTTAATCCAAGCAATGTATTTGTACAATCCTTATCAAACAATCTCACTTTAATCTCAATTTTAGTAACATCCATATTCACCTATTTATGAATTTTCTCCATCCTTAATTTCATTCTCAAATTCATTCTTGAACCACTTCAGGAATCTATGTTGAAGATTAAAACCATCATTGAGTGATTTCATTTTAGGTCATAGTCTCCTTGATATAATTATTATTCCTTTTAGTAGTTGTTTATATATTCTTAAATCTAGGGTTATCAATAAACTCAATTGAAGAACCAATAATATCTAGGTATTTTCCTTTTGTATTAGAGGGAGGGGAAATGATATCAATAGGGGAAACATTAGATGGATCACCTCAACACTAAGATTAGAGAGGGTAGGACTTCTACTAATACTAGCTCTACCTATAGGTCTAATAAGTATTAAAGAAGATAACACTAGAAATAGTGAAGATTTAGTGGGATCATTTGTAGTTTCCTCACCAAGACTAGACCTCTTGTAAGATTTAAAAATATGGGAACTATAGGGAGAAATTTTAGTGATCACATTTTTTTCGGGGTTAGAGAATCTTTTCCCACATAAAAGAGACTTTATTCTTATAAAATAAGAGCACTTTTTCATTAACAACCACCCTATGGTTGGATTTGAGAAGTAAGGAATTGGATTTATCACAATTATAAAGTTAAATTATAAAAACTTGGTGTAGTGGACCATTCTTTCTTACCTAGAATCTCATTCATGACTTATTTCTCTCTATATAATGAAAGGTACAAAGCAAAGCATACTAGGTAATTATGCCTTATATTGTTTACAAAGGGAAAGTTATTTAACAAAAGATAGATCATTTATACTTCTCATTTAGGGTGAAAGATTTAATGAGAAAGAAGTTGAATTCATTTTAAGGAAGAGCCTCCTTGAGATATCTTAATTATCATTTAATGAGCTTCTCAAAGCCTTTTACGAAAGTGTTAATGTTTTCTTTTCTTTGACACTTGCTTGCTTGATGGGTCTTGGCTCTTTTCTTAGACATGATAGCAACTACAACGTTGAACTCTTTAGAGTCTTAAAATTTCAGATCCCTCACAATAACCTTCTTACTCTTCCATTGTACAATGAAATCTCTATGAACTAATGGATCGTAACTATCTATGTATTACATAAATGGGTTTAGCTCACCCTTTGCAAGGATTGCCAAATAGTAATTTTTTTATTGTATTATTGACAATAATAAGCCTCTATTCATAGTCTCTCATCTCCCATGATAATCTTCCAAATGTACTAGTCTATAAACAAGTAGAAAATGATGAAATTATTAAGCCTCATTGGAAAAAATGAAAGAAGTTGATTCCCAAAGAGGGATCAATAAGGAGATTGATTGATAGGTAGTATCCTTTACAAATAAAGAGAAAAATGGTGATATCATTGACCTCCAAGTTGTAGATTGTGATAAATATAAAGGAGTAACCCAAATAAATATTTTGATAAACTTCAATTATTATCAAGTCATTCAATAATTTTCCCAAGATCACATAATTGCAATCAACCCCACTTCTCATAATTATTCCACAAGTAATTTTACTAGGAAAATATTTTCCATCATATCAATGCGATGTTTTCCATAAAACAACTCATATTGTCTAAATAAATAGTTTTTCCACTACCTCCATGGTAGAGATGATCAATTGTTTCCTCATTTATGGAGTGGATTTTCTTATAGCTTTTAATAATTTTTAAGATATTCCAATAGGGGGAGAAAGGTAATTGAGGTAGTTTAAAATACCGAGGGAATCTCCATTCATCATTAAGGGTGAGAACTTGATATTTAGATAGAGTAGGTGAATAAATATTCTAGAAAAATGTGAAAAATAGACTCAACATTATTCTCACAAAGATCACACCTATTTGGGATTGTAATGGCTCTATTTTTAAGATTATCAATAATCAATGATTTACTCTAACAAGCAGCCTGCTAGATGTCATTGAATTTATGTAATATATTCTTGTTCAAAATATTCTTCTTTTCAAACACCTCAACATGTATATCATGTTAAAGGAGATACGTAGATGAAATAGTACACTTCCATATGGAAGAACCCAACCAAATGGTCTATTTTTTCCTATTAAACTAGACTATATAGAACTCTTTAACTTCTCTATAAGGTAGCTAATAACCTCTTGATTGAGATGATTAAGAGGAGTAAATAAATTAATCAACTTTCTACATTAAGTACCATATTCCTAGTAATTAGCCGCACAGTATGAAAATAAAGAAGAAAGACCATTCTTGATAGCTAAATAAGGGATTAAAAAATTACGGAGAGTGTTTCCCAACCAAGAATCATACCAAAATCTAGCCTTCAACCCATTTCCTACATTTCAAATTGGTTTATTTCTTACGAGTTATCTATAATTTTTTACTTTAATTCATATAAGTAAGACATTATATAAGTTATACAAATTTGGAAAATCAATAAAAAGTAACCCATTGAAGTATTTAGCCTCCACTATATTAGTTCAATTGTTATTCTCTTTTGCAAGTCTCCAAATAATTATGAATGGGAAACACAGTGCTGGGTTTCAATAAAAAAAACTACACAAAATAATTGTGAATGGGAAACACAGTGTTGGGTTTCAGTTATTTGAGTCTCCTTGTTTAAATGTAGAGGGTTGTCTCATTGTGGGTTGCTTGCTTCTTAAAACCCATGATTTTACAATATGGAATGTTACAATACAGTATGATTGTCTTCCAAATCACACATTCCATTGTCGTGTTTAAATTTCAGTCGATTGATAAGAAAACTGCACAAAATAATTTTAAATGGGAAACACAGTGCTGGGTTGCAGTTATTTTAATCTCCTTGTTTAAATGTAAAGGGTTGTCTTATGGTCGGTTTCTTTCTTCTTAACACCCACGGTTTTTTAACATGGAATGTTATAAAACAATATGAATGTATTCCAAATCACACATTCCATTGTTGTGTTTAAATTTCACACCATTGAAAAAAAACTTTGCAAAATAATTATGAATGGGAAACATAGTGTTGGGTTTCAGTTATTTTAATCATCCACTTGAAATGTAAAGGGTTTTCTTATGGTCGGTTGCTTTCTTCTTAACACCCATGGTTTTGCAAAGGTGGCAGAATTTTGATCCCAAGTTTTCTTTGACATGGTGCTTCCTGGTGAAGTTGCAGAATGGGAAATTGAGCCAGTACCAATCATTCAGCCTAATTTAATGTGGCTCGAGGAGCAACAAATTAACATTGTTTATTAGCTATGTTCGCTTGCATGGAAGGAAAAGTCCAGCTACGCCGAATATTGGAGGGTGATCTTTGTCTTAGATAGAGAGGAAGAGCGAGTTGGATTTAATAATTTGCTTAATGAAATGCTTGCGGAGATTTTATGGGCTTCAACTCCTTCGGTTGTTTAGCGAACTTGGTTTCTTTATGCAGTTGTCAACAAAAATAGTTTCTTTCGACAGAACTGAATCTTTACTTTACTTGCATGCAAATTTTGTAATTATGAATAGTGACCAAAATCCTAGGGTGTAATGGAAACAGTGTCCATTTCTTAATGAATTATTGCAACCTTGGGAATTTTTAAGGAGGATTGCGAACAATTATTGGAGAAAAAAAAGGGGAGGAAAGAAAGAGAGGAAAAGGGGGGAGAAGGGCATTTTCTATTTTTAGACAATTTTGTTACGCAGCCATGGAGCCTTTGAACCCATATTTTGTATTGAGAAGAAAGGGAAATAAGATTGAATCTTTGAGTTTGTTAATATTTTATTGATTGCAAATGGCTTTTATTCTTCTGTGTTTGTTCTTCAATATGATATTTGCTGAGTCGAATTGTGTTGATGTTTTATTTGCTGAATCTATGAATTCTAAAAGAAAACATCTTGTGAAATTAGTCTGTTGTTTATCTTTCCTTGTCTCATGGTTGGTTGCTTGTTTCTTAAATGGTTGTCTCATGGTGGGTTGCTTGCCTCTTAACTCCCATGGTTTTGCAACATGGAATGTTACAAAATAGTATGAATGTCTTCCAAATCACACATTCCATTGTTGTGTTTAAATTTCAGTTGATTGAAAAAAAAATTGCACAAAATAATTGTGAATGGGAAACACAGTGTTGGGTTTTAGTTATTTCAATCTCCTTGTTTAATTGTAGAGGGTTGTCTCATGGTGGGTTGCTTGCTTCTTAAAACCCATGGTTTTGCAGTATGGAATGTTACCATACAGTATGACTGTCTTCCAAATCACACATTCCATTGGTGTGTTTAAATTTCAGTCGATTGATAAGAAAATTGCACAAAATAATTTTGAATGGGAAACACAGTGTTGGGTTTCAGTTATTTCAATCTCCCTGTTTAATTGTAAAGGGTCATCCAATGTTCGGTTGCTTGCTTCTTAACACCGACGGTTTTGCAACATGGAATGTTACAAAACAGTATGAATGTCTTCCAAACCGCACATTCCATTGTTGTGTTTGAATTTCACATGATCGAAAGAAAAGTGCAGAAAATAATTGTGATTCGGAAAACACAGCGTTGGGTTGTTGGACTGTCTAATTTACAACATGTGTTTGTGTTATATTTTATGCATAGCTTGATTGAATCTATCACCTTTAATTTTCCTTAGTTGAAGCCGAAACATCCTATTGGTTTCACATGGGCGAGAGCAATGCAAGCACATTTTATCTATGTTTAATGAATGATTTTTTATTTTTCTTCACACAATCCACACTAATTTTAAGTATTCGTCCAATGTTGTGATTTCATAGAATGGGGAGAGGTTTGAAATGGAAGAAGCTAAATGAATTGTAGGTGCAAGATGTAAAAAATGGAGGCTCTCCTTTTTTGTCTTCCAATTTGGAATGGGCTACTATTTCCATCAACAAGGATAAGGTCCCTGACCTTGTTGCAGCAATTCCTCTTACGAGACTTGATCAGTTCATTGATAGTGAAACATCGGGTGAAGGTGTAGAAACCAAATTTTTGGACAAGAAAATAAGAGAACCTACCACCTCGTGTCCCGTCTACGACAAAACTTATAGCAAAACAATTTTGTATAAGAGGTTTGTATATATCGACATTCATTTCTATGGCTGAATGATATTTTACTCTCTTGGTTGAACATGATGAGATGATGCCTTTCTTGTAGTTACTGGTGTCAATACTGTCCTAAAGACAACAAAAACCAGCCTGCACCAGAGAAGAAACCACATAAGACGTTTATACAAATGCGAGGTTGTCAATACCACTTCATGGTAAAGGTTATGGAAGGAAAACTCGATGTTGCCTATATTAACTACAAAGAAATGTTCCATGTAGATAAAAACAGTGAATTTTTCCATGGCATTCATGACACAAGTGGAGAGAAGTGTTCTATGTTTGCCGCTAATCTATCCACAAAGTGCAAAAGCTATATTGAAATCCTTTTTCTCATGGACGTCAGTGTCAATGCAATAATGGATAGACACATCAACGATCCTCTGTTATGTGGCATGATGTCCAAGAGAGATCAATTACTTATAAGAAAGGATGTTATGAATTCCTGGCGAAAGGTGCGTTCTACTCACGCACAAAAACACAAAGTTGATTCGATAAGTATCCTACTGTGGAGTGGACAAGACTTTGAGAACTTCTTCTACTTTCAACGGCCTGATGGGAACAATATGCCTTTTGTTATTGGGGTTCAGACTCCATGGATGCTAGATAGGATGGTTAGTTGCTCACACAATTCAGTCATCTCGATGAATTCCAAGTTTGCAACTAACAAATATGAGGTGAGGCCTTACAAACATTGACAAATAGTTCATTGTGTAAAATTCACAATGCTCACACCAATTTGTTCTTTCTACAATACCCATTGTATACTCTCCTCATTTTCAACGAGCAACAAAGTGGTGTGCCAGTTGCGTGGGTATTCTCCTCACGAAACAAGATTGAGGACATCTTTGCATGGCTACGCGTATTGCTCGAACGTGGAAGAAGAGTCAGGCCCGACTGGAGAATCAATTCATTTTTTTGATCGATGATGCGACTGCAGAGATCCAAGACATACAACATGTGCATCCCTTTCTTCATTTGTGTACCTTTCTCATTTGCTATTCATTTTCAATGCCACTTTCTCATGCAGTCGAGTAGTAAACAATATCGTTTGTATTGTCTATTAGGGCTGTCTTTCAATGTCATGTGCTTGTATGCCTTTGGCATGTCAAAAGGGCTTGGCTAAAAAATGTATATAAGTATGCAACCAAGGAAATGGCAATGGACGTCTTCTACAGTCTTGGCATGATCATGATGGAAATCGTTGACACCGAAGATTGCATCACTCAGCTATTGAACTCTTTCTTTCAGGAGTTCAATGATCAGCTCCGATTCTTAGAGTGCTTCAAGAAGACTTGGTGTGAAGGAGAAGGTCAAATTGGTGAGTTGAAAATTTTCATCACCTCGCATGATTTGCACCATTCAAATTCTTTGATGTCACATCTAATACGTTGTGGTTTACTTGACTATTGGATGTTTTTTTTCACAGCCATGTGGGCAAAAAATTGCAAACTATTCCCACATGCCAACCAGGATACGAATGCAACCATTGAGTCGTACCATTGCATAATAAAAACTTGGTACTTGTGCGATCGTTCAAAAAAATGAAATAGGAGAATGGACTATTTGTATTACACACGTGTGTGTAAAATGGAACCATCCTATAGGCAAAAGGAAAAGTTGCAGCATTATGGTTTTTTGACGAACAAAAATTATTCGTCGATGTCCAACCCGGTGTACGAAGCATTCCGCACAATAGTCAGATCACCGAACCCCTTTGGATGACTCCTTTCCATTGTCCGTGAACAATAGTTTGCATTTGAATGTCAATATGCAATGTGAGACTTCAGGTGCAACTGCTATGGATGTGGTAGAGGATACAACATCTAATACGGGTGAGTATGAGAAAACCCATTTCAATTTCTTTATTGTAATAGGAAATGGTACTGCAGATTCCTTTTTCCCAGTATGTGCTTGTACCATGCCATAAACTTTATGATTTATTTTATGGCTTTTTTTGTTCACTTCAGCATTCCAATCTCGGGAAAGGAGTCCTTGCCGACAACTATCTTTCGCGGGTGTAAACCCAATGGAAGGTATGGTTCGAATTTAATAACTTTGCTTACATAAGTCCAATTTTTGGTATGAAGTTATGTAATTTAAGAAGTGTATCTGTTGAATCATGCAAGGGAAGTGAATCATTCAATGTTTGGTTGGTGATCTTTAGAAAATATAGAAGATTTCCAATGAAAAAGGATGCGTACACGTTGGTAACTGAGGAAAGTGCATTCAAAGGGGCTGAAAGTTTGTTCCTAAAGCATGGGAAGACATTTGTAAACATGTTTCATATGGTGGTAGAGCATGGGAAGGTTTTTAATACAATATTCTATTAAAGCCTCATTTGATAGAGATTTTTTTGTGCATAAAGTAAGGGTTTAGTAGATTAGCGTTGGCTTGAGCCTTTCTATTCGTAAAAGTAGATGATTCCTAAGTTATGAGAGTTGTCAAAGGACTGTTTCAAGTCGTTAGGTGTTTTGATGATGATTTAAGACCTGCTCCTTTATAAATTTGGGCTAATTGAGCACATTTCCAGCGGTAGAGTCATGTTTTCAAGCATTCTTTTCAAAACAATAACATCTCAATTTGTGATATGTAAAAACTGGCACAAATGGGTTTTTGGAACAACAAATACTTTATGGAACAAACACATCAAACAAGCTCTTCTTTGCTGTTGTGGACCCCAAAATAGGCCTATTTTACAAAAAGAATAATTAAGCCTAAAACATTCTTCAAGCACAACTAATTAAGCTTGCAAAAACTTAATCTTACCTTAAACTTTTCTGCCCCCAAGTTTGATAGACATTCACTTACTAAACCCACAATATTTCACCTAAAAGTTGCCTTATGAAAGATGTGCGATGCAATGGATGTAATCAGTGATGTGATCTTCATTGCTCAGGGAATGATTCTGGTAGGTTAGGTTTTGTTGCTGGGAAGATGGTTTTCAGATAGTTAAGTTGACAAATTTGAGTGTGTTTTCCATCGTGCAACTGTTATGTGCATTTTGTGTTTGAAACATATGAAGACATATTACAATGGAATGTTTTGTGAAAGAAAGGGTTGCCACAAAACAAGAAGGTGAACTTCGAGACCTTGTTTTGCTATAAATATGTAGAAAATAAAAATGTCAGGAACAACCCACTGTGTTTTCCATCTTGCAATTGTGATTATTTGCATCTTTTGTTTGTAACAAAAATATATTTTCTACAATTCATTAGTTCAACTCATGTGATTGCAACAAATAAAATGCTCAAATTATTTTCCATGTTGGAAAAGACACCGTCCATACACAGTTACTTAGTTATGAAAAGTTTTCTTTCGCTTTCAATTTTTTTTAGCAACTGTTTCGTGTGTTTCTAATTAGAGAATGTTGTTGTATGTGCTGAAATTTTTGTTCTCTTTCCTTTCAGGCATTGTTCTTCCTGTTTGAATCGTGCGTTGCCATATGCCCATTGGAGATATTGCATGTGTTGCCTTGTTCAATTCAAAACAATAGGTACAATCTCTTTAGTGCATACATTATCTACATAAGTCCACTTTACTTGCTTATTTTTTCACTGTTTCCATTGCATTGACAATGTCCTTCTAATTAGAGAATGCAGGTCTACCTTCTAAAAAAGTTGTTTTGTCTTTCATTTGAGGAATTTTACAACCTATTGCTGCAGTTCTAGAAGATGTCTCGCAGTTCTCCAGCATGGGTGGCTAGTTGGCTGACCAACTACCACCCGTATCTTCCATGCAATATTCTTGCTCGAATTGAGGAACTCGGCCTCCCGTACAGGTTGCGGGAAAAGATGTTAAGGAGAATTAATAGGAAAGGTCCAAACCGCATAGATTTACATTATGATAATTATGCTCACTTCTTCAACATATTTGGTGTATGGGCACATATGGGCATGGAAGTTCAATATTACAATCTACAAATAAAGATTGCCAATTTATGTGATTGGCCAATGTTTGTTTATCGAGAAATTCGAGACCTTTTCCTAGCTAGATGCATATGGAAGGTGTGGATTAGACCAACAGTTATCATACAGAGGCACAATCTTATGGATTAGCTGAGCATGAGGTTTATGAGATTCCTCAAGGGGGAATCTCTAATTAGTAATCACAAAGGTCTTGTGGAGGAATGGTTGCTGGTCATGTTCAAATTCAACCACATTGTCAGGTTTGAGATCCACCGTGTCAGGCCCTCCTTCAAGCTGCTACATGAGAATTACGGGGTGCCAACATTGTATGCTGTCAATTCCACCTTGACAATCAGAGTGTGACAAATTCTTCCAGATAATGAGAACACAAAGAATATACCTGTTTGTAAATGGTTGGCATAGTCTTCAATGTGACCAGTATTAAATGTGCATTGTAATTTTCTTCAGATTGTATAATATTGACTCGAAATGTTTTTACATTTCATTGTTTGATGCATATTGTTCTTATAAAATTTGACGGTGAACTTGAATACACTATTTTGTTACAGTCTGTGTTTTCCATTTTGCAACTTTTCTTGTGCATCTTCTCTTCGAAATGTATAAGGATATTGAAATGGAATTTCAAAATCTGCAACTTTTCTTGTCTTCTTACTGTGTGCATAACACTAGCTGCTGTCTTCTTATTGTTTTTCTTAAAGTAAGGGGTGTCATAAAACAAGAAAGTGAAGTTTAAAATAATATTTTGTTACAGTCCGGAAAAAATAATAAGTGAGCCACAACCCACCGTGTTTTCCATGATGCTATTGTTATGTGAATAATGTGTTGGGCAGATATCGAAGAAGAGTGTTTTGCTGAAAGTAAGGGTTGTTAAAAATTATGAAGCTCAAATTCAATACATTGTCTTCTTACTGTGTGCATAACACTAGCTGTTGTCTTCTTACTGTTTTCCTTAAAGTAAGGGGTGTCATACAATAAGAAAGTGAAGTTGAAAACAATATTTTGTCACAGTCCGGGAAAAATAATAAGTGAACCACAACCCACCATGTTTCCCATGATGCTACTGTTATGTGAATAATGTGTTGGGCAGATATCGAAGAAGAGTGTTTTGCTGAAAGTAAGGGTTGTTAAAAATTATGAAGCTCAAATTCAATACATTGTCTTCTTATTGTGTGCATAACACTAGCTAATGTCTTCTCACTGTTTTTCTTAAAGTAAGGGGTGTCATAAAATAAGAAAGAGAAGTTGAAAACAGTATTTTGTCACAGCCCGGAAAAAATAATAAGTGAGCCACAACCCACTGTGTTTTCCATGATGCTACTGTTATGTGAATAATGTGTTTGGTAGATATCGAAGAAGAGTGTTTTGCTAAAAGTAAGGGTTGTTAAAAATTATGAAGCTCAAATTCAATACATTGTCTTCTTATTGTGTGCATAACACTAGCCGATGTCTTCTTACTATTTTTCTTAAAGTAAGGGGTGTCATAAAACAAGAAAGCAAAGTTGAAAATAGTATTTTGTTACAGTCCGAGAAAAATAATAAGTGAGCCATAACCCACCGTGTTTTCCATGATGCTACTGTTATGTGAATAATGTGTTGGGTAGATATCGAAGAAGAGTGTTTTGCTGAAAGTAAGGGTTGTTAAAAATTATGAAGCTCAAATTCAATACATTGTATTTTTCCAGTGTGCATAACACTAGCTGCTATCTTCGAACAAGATTTGCAAAGTCCAGGACAACCTAGTGTGTTTTCCATCCTGCAACAGTTAAGTAAAAATTTTGTTGGAAACATATGAACAGATAGTGAACAAGACTGTTTTTCTTAAATTAAGGGGTGTCATAAAATAAGAAAGCGAAGTTGAAAATAGTATTTTGTTACAGTTCGAAAAAAATAATAAGTGAGCCACAACCCACCGTGTTTTCCATGATGCTACTGTTATGTGAATTTTTTGTTGGAAACATATGGGCAGATATTGAAAAAGAGTGTTTTGCTCAAAGTAAGTTTTGTTATAAAACTATAACGTGAACTTCAAAACATTCATTTCTCATAACCTGCATAAAATAATAAGTGAGCCACAACCCATTGTATTTTCCATGATGCAACTATTATGTGAATAATGTGTTGGCATATATCGAAGACGAGTGTTTTTCTGAAAGTAAGGGTTGTTAAAAATTATGAAGCTCAAATTCAATACATTGTCTTCTTATTGTGTGCATAACACTAGTTGTTGTCTTCAAACAAGATTTGCAAAGTCCGGGACAACCCAGTGTGTTTTCCATCCTGCAACAGTTAAGTAAAATTTTTTGTTGGAAACATATGAGAAGATAGTGAACAAGACCATTTTTCTTAAAGTAAGGGGTGTCATAAAACAAGAAAGCGAAGTTGAAAACATTATTTTGTTACAGTCCAGGAAAAATAATAAGTGAGCCACAACCCACCATGTTTTCCATGATGCTACTGTTATGTAAATAATGTGTTAGGCAGATATCAAAGAAGAGTGTTTTGCTAAAAGTAAGGGTTGTTAAAAATTATGAAGCTCAAATTCAACACATTGTCTTCTTACTGTGTGCATAACACTAGCTGCTATCTTCTTACTATTTTTCTTAAAGTAAGGGGTGTCATAAAAAAAGAAAGTGAAGTTGAAAACAGTATTTTTTCACAGTCTGGATAAAATAATAAGTGAGCCACGACCCACTGTGTTTTCCATGATGCTACTTTTATGTGAATAATGACTTGGGCAGATATCGAAGAAGAGTGTTTTGTTGAAAGTAAGGGTTGTTAAAAATTATGAAGCTCAAATTCAATACATTGTCTTCTTACTGTGTGCATAACACTAGTTGTTGTTGTCAAACAAGATTTGCAAAGTTCGGGACAACCCAGTGTGTTTTCCATCCTGAAACAGTTAAGTAAAAAAATTTGTTGGAAACATATGAACAGATAGTGAAAAAGACTATTTTTTTAAAAGTAAGTGGTGTCATAAAACGAGAAAGTGAAGTTGAAAATAGTATTTTGTTATAGTCTGGAAAAAATAATAAGTGAGCCACAACTCACTATGTTTTCCATGATGCAACTGATATGTGAATAATGTGTTGGGCAGATATCGAAGAAGAGTGTTTTGCTGAAAGTAAGAATTGTTAAAAATTATGAAGCTCAAATTCAATACAATGTCTTCTTACTATGTGCATAACACTAACTGTTGTCTTTGAACAAGATTTGCAAAGTATGGGACAACCTAATGTGTTTTCCATCCTGCAACAGTTATGTATACAAACTATTATACAGGAACCAATTCAGGTTATATGGAGAAAATACTCCAAGATAAATATTTTTTAGAAGTAAATTACCCTCCTTAAATGGAGAAGAGGTTTGAAAAACTAAGTTTGTAGAGGATAAACAACTCATAGAGAGTGGTGTTTTAGAATATTGAGACTTAATACCTTACCTTAAAGGTTTTCTAGAAGGATGAATAGGGAAGTTTGTAGAGGATAAACAACTCATACAGAGTGGTGTTCTAGAATATTGAGACTTAAAACCTTACTTTAAAGGTTTTCTAGAAGGATGAATAGGGTTTTCTAACCCACCAATATATGCTTTGCTTTGTCATTGGCATTTGGGTAAGGGTACACCATTAAAATGAATACTTTACCAATCACATTGTTGTCATTACCATATGGTTGAAGGTACATAATGAGAATCAAGGGTGCATTACTTGATTGAGATATTTTGATAGGCCTATTGTAATCACCTTTGCAATTGTTGACATTAGTCTGATTTTCATCATTCTTTTCTTGAGGCATTTCACATGTTCATTTGGAAGTTGATTTGATCTTGTGAGTGACTCATGGATAGTCCTTATTTTTTATGTTTCCAGGATTGAGACCCAACATATTTTTTAGGTAGTTATATATATAAGATGCATTACAAATGGTGCATTTCAAAAATTAGTATATCATTCTATCCACTTGTATGGATTATCACAATCCAAAACTAGATTACCGACACTTGATGGGTTTCAAATCCCATACCTCATGGATTATTTTTTAAAATTATTTCTCAAATTTATTGATAAATGGTGACATCAATTGTTCCCATACCAACCACTTTAGCATTAATAACCAAATGTAAACTGCAAGCTCTAGAGCAATTTAGTTATCAAGCATGCTTGATAATTTTTAACATGTATGAACATAAAGACCATAACCAGATCACAGAGACTAACAACATTATAGAAACCCAAAAGCTGAAATATTTACAAGATAACATAATCTTACGACAACTTTAAAACTAAATGACATATGATAAATAAATGAACATGAGGACCAAAATTGTCTTCATAACTGTTTCAACTCATATAATTGTATTTACATATAGTCACAATTTTAGATCCTTATCACAATATGCAAGATGACTGAACATGAAACAATATGTAGTGTACTAGAGTTGAAAAACACTTGTATGCCAAGTCAAGTGATTGTCAAAGAACTGAAATGAAGAGACCATCAACTGAATTACCAAACCAATACTACTGACTTGTTTACCAATCAAGAACATCTTATTGTCTTATTGCTTTGAAATTAATGGAAACACATGCAAGAGGGGACAACACAAGAGTCATGTAAAATTTGTGTTCCAAACATATGAACAGATAGTGAACAAGACATTTTTTCTTAAAGTCTAATATGAAATGGATAACAATTATGTGTTCCAATGACATGAAATTAGTATATATGTTCATCATAATTGTACAATAATAAAATAATTAAAGAAACCCATGAAAAGTCTCGTATCAAATGTATAACACCATAGTGTTGAAACATATGCAAATGGTGTATCTCTACACCACAATTGTTCAATATTCAAATAATGAAACCCACAGAGCAGAATCAGTATTCAGAGCCTGTCTCATCAATTCCTACACTACCTATTCCTTGCAATCGAGTTCAGGTCTGCGTAAAACATGACACATTTCTTAGGGTCCTTGTGTATTTCGAGAGGGGTGATTCCAAATCCATGAACCCTCGCAGATGATGAACGTGAAACAACAGATTTCTTCGTAGTCTATGCTTTGTCCGTGTCAGGTTTAACACCTTCACCCTATAGCAAAAAATTAATGAGAATTAATGTATGCATGTAAACAATATATGTGATATGATATATATACAACAACATATCGTTTATGTGTACCTCTGGAATAGAATGCTTCATCTCGGTGAGCTACCATATGACAAAGCCACCCACGCACTCTTCGATGGTCTTTGCGCCAGGCATGGGAAAAGGCATGTAGCATTGACCATCAATGGCCTCAACAATGCTGACTTTCGTATAATTTTATGGGTGCCTCAAGCAGTGGGTGTGAGCGTTTCTGGTGACAACTTGTAGAATGCCTTTTGCAACCCATTTATGCGGCCTCTAAAGGTCGATGTGATCACCAACCTTAAAGTTATGCCGTTGAACTCAATCATCTATTCATCCACCAGATTTTCCTACAATGGAAACGTCATTGACGTGAAGCATAATTGAAGGCACATTAAAAGATTCCTAAAGAAATAATAACAGAGCATGGAAGTGTGTTGGGTCTCATACCGATATAGATGGCACGTCGCACCTCTCCCCGTCCCCATTTCCATATTTATTTCCATCTCCCCCTTGGAGGCCAGTGCTCTCCTCCTCCCCAGGTCCTTATTACCCTCTCCCACTTGCAAGCCATTGCTCTCCCCGTCCCCATGTCCATCTCTGTTACCCAGTTCCACATTCAAGCGAGTGTTATCCCCGCCCTGATGACCATCTATGTTACCCTGTCCCACTTCGTGGCCAGTGCTCTCCCCATTCACATGTCCATCTATATTAGCCTCTCTCATTTCAATTGCAACGACATCGCCAATTAGGTCAAGGCCAACACTTCTTTGTTTATCCTTGCCCTGTAATAGTAGGAATTAAAATGTCATTTCAAATTCAGCTGCATGCAACCAATTCATTGAAATAATGAAAACAAACATTAAATAAAATAATTAAAATTCACCATTTCTTCTAGTTCCTCCATGTCAAGGCACCTTGACACGTTTGACAACATATGCTCCTTCTTCTTCTTCTTCTCAACATTGTTAGATGGCGGTTCGGGAGGAACAACATCATCTTGTGCTTCCATGGGCAATTGTTCACCACTGAAAATCACAAAAACCTGCTCGAGGGCAGTAGTTCATTGTTCATTATTATTGTGTAATAGGAGGAATTGAAATGTTGCACCAAACTTAGATGGATGCAACCAATTCATTCAAATAATCAAAACAAACTTTAGAGTAAACAAAAGATTTGGAGATCATCATTTGTTTTTGTTTCTTCTTCAGAGGGTGACTTGAAACTTTCAACTGTGTAGGATTCTTACTCTGAATGTTAGACATAGGGGTGGGAGGAACAAAATCATATTCGCCTTTCATGGGCACAACTTCCTCTAGCAAATGAACCCTACTCTACTGGGGGGAAGAAATCGCTTCTCGACCATCACCCTGTCATGTCATGTAAGTTAACGTTAAGTGAACCTTGTATGCATCCGAACAAAAAAGTTGAAGCAAGGAAAATTCACATTTAATAGTTCAATTCGACATTATCATTCCTTCCTATCTCTTTATCTCCCACAATTGTAATATTATTTGTCTTCTCTGCTCCTTCATCTCCTCACTGTTGTATAACGCCATTTGCTTCTTCACCTCGTCCTTTCCTTCTTGGGGAAGTTGAAGGAAGTTTTGTTTCCCATACTTTTGACAAACACATCTAATAACACGCTTCTGTTGCAGCTGTTGTCATATATTCATTTGGTACTCTATATTTTCCACCTTCTTTAGTAGGTACTCTTTCAATTTATGAGGGGGAGGAACGGGTTGTTTTGGTTCCCCCCAAATACAGCTCGATCATGCTTTGGTGCCTCACGAATAGGAAGGTGGTGATGCTGAAACCTATGCATGTTGAACACTCTCCAATCATAATACTTTTTCGTACATTATTCTACAATACAATAATATATATCTACCATTCACCATTTCTCTTATGTATTCAACAACCTGCATAGAAAATTTGGAAAAGAAAATTGCTTAATATATTTGATATTCAAACAAATTGAATGCACAACATATACACACAACCAAACGATGCAATAATTTAGTTATTATATCTACCTTCCCATCCACCACATCACCCCGTGCTTCATTGGATCCCTCTCCATCCTTAGGGTCTCTCTTTGCATGCTTTTCCTTCCGGTCATGGACTATGGCAAGAGCGAGATCATCTCCCTGATTATTTTCCTGAATCAAAGGAATGATATATGCCAAAATCAGAATATTTGTAACATACATGATATTTTTGAACTGAAATTAAAAAGCTTTCTGATTCACGCATAGGAAGGGAAGGGCAATTGCAAGTTCACAATCAATTACTGAACACGTCGCTGCCTTATAGTTGACCGTTTTCGTAAACCGAGGGGACTTCCTCCGTACCGCAGTTGTTGCCTCCTGAATAAAACATTCCCACTTTCCAATAAACCTCATAACCACTTATGAGAGATTAAAATTATACATTTGATTGCATCTTGTAATTACTAGATCTTACCTACACATTTCATGAATTCGACTGCTCCAAAGAAGATGCGCTACTACACAACCTTTCAGGTGTGCTGTCCACATCAATGACATTCTTCATTGCAGGAAACAATTTCCATTTTACAGCACGCATCCTTGGTTTCCTATAAACTTTAAAATTGTTGCAAGTGTTATGGATAGTTAAAGTTCCAAAATTTATTGCACAATTTTGCAGTAATCAAGCATATATTTTTTCAATGAAAAGAAGAATTTGAAATGCACAACCCACACTGTTATAAAACGCTATACAAGTAACCCACTATGTTTTACAACATGCAATTATTTTGTCCAATTATTATTTTCAATCACGCGAAGATACTGAATTGCAATTTATACCATAACTAACAGTTGTAATTTTTGGAGGTGCCATTTTTACATTCATACAGTGTAAATAAGAAAATATTTTCAAGACACTCAAACTGTTATTCGAATTTTTAGGTTGGAAAACATAGGGTGTTATAAACCATGCAACCCACAAACTGTTCTAAAACCCTTTACAAGAAACAACCCTATTGGTTACTCCCCCCGCCTCAATTAGGTTAACACAGTTTTCCCTCGCTTCTCTATTATTCTTCAAAGACAACACTTTCTGTTATGCAGAATGCAACAAAACACTATATTGAAGTTCACATTCATATTTTATAACAATCCATCACATGCACCAAACATTCCATTTGAATATCGTAATATGTTTCAAAGAGAAGACGCACAACAAAAATTGCACGATGAAAAACACACTGGGTTGTCCCACACTTTTCAAATCTTGTTCAATGACAACACTTAGTGGTATGCACACCGTTAGAAAAGAATGTATTGAAGGTCACTTTCATATTTTTTTATAACTGCCCTTGCTTGCAACAAAAGTTGCACCAAAAAAAAAAAGTTGCAGTATGGAAAATCCAGAGGGTTGTCCGTCGCTTCTCAAAAGCTTAAATAATTATGGTAATTTAAAAGCTTTAGGATCATTTAGGTTATATATAATGGGAGCAAGCTAACTCCTGGAAAAAATTCACATATGTATATAACATAGGATATGCCGGTTTCAAGCATTTTTTTTGTGTCGAGGGTTTTTTAATTTTTGTTTTGTTTCCTCCCCGTATGCTGGTTTTCAAATTTTGTCATTTCCGAATGAAATAAGGGACAACCCATTGTAGAAATATGAGTGAAATTACTGAATATTGTTTGTAGAAAGAAGAATCTGTGGGTTCTACAATGAAATGCTATATTTCAAAAATCATGTAAAACCCGAAATGTCGCCATTGTTCGCATTGTTTTTCGGAATGGATAGAAATGGGCATAACATGGCATTCAAAATCATAATTGGGAAATAGAAAAAATCCCACATCCCATCCCATTTTTTCCACCATTTTATACACTGTTTTTTTGGAAAACACACTGTCTCCTAAAACTCGGACTATTGTAAAACCCACTGTTTCACTATGACGTCTCGTCATGCTATGTATGTATCCACATATGTTCTTATGTATGTTTTTCATGCGTTTTTCAATGTGCATAGGTGAATTTTGTCTAGGAATTTGAAATCGGCATATCCTATGTTATATACATATGTGAATTTACCCCTGAAACTGGCATATCCTTTGTTATATACATATGTGAATTTTGTCCAGGAGTTAGCTTGCTCCCTCCTTAACTCGTGGACAAAATTCACATATGTATATAACATAGGATATGCCCCCCATACCGCATGGAGAAAAGAGTCATGACGGAAGAGGTGGGATCGGCAAGGGAAAAGGTTGTCGGACGGGAAGGAAAGACTCGAGGGCCGGATGTCTCATCCCGTGTGCCGTTTGATGTCCCATCGCCGGGAAATCGTGTCAGCGCCTGCGGGTTTTCAAAATAATTGTTCAGCATGGACAAAAAAAAAGCCAAAAATGTGGCATTCGAAACCATTATTAGCAAATATCAAAAAGCCCAAACAAGGTCCCACTTTCTCCATTTTTGGACAACGACATTTTGGTGGATAGCAAGGGAGCTCCTTCAGGTATGTATATCCACTCTGTGTATGTGCCATTTTGCCATTCTACCATGAACACTGAAGAAACAAACGACCATTCATTGCGGGGTTTTCATTTTGTCCCGCACTTTTCAAATCTTATTCAATGACAATAGTTAGTGTTATGCACACAGTAAGAAGACAATGTATTGAATTTGAGCTTCATAATTTTTAACAACCCTTACTTTCAGCGAAACACTCTTCTTCGATATCTGCCCAACACATTATTCACATAACAGTTGCATCATGGAAATCACAGTGGGCTATGGATCACTTATTATTTTATGCAGGCTGTTAGAAATGAATGTTTTGAAGTTCACGTTGTAGTTTTTTAACAACACTTACTTTGAGGAAAACACTCTTTTTCAATATCTACCCATATGTTTCCAACAAAAAATTTACATAACAATAGCATCATGGAAAACACAATGGGTTGTGGCTCACTTATTATTTTTTCCGAACTGTAACAAAATAATGTTTTCAACTTCACTTTCTTGTTTTATGACACCTGTTACTTTAAGAAAAACAGTCTTGTTCACTATCTGTTCATATGTTTCCAAAAAAATTTTTACTTAACTGTTTCAGGATGGAAAACACACTGGGTTGTCCCGGACTTTGCAAATCTTGTTCGAAGACAACAGCTAGTGTTATGCACACAGTAAGAAGACAATGTATTGAATTTGAGCTTCATAATTTTTAACAACCCTTACTTTCAGCAAAATACTCTTCTTCGATATTTGCCCAACGCATTATTCACATAAGAGTTGCATCATGGAAAACATAGTGGGGTGTGGCTCACTTATTATTTTATGCAGGCTGTGAGAAATGAATGTTTTGAAGTTCTCGTTGTAGTTTTTTAACAACACTTACTTTGAGAAAAACACTCATTTTCAATATCTGCTCATATGTTTCCAACAAAAAATTTACATAACAATAGCATCATGGAAAACACAGTGGGTTTTTGCATGTTATGATGCCTCTGACATGCATTCTTCTAGGGATAATAGCGACGTCCAATTGCAACGCAAAAGCTAATCTCCCTACGAAATATAGTAAAATCAAGTTATTATCCCTGAAAAAACATGTGTTTGAAATGATAACATAATCAGACATAAATGATATCAATTTTCCATAATCCGTATTGATTATTGCTAGTTGAATTGTGGATTCGATTGTGTAAGAATTCTTGCATCAACGTTTGGGATCACACTCCATGATCCAACATAAGGATGAAGAAGACAACATCACTCATCATGATGTTGGATCACAGAGTCTCATCTGCAACGTTGATGCAAAAATTCTTAGACAAACGAATCCACAAATCAACTAGCAATGATAAGCAGATATGTCTTATCCCTGAAGAAGGGAAATACATTATCATGTGTAAGACATGTCACAAGGAGATCACCTTCTGCAATTGGGAGCAGGCTATTCTCCCTACAAAAATGCGTGTCACATGCATCATAACAGTCATCTTCTTTTCAAAATAATTGTTCGGCATAGATGGAAAAAAATCCCAATACATGTCATTGAAAACCATTATTTCCAAATAGCAAAACGAGGTGCCAAGAATGTAATTAAATTGGAAAAATTAAATGGGACAGTGTGTTTTCCAACACTGCAAGCCATCTATAACAACACCACGCCTTGCAAGTATTATGTTATGATACTTGCAAGGCACAATGTTGTTATAGATGGTCTACAGTGTTGAAAAAATACACTATCCAATTTCAGTTATTTGAACCTCCTTAATTAATTGTAAAGGGTCGTCTCATGGTGGGTTGCTTGCTTCTTAACACGCATGGTTTTGCAACATGGAATGTTACAAAATAGTATGAATGTCTTCCAAATCACACATTCCATTGTTGTGTTAAAATTTGAGTTGAATGAAAAAAAAGTGCACAATAATTCTGAATGGGAAATGTAGTGGTGGGTTTCAGTTATTTCAATCTCCTTGTTTAAATGTAAATGGAAAGCTGAAGGTCTGAGTGCAAGTGGAGGAGTCGGAATAGAATAACGATGAAATGGAGGTGAGGGGTAATTTGAAATTTGGGAAACATAATGTGGAGTATTTTAGTTTCTTGAATGTCTTCCAAATCACACATTCCATTGTTGTGTTTACATTTTAGTTGATTGAAAAAAAAATTGCACAAAATAATTCTGAATGGGAAACACAGTGCTTGGTTTCAGTTATTTGAATCTCCTTGTTTAAATGTAGAGGGTTGTCTCATGGTGGGTTTTTTGCTTCTTAAAACCCATGGTTTTGCAATATGGAATGTTACAATACAGTATGACTATCTTCCAAATCACACCTTCCATTGTTGTGTTTAAGTTTCAAGTATATAACAAATTGCATGCTTCATAACACATTGCATTTTTCAACCTCCACATCACAACATACCCTAGCCCTTTCTGGTTTTTAAACCAGTATATCTAGGTGCGCACATTGTGTAGTGCATGTTGGAAAACACAACATGTGTTTTGAAGCCTGCCTTTACTTATACGGTATACCCAACCTTTGTCTTGTAATGCAAGTATACAAACATATAGATGGTGTTTTATTTTATCAAATAGCACATCTCTCATTTAACGGGGACAATAATAACCCTCAACACATAGTGTAATTCATAGTACGCACTTCATTCTGTTTCACAATAATTCATGTTGGAAAACCCTAGGTGTTAAGAAAGAAGCAACCCAAATAGTGTTGTAAAACCCTCTGCAACACTATTGGATAGTACCCGTCACCTCAATTTGGTCAGTATTCTCCTCCAAGTCATCCACGTGCACTGAGATCTTCTGCTTTCCCTTTCAACGTGTGGAGTGGAAACAAAACAAATAGTATTTTCACCTTTCTTTCTTGAAACAGAAAAGGCCCATGTTATTCCCTTCCACTTTTCCCGCGCTAGACAAAAGAAACTTGTCGACAAAGCTAACTCGCCCACTTTTTCGCCTGGAAATAGGCGGGAAAACCCACCCGACGATGTTGTTAACTCCTACGTAACCATCGCCCAGACGTTTGGTACCGTCTACCCATTTCATCACTTTTTGTTTCCATGTATGTTGTTATTCTAATAGCTCTTTTACAATTTCTCTATAATATTTAGGGCCAAGTAATTGGAGTAGGCCAAATTATCAATTAAGTTATTCCTACCCATTGGCTTTACGAGTTCTATTTAATACAGTGCATAGAACTATTTGAAGTAGTCACTTGTTATATGTGCACATATTTTTGCAGTGTGGTGGTCAGATCAAAACATACTGAAAAAGAGCAGAAATAGGATATAGAAATGACATTCTACAAAATTGCCATAAGATGTTAAAAACAAACCATTTATAACTTACTAAATATTCTAGAAAACTAGCGAAATTATAAAAAGAACTATTACGAAAAAACTTATGAACCACATATAAACTCTTTTGGTGAAAGATTTCAAATTAGTGCAACACTTAAGAATCACTTGAAAACCCCAACATTTCACAATTTCAAACAAATCGACACTTCTAAATGCATATTAAATTTTGGAAATTTAACTGTCCACTACACTTGCGATTCAAGCTACGGCAGCCAGAATCACCTATATTTACTGCACAAGGTTCACATCTCCTGAAGCATCCTTCTCAATTCACCTACCCTTGTTTTGTTCAATTTTCTTTCCTGGCCTATATAAACCACCTGGAAGAAAGACAAGTGTTAGTGATAGATTAAATTGGAAAACTAAAGACAATTGGTGCTAGAAATAATTTTATTTCTTACATATTTCCCCAATATACAATTTATATGTTATGTTGAGTGCAAAATGCCAACTTGCACAGACAATAAATAAACATATTAAACTATACATTGGGAATTTAATTTCCAATTTAACCTATCACTAACACTAGTATATATATCAGCAATCATATGTGTCATTTTGCCATTCTATTGGAACTGTGAAGTAATGAATGTTCATTCTGCTGGATAAATTTATTTGTTCCAATCAGGAATCAAGAGAAAGCTAACTCGTAAACAAAAAGCACCTATGTATGTAACATGATATAAAAATGGCATTTCATTTTCCTCATTTGATTCGACCAAATAAATGCTCGTACTATTTGCAGTGTTGGAAAATACAATGTCTCCATATAAGGTGTTAAGAAACAAGCAACCCAAATAGTGTTGTAAAACCCTCTGCAACGGAGAGGAGACAATGTGTTTTCCAACTACAACGTCTTGTCATGTTATGTATGTATCTATATATGTTTTTCATGCATTTTTTGATGTACATAGGTGTAATTGTATGTCTAGGAGTTAGCCATCTCCTTAACAAACAAGCAACCCAAATAGTATTGTAAAACCCTCTATGACAGAGAGGAGACAGTGTGTTTTCCAACTATGCAAATAATGAGAGCAATTGAATTGTTCCAATCAGGAGAAAGCTAACTCATAAACAAAAAGCACCTATTTATGTAACATGAGATTGAAAAGGCATTTCATTTTCCTCATCTGATTCGACCAAATAAGTGCTCACATTATCTACACAGTTGGAAAACACACTGTCTCGATATAAGGTGTTAAGAGACAAGGAAGCTAACCCATAAAAAAAAGCACCTATTTATGTAACATGAGATAAAAATGACATTTCATTTTCCTCATCTGATTCGACCAACTAAATGCTCCTATTATCTGCACGGTTGGAAAACACACTGTCTGGATATAACGTGTTAAGAAAGAAGCAACCCAAATAGTGTTGTCAAACCCACTGCAACAAAGAGGAGACAATGTGCTTTCCAACTGTGCAAATAATGAGAGCAATTCAATTGTTCCAATCAGGAGAAAGCTAACTCATAAACAAAAAGCACCTACTTATGTAACATGAGATGAAAATGGCATTTCATTTTCCTAATCTGATTCGACCAAATAAGTGTTCACATTATCTGCACAGTTGGAAAACACATTGTCTCGAGATAAGGTGTTAAGAAACAAGCAAGCTAACTCATAAACAAAAAGCACCTATTTATGTAACATGAGATCAAAATGACATTTCATTTTCCTCATCTGATTCGACCAACTAAATGCTCCCATTATCTACACAGTTGGAAAACACAATGTCTCGATATAAGGTGTTAAGAAAGAAGCAACCCAAATAGTGTTGTAAAACCCTCTGCCTTTTTGCCTTTGTGAAGTCTATGTGCTAAAAGACTTTATTGATTTATAACTTGCAACCTATTTCTTGGAAGCTTATCGCCCAGTGACAAAAGATGATCTTTTCCTTGTAAGAGGTGGTATGCATAGTGTGGAGTTTAAGGTAATTGAGACAGACCCTGGGGAATACTGTGTTGTTCCTCTAGATACTAATTTTTTTTGTGAAGGGGAGCCTGCAAAGCAGGAGGATGGAGATAGATTAGATGAAATAGGTTATGATGATGTTGGTGGTGTATGAAAACAAATAGCTCAGATACGTGAATTGGTAGAACTTCTTCTCAAGCACTGAAATGTCCCCCTCTCAATAGTGATCTTGGAGATGACCGTTAGCCTATTTCTGAGACTCGTAGGCTACTCGGATGTAAAAATTAGGGTTTCCTTCTCTAGCAGAGGTTGTTTAGCTTTTTCATAAGTTTTCCCTTGGATTTCCAAAGTTCTAACTGGGGATTCTTTCTAGGTTTTATGAGAGCTTTGCAAGGGTATAGCTGGCATGTTGTTCTGAGCAACTTCTTGAATTTACTATTTTTAGTAAATTCTATTTCTGGCAGTGGCCCTGTTGGCATCAGTACTTTTGGCTTTCCTCTTCGAGTAGTCAATTAGCAGTGTTTGATTTGGCCATTGGTTGCTTCTTCTGGTGAGATAAGTCATTTTTAATCAAATAATGTTCTATTTTAATATTATGACCTTGGCCTAGTGACATAACATGATGTTGTGTTTAAAAAGTGGTCTTCATGGGTGGACACCTCATCAAGAGGTAGGATTAATATTTCCAAAGTTGAAAACATGAGTTACTTAAAGTGGACGCCAACTTTGGGACAAAATAATTATTTTATTTATCTAATAATTCATTCATGAAAGGGGACGCCAATATTAAGAAGGAATCATAGCCAACATGGAATTTGAATATTGTTTGACTCTTGGAGTGGGCGCACTTTTCTAGAGGCTTCTAGAAAGTCTTCTCAAAAGCTATATATGGAGAGGTTGTTTCTTGAGTGGATCATCTTATGACTTCAGTATTGTTATGCTGCCAGAATGGTGCCAGAGTTGCTTCAAGGGATGCACACCTCCTAGCTGGCTTGACTTCTTGCTTGAAAGATAACAACTAGTTGAGAATAGGTTACTTTAGAGTTGTCTTGTAATCTGCAATTGAGTTCTTGTATTTCAGTCCATTTTACAGTTGTTGGCTTGACTGTGGCTAAACTGAGTTTTTGCTTAGATGTTTGTGAGAGATTTTATTTTGGTTATGGGTAGTCAATGAATGTTATTGGTAGGTTGGAGCGACCCTTTCCTCCAAGTTTCAGATTTTAATGTTGAGTGTTTATTTTTATAAGGCAAAATCGCCCCTCCTTGAGGGTCGTGCCATTCTAGAAATGCATTGAATTCCATGCAAAATAAATATGAGTTCTTTTGGGTGTTTTCTTGGTTTCATCTTGGGTTCCTTTAGTATTAGAAGCTTTTCCAATTTGTTTCATGAAGTTTGGTTGGGTTTTGAGTGAGATAGTAGCATTTGGGTGAATTTTATGTGTTGCTGATTTGTATTTTCAGTGCAGGTCTATCATTAATCAAATTGTTAACTATGGGTCTGTGAGCTGGGATTTGAGTTTGGGAAGTCAAGATAATGTTAGGAGAGTCTCTCTATTTTATTGTAGCATCATATACTTGATCTTGATGGCAGGCACTTCTATAACATTGTAAGCTGGACAGTAGTATTCTAGATTGGTTACCATTTCCCACGATTGTGGAAGAGACTGGTCTCATCTAGTCTGTAGCTCAATTTTTAATTATTGCATCACCCATTGAACAAGTGGAAGAGGTTGGCTTGTAGCCTATTTGCTTAATGTAATGCATTATTCTCATCATTTTCTAATCGGCTGAGCCGTCAACATGCTCCCATTGAATAAGTGGTCGAGTTGCATCTTTCTTTCAGTCCTCCCGCTAAATAAGTGGTTGAGTGATTCTATTTCCTTTCTGTTACTTTCAGCAAGCTTCAATTATGCTAACGATCCCCTTTCAAGTATGCTCTCAACCTTGCCCGCATTGGGATCTGGGTTGATCAGAGGAAAGGGTTCCTTTCAATTGGATTGAGTTTTCATAACATTAACGGGTGAATTGCATTGTTGAAAAATTGAAAAAATTGGCCCGGTATATTTCAGTGCCATGATTCTGCCAACCTGTGATTCAACTGAGTTCAGTTACCGATGAGTGACAGAGCCCATAGATACTACACCACAATTCAGGCGAGAAATCTGCCATATCAATTTTCGTGTACACCAGAGGCAGATACTTTTTTTGAGGCACTTAGAGAAATAGAGAAAACAGTTGACAAAGGTAAAGAAGTTATGAAGATGGTAGTTAGCAACAAACAACCCACAAATGAGAGAGATGACATAATGGAGAAGAATTTTGACAGGATGATTGACATGATGGCCCGCTTACTTGCAAGAATGGATCAACAAGGTGCAAATAATTAGCCCCATAATCAAAACAACTCTAACAGTGAAAATAGTGGAGTTAATGGAACAATGGCAGTTGGAGAGATAGAACCATTGGCCAACATGAAGCCACATCTAGAGGATTAGCCTCTAGGCCACTTTTTCCAACACTCATGCAAAGAGAAGAACCTCAAGTTGATGTTGCAACAAACTTTGCAGATGATGCCAGAAATGCCTACTTGGAGTATGCTTCCTTCCCTCCAGATCTTAGGGAACAATGGTCTTTTGATCAATTCATGAATCAAAGGAACCAGAGAAATGGTGGAAGAACTGAATATAGAGCTCCTATGGGTCCTAGAATGGATTACCAACAAGCTCTCGAAAAGGTGTCCTTGGCCCACTTCGATGGAAGTGATGCATGCACAACTAGGGCATGGGTACAGAAGCTGGATAATTACCTATCCTTGAGACCTATGGCGGAGGAGGACGCAATTAAATTTTCCACCCTACACCTGGAAGGTGCTTCCCATGAGTGGTGGTATCATGGTTTGGTCACCCTTGGCCACAACCTAATCAGAATGTATGAAGAATTCACCAACAAGCTGATCGACAGATTTGACACTAAGGATCTAGAGGTGAAATTTAGGGAGCTTGCTCAAGTAAAACAATAGGGTTCATTGGAATCATACATTGTATATTTCCAAAGGCTTTCCGTGATGGTGCCCAACATCACCGAAAGAAGATTAGTGGTGTTGTTTTCTGAAGGATTGATGGAACCGTTGAAGGGATGGGTAAAAGCTTTTGACCCACCAAGCCTTGAAGAATATATCAAGAAGGATAGAAACATGGAGCTATCCACACATAGGCCCAAGTTTTCATCCAAGCCCTTTCCTCATAGACAAGACAAAAGGCATCCTTCAAATCAGCATAAGAAGTTTCCTCCTAGATTGGATGATGATGCTCGAGAAAAGCTTAGGAAGAAAGGGAAATGTTACACATGCAAAGAACCTTGGTCAAAGGGACACAGATGCTATGGAAGAGGCCGTTATAACCATATGGAGGCCTACTTTGATTACGGATCAGAATTTGATCACTTAGAGCAGTACTTAGAATTTGCTGAAAGTGATGAAGAACGTGAGCCAGAAGAGGTGGAAGAAGAGCAAGGGCATGATGGCACCTTTGCCCAACTCTCAAGTTTCCAAAAGAATGAGGCTTTCAAGGTTCGTGGCTTGATTGGGAAGCATCGTGTGGTTGCCTTGATTGATACAGGGGCCATGCACAACTTCATTGATGAAGGAGTGGTTGCAAAGAGAGAACTCAAGACAGAAGAATTCAAAGGCTTCAAAGTTATGGTTGCTGATGGGTTCCACATTTCTTGCACTAACAAAGTTACCAACATGTCCTTGTAGCTGGGTAACCATGAAGTCAAAGATGAATTCTATGGTGTTAGCATTGGAGATACGGATGTCGTTCTTGGGATTCAATGGCTGCGATCTCTTAGAGAGATCTCTCTGAATCTACAAACTATGGAGCTCAAATTTCAATCTGATGGGAAGAAAGTGGTGCTAAGAGGAATGTCAAATGGGGGTCCCCAGATTGTCTCTTTCAAGAGAATGGAAAGGTTGATCTAACATGATGCAGTTGAGTGGGCTGCGGAGTGTATGGTCCTTCCAGCTAGTCTAGTTGAAACAAAGAGGGATTATCCACCCGATATTCAATCCGTGCTCACAAAAAGAAGTAAGGTGTTTGCTGATCTACCTTCCAGACCACCTCTAGATAGGGGGTTTGAGCATGTCATTGAACATAAGGAAGGGGAAAAAATAGTTATCACAACACCATACAAATATTCTAAGAAATAGAAGGATGAAATTGAGAAGAACATAAAAGAACTTTTGTAAATGGGTTTCATTCGCCCAAGTAAACGTCCCTTCGCTTCAACAGTTGTCCTTGTGAAGAAGAAGGATGGCACCATCCACATGTGTGTGGATTATTGTGCCTTGAACCAAAGAACCATGAAGAATCAGTATCCCATTCCCCGAATAGATGAGTTCATTGACGAGCTACATGGTGCTAAGTTTTTCTCAAAGATTGACTTAAGGTCGGGATATTATCAGATTCGAATGAGGGGGTTAGATGTTGAGAAAACGACATTCCAATGCCACTATGGCCACTTTGAGTTCTTAGTCATGCCATTTGGGCTGACTAATGCTCTGACCACTTTTCAGTCTTGCATGAATAGAACTTTCTAGAGCCAATTGAGGAAGTTCGTGTTGATATTCTTCGACAACATCCTCATTTACAACAAGACTTGGGAGGAACACCTCAAGCACTTGGAGGAAGTGCTTAGCATCCTTGAGATAGAAATTTTCTTTGCGAAAGAATCCAAGTGTGAATTTGGTATGGGAGAGTTACTCTACCTTGGCCACATCATCAGTGGAGAAGGAGTGAGGGTTGATCCAGAAAAGATCAGGGCAATCGTGGATTGGCCAACTCCAAAAAATCTAACTTATTTGAGAGAGTTCTTGGGTCTATGCGGTTTTTACAGAAGATTTGTGAAGGGCTACTCTCAGAGTGTTACTCCTCTTACTGATCTAACCAAAAAGGGAGCATTCATGTGGTCAGATAAGGCACAAGTTGTCTTTGATAAGTTCAAAAGGATCATGAGTTCTTGTCCGGTTTTGGCCATCCCGGATTTCACCAAGCCATTCGAGTTGCAATGTGATGCTTCGGGAGAGGGTTTTGGTGTTGTTTTGATGCAAGAAAAGCACCCCATTGTGTTCAAAAGCATAAAATTAAGAGGCATTGAAAGGACATACTCTATCTATGACAAGGAGATGCTTGCAATCATGCATGCATTAGCCAAGTTCAGACAATACTTGGTGGGAAGTAAGTTTGTTGTCAAGACCGATCATAATAGTCTCAAACACTTCATGCATCAGAAGGACTTGAACGAAAGACAACAAAAGTGGGTGAGTAAGCTTCAGGCTTATGATTTTGACATTGAGTATGTCAAGGGGAAGAATAACGTTGTGGCTGATGCCTTGTCTCAAAGGCCTCATTTGAGCTCATTATGTGAGCTTACTGTTGATTGGAGAGAGATGTTGCTTGCTGATTATGCCAAAAATTAGTTTGCAACCATCATTATTGAAGGTACTTGTCATGATGAAAAGTACAAGGTGGTTGATGGGCTGATACACTACAAAGAGAGGATCTTCTTGGTGGCCGATTCTAAGCTCAAGAAGAAAGTTTTGCAGACTTTCCATGACATCCCACTTGTTAGTCACCAAGGTTACTTTAAGACTTACCGGCAGATCCGTGAAAGGTTTTCATGGAAGGGATTGAAGAATGAGGTTTTGAGCTACATCAAAGAATGCCATAATTTCCAAATGAACAAGAATGAGCACACATACCCCGCTGGACTGTTGTAGCCCCTACCCATTCCCAATGAAAAATGGGAAAGCATCTCTATGGACTTCATCACGGGGTTTCCCAAAACACAAGGGAAGGATTGTATCTTCGTGGTGGTTGACAGAATAACAAAATTTTCTCATTTCTTTGCCATCACTAGTTCATTTACAACAACCCAAGTAGCCGAGTTGTTTTTTCATGAGGTGTTCCAGTTGCATAGTTTGCCAAAAAACATTGTGAGTGATAGGGACAACAAGTTCCTAGGCACCTTTTGGCAAGAATTTTTTTGGATGAGTGGTACAGTGCTTACTCTGAGCACCAATTACCACCCCCAAACCGATGGTCAGACAGAAATTGTGAACAAATGGTTGGAAGGTTATCTCCAGAATTATGTTTCAGAACAATAAAAGGCTTGGGTCAGATGGCTTCATTTGGGGGAATACTGTTATGATTCATCCTATCACATGTCGATTAGGATGTCACCATTCAAAGCTCTCTATGGTTATGAGGCTACCAGCTTTGCAGATTTGGTGTTTGGGGATAGCAAGGCCCATCAGGCCAAAGATATGTTGCAACAAAGTCAGGATATTTTGAAATCATTGAAGAACAACATTTAGATAGCACAGAATCAATAGAAGTTGTATGCTGATCAGCGACGTATTGAGCGCTCCTTCAAGGTGGGGGACATGGTTTATCTTCATCTTCAACCTTTCCGATAGTCTACTCTCAAGAAGAGTGGAGCTGAGAAGCTCAAACCCCATTTCTATGGACCTTTCAGAGTCACTAGAAGGATTGGAGCAGTGGCCTATGAGTTGGAATTACCAGCTAGCAGCAAGGTACACATCGTCTTTCATGTGTCTCGCCTCAAGAAGGCGTTGGGACATAACATTGTTGTTTCATCTAATCTACCCCCTTTGGATGAGGAGGGGCAATTGGTGCTAGTCCTTGAAGAGATTATCAACTCTAGAGAACATTCCTTAAGGAGAAGGGCAATCAGGGAATACCTGGTGAAATGGAAGAATTTTCCATTAGAGGATGCCACTTGGGAGAATGAGGAGATTTTGCAGCATCCTGGTTTACATTTGCTTGTGGACAAGCAATTTTGGGAAGGGCGGACTATAATGTCCCCCTCTCAACAGTGATCTTGGAGATGATCGTTAGCCTATTTTTGAGACCCATAGGCTACTCGGATGTGGAAATTAGGGTTTCCTTCTCTAGCAGAGGTTGTTTAGCTTTTTCATAAGTTTTCCCTTGGATTTTCGAAGTTCTGACTGGGGATTCTTTCTAGGTTTTCTAAGAGCTTCACAACAGTATAGCTGGCATGTTGTTCTGAGCAACTTCTTGAATTTACTATTTTTAGTAAATTCTATTTTTGGTAGTGGCCCTGTTGGCATCAATACTTTTGGCTTTCCTCTTCGAGCAGTCAGTTAGCAGTGTTTGATTTGGCCATTGGTTGCTTCTTCTAGTGAGATAAGTCATTTTTAATCAAATAATGTTATATATTAATATTATGACCTTGTCCTGGTGATATAACATGATGTTGTGTTTAAAAAGTGGTCTTCATGGGTGGATGCCTCATCAAGAGGTAGGATTAATATTTCCAAAGTTAAAAACATGAGTTACTTAAAGTGGACGCCAACTTTGGGACAAAAGAATTATTGTATTTATCTAATAATTCATTCATGAAAGGGGACGCCAATAGTGAGGAGGAATCATATTCAACATGGAATTTGAATTTTGTTTGACTCTTGGAGTGGGCGCACTTTTCTAGAGGCTTCTAGAAAGTCTTCTCAAAAGCTATATATGGAGAGGTTGTTTCTTGAGTGGATCATCTTATGACTTCAGTATTGTTATGCTGCCAGAATGGTGCCAGAGTTGCTTCGAGGGATGCACACCTCCTAGCTAGCTTGACTTCTTGCTTGAAAGATAGCAACTAGTTGAGAATAGGTTACTTTAGAATTGTCTTGTAATCTGCAGTTGAGTTCTTGTATTTCAGTCCATTTTACAGTTGTTGGCTTGATTATGGTTGAACAAAGTTTTTGCTTAGATGTTTGTGAGAGATTTTATTTTGGTTATGGGTAGTCAATGAATGTTATTGGCAGGTTGGAGCGACCCTTTCCTCCAAGTTTCAAATTTTAATGTTGAGTATTTATTTTTATAAAGCAAAATCGCCCCTCCTTGAGGGCCGCACCATTCTAGAAATGCATTGAATTTTGTGCAAAATAAATATGAGTTCTTTTGGGTGTTTTCTTGGCTTCATCTTGGGCGCCATTAGTATTAGAAGCTTTTCCAATTTGTTTCATGAAGTTTGGTTGGGTTTTGAGTGAGATAGTAGCATTTGGGCGAATTTTCTGTGTTGTTGATTTGTATTTTCAGTGCAAGTCTGTCATTAATCAGATTGTTAACTATGGGTCTATGAGCTAGGATTTGAGCTTGGGAAGTCAAGATAATGTTAGGAGGGTCTCTCTATTTTAATGCAGCATCATATACTTGATCTTGATGGTAGGCGCTTCTATAACATTGTAAGTTGGACAATAGTACTGTCAGCATTTTGGATTGCTTACCATTTCCCACGATTGTGGAAGAGACTGGTCTCATCCAATATGTAGCTCAGGTTTTAATTATTGCATCACCCGCTGAACAAGTGGAAGAGGCCAACTTGCCACCTATTTGCTTAATGCAATGCATTATTCTCATCATTTGTTGATCAACTAAGTCGTCAACATGCTCCCGCTGAATAAGTGGTCGAGTTGCATCTTTCTTTCAGTATTGTACTTTCATTTTCAGTCCTCCCGCTGAATAAGTGGTTGAGTGATTGTATTTCCTTTCTATTACTTTCAGAAAGCTTCGGTTATGCTAACAATCCCCTTTCGAGTATGCTCTCAACCTTGCCCGCATTGGGATCTGGGTTGATCAGAGGAAAGGGTTCCTTTTAGTTGGATTGAGTTTTCATAACATTAATAGGTGAATTGAATTGTGGAAAATTTGAAAAAATTGGCTCTGTATATTTCAACCCACAACTCTTCAAATCAATTGGTGTGAAACCCCCAAAGGGTATTCTGCTTTATGGGCCACCTGGTTCTAGGAAAACCTTAATTGCTAGGGCAGTTGCAAATGAATCCAGTGCCTTCTTTTTATGTATCAATCGACCTAAAATTATGTCAAAGCTGGCTAGAGAAAGCGAAAGCAATCTCTAGAAGGCTTTTGAGGAGGCTGAGAAGAATGCACCTTCAATTATATTTACTGATGAAATTTATTCTATAGCTCTCAAGAGGGAAAAAACCCATGGTGAAGTTGAGAGGAGAATTATTTCTCAACTTCTTATAGTTATGGACAAACTTAAGTCTTGTGCTCATGTTATTTTGATGGCAGCAACTAACCGACCAAATAGTATTGACCCGTCACTCAGAAGGTTTGGAAGGTTTGATAGGAAAATTGACATTGGGTTTTTGGATGAAGTAGGTAGGTTGGAAGTGCTTCGTATCCATACGAAGAATATGAAGCTCTCTGATGATGTACGTATTGTAGAACCTAAATTGTTTTTTGTACTTCTAGATCTAATGTCAAGTAGTGCTTGGATTTTGAGAGCATTTATTAATCTTTGTTTTTCTTGGTGAGAGTATATATTAATCTTTAGGATTCTTGGTACAGGTTGATCTTGAAAGGATTGCTAAGGATACTCATGGATACGTTGGAGCAGATCTTATAGCTTTGTGCACTAAGGCTGCACTTCAGTGTATTAGGGAAAAAATGGATGTCATTGACTTAGAAGATGAGACAATAAATGCTGAGATTCTAAATTCAATGGTCGTGACTAATTAGCACTTACAAACTACATTGGGCTCTAGCAACCCATCCGTTGTCCGTGAAACTGTGTGTTTTTCCAAACCATCTCTAGATGTTCAATTTTTCTCATATTGATTAAGTAGGGATTGCATTTTTAAACTATCGATCTGTTGGGCCCCTAAATTTTAATTTTCTAAGTTTGTTTGTTTCTGATGATTTTAATAATGGTAAATTTGCTTATGAATATTGGGAAAACATTGACAGGTTGTTGAAGTTCCAAATGTCACTTGGGAAGATATTGGAGGGTTGGAAAATGTCAAGAGGGAGCTTCAAGAGGTATATTGAGATACACAGTTCACTATATTTATGCCTTGCTTTTCTTTCAATGCAGAAAACCTGCTTTTCAAGGAGATATCAACTAACAAAATTCATTATGAGTTTGGTGTAGACTGTTCAATATCTAGTGGAGCATCCTGAGAAATTTGAAAAATTTGGAATGTCTCCTTCAAAAGAAGTGTTATTTTATGGGCCACCAGGTTGTGGAAAGACATTGCTTGCAAAAGCCATTGCCAATGAATGCCAGGCCAATTTCATCAGTGTGAAGGGCCCTGAATTGTTGACAATGTGGTTTCGATAGAGTGAGGCTAATGTGACAAATGTTTGATAAGGCCAGAGGGTCAGCTCCTTGTGTCCTATTTTATGATGAGCTTGATTCTATTACTACGCAGGTGTTTTCATTTTTTATAAGTAAAAGTTTAAGGTTGACTATAAATGAATGGGAATTTTGTTTGACCTTTTTGAAGTAGGCTCTAACTTGTGATGCATAATAGGTTTGCATGTTTCTAGCGTGGTAGTAGTGTTGGGGATGCTGGTGGTGCTGCAGACAGAGTCCTTAATCAATTGTTGATGGAGATGGCTTGTATGACAACCAAGAAAACAATTATCATTATTGCTGCTACAAACAAGCCTGATATCATCGATCTCGCATTGTTAAGGCCTGACCGACTTGACCAGCTGATTTATATTCCCTTACCTGATGAGTCCTCACGTTATCAAATCTTCAAATCTTGCTTGAGAAAGTCACCCGTGTCAATGGATGTAGACCTAATGGCACTGGCCCATTATACCCAAGGATTCAGTGGAGCCGATATCACTAAGATTTGTCAGAGGGCTTGCAAGTATGCTATTAGAGAAAATATTGAGAAGGTGAGTTCCAATTGTGTCGTCTTTTGCAAACCAGATCTGTTTATGGATTTCTAATGGTTTTTATTTTGACTGTTATGTTACTAATTTTTAAAATAGAGCAGTAGTATACCTATTAAACTTACCTCAACTTGTAGCTTGTTATTTCAATTCATCATACTAGCATGCATTTCAATTTTACCATAACCTCCCTCCCCCCCCCCACACTTTCAGGAAATTCAACGTGAACGAAAAAGAGTTGAGAATCCTGAGGCAATGGATGAGGATGGTAGTGATGAGGTAGCTGAAATAAAAGCTGCTTATTTTGAGGAGTCTATGAAATATGCCCGAAGAACTGTCGGTGTTGCTGATATTTGGAAGTATCAAGCCTTTCCACAAACACTACAACAATTTCGAGGCTTTGGTTCCGAGTTTCAATCTCCAGACAGACCTGCTGGGGCTTCAGATGTATTTGCTACAGTAAATAATAAAGATGACGATGAATTATATAGTTAGGAAACTTCATGCAAAACTATCATCTTAATGAAGAGATAAATTATGTGTCTGTTCTAGCAGGGACCTTCCGTTGACAACTAGCCAAATCTATTAAATTTGGCTCCACTTTTCTTTTATGAGTTTAATATTCATATGTTCTAAACTTTATTTAAATTAGCAGCCCTTTAGTAGTGGACTGAATACTCTTTAGTAACTTGTAAGTTTTTAGAGCAAGATCAACTTTATGGCAAATAAAGTTAATCAGCTATGGAAACCTTCATTCAACTGGTAGATAAAGCTATGGAAACTTCACTTTTTCTTTATGCTATTATAAAATATGTTTTACTAAAATAAACTTTGCAACAAAGAAAGCCTTGTTCAACTCTGGTAGGTATGCTATAGAAACTTATTATTTTAAAGCCTTGTTCAACTCTGGTAGGTATGCTATAGAAACTTATTATTCTAAAGCCTTGTTCAACTTTGGTAGGTATCCTATAGAAACTTATTATTCTAAAGCCTTGTTCAACTGGTAGGTGTGCTATTTTTCTTTATCTTGTGAGGAATATGTTTTCACTAAATCATTTTACAACAAAACCTTGTTGAACTTATGTTTATATGCTATGGAATTCTGCTTTATACTAACCCTATTAGGATATAGTTTACAATAAAATGTCAATTTATGTTCTTACATTTATTAAAATTACTATGCGTCCACTACACTTGCAATTCAAACTATCATAGCCAGAATCACCTGTATTTACTACACAAGGTTCACATCTCCTAAAGCATCCTTCTCAATCCACCTGCCCTTGTTTTGTTCAATTTTCTTTCCTGGCCCATATCAACCACCTGGAAGAAAGACAAGTGTTAGCGATATATTAAATTGGCAAATTAAAGACAATTGGTGCTAGAAATAATTTTATTTCTTCCAAATTTCCCCAATATACAATTTATATGTTCTGCTTAGTGCAAAAAGCCAGCTTGCATAGGTAATAAACAAACATATTAAACTGTACATTGGGAATTTAATTTCCAATTTAACCTATCGCTAACACTAGTATATATATGAGCAATCATATGTGCCATTTTTCCATTCTGCTAGAACTGTGAAGCAATGAACGTTCATTCTGTTGGATAAATTCATTTGTTCCAATCAAGAATCAGGAGAAAGCTAACTCATAAACAAAAAGCACCTATGTATGCAACATGAGATAAAAATGGCATTTCATTTTCCTCATCTGATTCGACCAAATAAATGCTCGCACTATTTGCAGTGTTGGAAAATACAATGTCTCCATATAAGGTGTTAAGAAACAAGCAACCCAAATAGTGTTGTAAAACCCTCTACAACAGAGAAGAAACAGTGTGTTTTCCAACTATGACGTCTCATCATGTTATGTATGTATCCATGTATGTTTTTCATGCATTTTTCGATGTACATAGGTGAATTTTGTCTAGGAGTTAGCCGGCTCCTTAAGAAACAAGCAACCCAAATAGTGTTGTAAAACCCTCTACAACAGAGAGGAGATAGTGTGTTTTCCAACTGTGCAAATAATGAGAGCAATTCATTTGTTCCAATCAGGAGAAAGCTAACTCATAAACAAAAAGAACCTATTCATGTAACATGAGATCAAAATGGCATTTCATTTTCCTCATCTGATTCGACCAAATAAATGCTCACATTATCTGCACATTTGGAAAACACACTGTGTCGATCTAAGGTGTTAAGAAACAAGCAACCCATATAGTGTTGTAAAACCCTCTGCAATTGAGAGGAGATAGTGTGTTTTCCAACTCCGCAAATAATGCAAGCAATTTATTTGTTCCAATCAGATAAAGAAATCGAAATGACATTTCGGCTGTAGCAAAGAGTTGTTCAAAAACGCATGAAAAACACACATGACAAACACACATGACAACATACATGGAAACATACATAACATGACAAGGCGTGATAGTGCAGGGCCCACCGGATCGACGATCAACACGAAACCGACAGATAGAACAAAATGTTCGAGCGATGGTCAGGTGGGAGTTAACGGCACCGTTAGGTGGGTTTTCCCGCCTGTTGCCAAGCAAAAAAGTGGGCGGGTTAGCTTTGTAGACAAGTTTCTTTTATCTGGCGCAACAAAAGTGGAAGGGAATGACGTGGGCCTTTTCTGTTTCAAGAAAGAAAGGTGAAAATACTATTTGTTTCTTGCTATTGGGCCTTTTCTCTTTCAAGAAAGAGGTGAAAGTACTGTTTTCTAGCAACAAATAACTGTTCCTTTCTTTAGTGTTCATGGTAGAATGGCAAAATGGCACATAGATAGAGCGGATATAAATACTGTAGGGAGCTCTGAACACCTGAAACTCTTCCCATTGCTATCCACCAAAACGTCACTGTCCAAAAATGGAGAAAATGGGAGCTTGTCTGGGCTTTTTGATATTTGCAAATAATGGTTTGGAATGCCACGTTTTAGGATTTTTGTCCATGCCGATAAATTATTTTGAAATCCCGCCAACACTGACACATTTTCTCGGAAACGGTTGCAGGTATTGGGCCTTTTCTGTTTCGAGAAAGAAGGGTGAAAATACTATTTGTTTCCAATCTGCACATTGAAAGGGAAAGCTAAATGCTTTAGTGCACGTGGACAAGTTGGAGAAGAAATCAGACCAAATAGAGGTGACACGTACTATCCAATAGTGTTGCAGAGGGTTTTACAACACTATTTGGGTTTCTTTTTTCTTAACACCAAGGGTTTTCCAACATGAATTGTTGCAAAATAGAATGAAGTGAAGGAAGGCTTCAAAACACATTGTGTTTTCCAACATGCACTACCTAATGTGCACACCTAGATATACTGGTTTAAAAACCAGAAAGGGCTTGGGTATGTTGTGATATGGAGGTTGAAAAATGCAATGTGTTCTGAAGCATGCAATTTGTTATATACTTGGAACGTAAACACAACAATGGAAGGTGTGATATGGAAGACTTTCATACTGTTTTCTAACATTCCATCTTACAAAACCGTGGGTGTTAAGAACCATGCAACCCAACATGAGACGACCCTTTACATCTAAATAGGGAGATTAAAATAACTGAAACCCAGCATTGTGTTTCCCATTTATAATTCTTTTCTGCACTTTTTTTTTCAATGTTGCAAAATTTAAACACAACAATGGAATGTGTGATTTTGAAAACATTCATATTGTTTTGTAACATTCCATGTTGCAAAACCATGGGTGTTAAGAAGCAAGCAACCCACCATGAGACAACCCTTTACATTTAAACAAGGAGATTCAAATAACTGAAACCCAGCACTGTGTTTCCCATTCACAATTATTTTGTGCAGTTTTTTTTTCAATCGACTGAAATTTAAACACAACAATGGAATGTGTGATTTGGAAGACATTCAAGAAACTGAAATACTCCACATTGTGTTTCCCAAATTTCAAAATACCCCTCACCTCCATTTCGTCGGTATTCTACTCCAACTCCTCCACGTGCACTCAGACCTTTAGCTTTCCATTTACATTTAAACAAGGAGATTGAAATAAATAAGAAGTGAGCCACAACTCACTGTGTTTTCCATGATGCTACTGTTATGTAAATTTTCTGTTGGAAACATATGGGAAGATATTGAAAAAGAGTGTTTTTCTCAAAGTAAGTGTTGTTAAAAAACTACAACGTGAACTTCAAAACATTCATTTCTCATAGCCTGCATAAAATAATAAGTGAGCCACAACCCACTGTGTTTTCCATGATGCAATTGTTATGTGAATAATGTGTTGGGCAGATATCGAAGAAGAGTGTTTTGCTGAAAGTAAGGGTTGTTAAAAATTATGAAGCTCAAATTCAATACATTGTCTTCTTACTATGTGCATAACACTAGTTGCTATCTTTTTACTTTTTTTCTTAAAATAAAGGGTGTCATAAAACAAGAAAGCGAAGTTGAAAACAATATTTTGTTACAGTCCGACAAAAATAATAAGTGAACCACAACCCACTGTGTTTTCCATGATGCTATTGTTATGTGAATAATGTGTTGGGAAGATATCGAAGAAGAGTGTTTTGCTGAAAGTAAGGGTTGTTAAAAATTATGAAGCTCAAATTCAATACATTGTCTTCTTATTGTGTGTAGAACACTAACTGTTGTCATTGAACAAGATATTTGCTAATAATGGTTTTGAATACCACGTTTTTGGCTTTTTGTCCGTCCATGCCGAACAATTATTTTAAAAACTCGCTGGCGTTGACACGTTTTCCCGGCGACGAGACAACAAACGACACACGGGATGAGATGTCTGGCCCTCAAGTCTTTCCTTCCCGTCCGACAACCTTTTCCCTCGCCAGTCCCACCTCTTCCGTCGCGACTCTTTTCCCCATGTGGTATGGGGGGCATATCCTATGTTATATACATATGTGAATTTTGTCCAGGAGTTAAGGAGGGAGCAAGCTAACTCCTGGACAAAATTCACATATGTATATAACATAGGATATGCCAGTTTCAAGCGTAAATTCACATATGTATATAACATAGGATATGCTAGTTTCAAACTCCTAGACAAAATTCACCTATGCACATTGAAAAACGCATGAAAAACATACATAAGAACATACATGGATACATACATAACATGATGAGACGTCGTAGTGAAACAATGGGTTTTACAATAGTTCGAGTTTTACGAGACAATGTGTTTTCCAAAACAACAATGTATAAAATGGCAGCAAAAATGGGATTGGAAGTGGGCTTTTTGCCATTTTCCAATCATGATTTCAAATGCCATGTTATGCCCTTTTCTATTCATTCCGAAAAACAATGCGAACAATGGCGACATTCTGGGTTTTACATGATTTTTGAAATATAGCATTTCATTGCAGAACCCATAGATTTTGCTTTCTACAAACATTATTTAGTAATTTCACTCATATCTCTACAATGGGTTGTTGCTTATTTCATTTGGAAATGGCAAAATTCGAAAACCAACATACGGGGATGAAACGAAACAAAAATTAAAAAAACCTCGACATAAAAACCATTATTAGACTTGCATTTCAACTAACTCCTAGACAAAATCCACCTATGCACATTGAAAAATGCATGAAAAACATACATAAGAACATACATGGATACATACATAACATGACGAGACATCATAGTGAAACAGTGGGTTTTACAATAGTATGAGGTTTAGGAGACGGTGTGTTTTCCAAAACAACAGTGTATAAAATGGCGGAAAAAATGGGATTGGATGTGGGTTTTTTGCGATTTCCCAATTATGATTTTGAATGCCATGTTAAACCCTTTTCTATCCATTCGAAAAAACAATGCGAACAATGGCAACATTCTAGGTTTTACATGATTTTCGAAATATAGCATTTCATTGCAGAACCCACAGATTATGCTTTCTACAAACATTATTCAGTAATTTCACTCATATTTCTACAATGGGTTGTCGTTTATTTCATTCGGAAATGGCAAAATTCAAAAACCAGCATATGGGGAGGAAACGAAACAAAAATTTAAAAACCCTTGATAGAAAAAACATTATTAGATCCACATTTCAACTAACTCCTAGACAAAATTCACCTACGCACATTGAAAAACGCATGAAAAAGATACATAAGAACATACGTGGATACATACATAACATGACGAGACGTCATAGTGAAACAGTGGGTTTTACAATAGTTTGAGTTTTAGGAGACAATGTGTTTTCCAAAACAACAATGTATAAAATGGCGGCAAAAATGGGATTGGATGTGGGCTTTTTGCCATTTCCCAATTATGATTTCAAATGCCACGTTATGCCCTTTTCTATCCATTCCGAAAAATAATGCGAACACTGACAAAATTTTGGGTTTTACATGATTTTTGAAATATAGCATTTCATTGCAGAACCCACATATTCTGCTTTCTACAAACATTATTCAGTAATTTCACTCATATTTCTATAATGGGTTGTCGCTTATTTCATTCGGAAATGGCAAAATTCGAAAACCAACATACGGGGAGGAAACGAAACAAAAATTAAAAAATCCTCGACAGAAAAAACATTATCAAACTTGCATTTCAACTAACTCCTAGACAAAATTCACGTATGCACATTGAAAAATGCATGAAAAACATACATAAGAACATACGTGGATACATACATAACATGATGAGATGTCGTAGTGAAACAGTGGGTTTTACAATAGTCTGAGTTTTAGGAGACAGTGTGTTTTCCAAAACAACAGTGTATAAAATGGCGGCAAAAATGGGATTTGATATGGGCTTTTTGCCATTTCCCAATTATGATTTCGAATGCCACGTTATGCCCTTTTCTATTAATTCCGAAAAACAATGCGAACAATGGTGACATTCCGAGTTTTATATGATTTTTGAAATATGGCATTTCATTGTGGTAGAAATCTATAGATTTTGCTTTCTACAAACATTATTCAAGAATTTCACTCATATTTCTGCTAATGGTCATTTTATTTATCTGAAATGGAAAAATTCGAAACCAACATAATGGGAGGAAACTAAACAAAAATTTAAAACCCCTCGACAAAAAAAAAAACATTATCGCATTCCATTTCAACTAACTCTAGACAAAATTCACCTATGCACATTGAAAAACGCATGAAAACATACATAAGAACATACATGGATACATACATAACATGACGAGTCATAGTGAAACAGTGGGTTTTACAATAGTCTGAGTTTTAGGAGACAATGTGTTTTCCAAAACAACAATGTATAAAATGGCGGCAAAAATGGGATTGGATGTGGGCTTTTTGCCATTTCCCAATTATGATTTCAAATGCCACGTTATGCCCTTTTCTATCCATTCCGAAAAATAATGCGAACACTGACAAAATTTTGGGTTTTACATGATTTTTGAAATATAGCATTTCATTGCAGAACCCACATATTCTGCTTTCTACAAACATTATTCAGTAATTTCACTCATATTTCTATAATGGGTTGTCGCTTATTTCATTCGGAAATGGCAAAATTCGAAAACCAACATACGGGGAGGAAACGAAACAAAAATTAAAAAATCCTCGACAGAAAAAACATTATCAAACTTGCATTTCAACTAACTCCTAGACAAAATTCACGTATGCACATTGAAAAATGCATGAAAAACATACATAAGAACATACGTGGATACATACATAACATGATGAGATGTCGTAGTGAAACAGTGGGTTTTACAATAGTCTGAGTTTTAGGAGACAGTGTGTTTTCCAAAACAACAGTGTATAAAATGGCGGCAAAAATGGGATTTGATATGGGCTTTTTGCCATTTCCCAATTATGATTTCGAATGCCACGTTATGCCCTTTTCTATTAATTCCGAAAAACAATGCGAACAATGGTGACATTCCGGGTTTTACATGATTTTTGAAATATAGCATTTCATTGTAGAACCCACAGATTTTGCTTTCTACAAACATTATTCAGTAATTTCACTCATATTTCTACAATGGGTTGTCGCTTATTTCATTCGGAAATGGAAAAATTCGAAAACCAACATACGGGGAGGAAACGAAACAAAAATTTAAAAACCCTCGACAAAAAAAACATTATCAGACCTGTATTTCAACTAACTCCTAGACAAAATTCACCTATGCACATTGAAAAACGCATGAAAAACATACATAAGAACATACATGGATACATACATAACATGACGAGTCGTTGTAGTGAAACAATGGGTTTTACAATAGTCCGAGTTTTAAGAGACAATGTATTTTTCAAAACAACAGTGTATAAAATGGCGGCAAAAATGGCATTGGATGTGGGCTTTTGCCATTTCCCAATTATGATTTCGAATGCCAAGTTATGCCCTTTTCTATCCATTCCGAAAAATAATGCGAACAATGGCGACATTCAGGATTTTACATGATTTTTGAAATATAGCATTTCATTGCAGAACCCACACTTTCTACAAACATTATTCAGTAATTTCACTCATATTTCTACAATGGGTTGTCGCTTATTTCATTCGGAAATGGCAAAAGTCGAAAACCAGCATACAGGGAGGAAACAAAACAAAAATTTAACAACCCTCGACACAAAAAAACATTATTAGACCTGCATTTCAACTAAATAGTTTCTTCGGCAACCCCAAAATTTTAAAACTAGCAGACGGGAGGAGACGAAAAATTGAAACCCTCAATTGAAAATCACAAACCCTAAACCCCGCAACGAATTCCCGTTCGTTTCTTCAGTGTTCATGTCAGAATGGCAAAATGGCACATACATAGAGCGAATATACATACCTGGGAGCTCCGCATGCTTGCAACTCTTGCCCTCGCTATCCACCAAAACGTCGCCGTCCAAAAATGGAGAAAATGGGACCTCGTCGGGGCTTTTTGATATTTGCTAATAATGGTTTCGAATGCCACGTTTTTGGCTTTTTGTCCATCCACGCCCAACGATTATTTTGAAAACTCGTCGACACTAACACAATTTCTCGACGACAGGACAACAAACGGCATGGGGGATGAGACGTCCGACCGTCATGTCTTTCCTTCCGTCCGGTAACCTTTTCTGTCGCGGGTCCCACCTCTTCCGTCGCGGCTCTTTTCTCCATGCGCTATGGGGGGCATGGAGTATCTTATATACATAAGGTGAATTTTGTCTAGGAGTTAGCTTTCTCCCTTTTTAACTAAATAAAAAATATAACCCACTTTCTTTCCTGACATCTCCACTTCCCTCAAAAAACAAAAGACGCTGGACGGCCTGGCCATATCTTAGTTTAACTCAGGGTTTTTACATATTTGGCTTAGTCTAGGTTTTGTAACAAAAGCTCGATATGACACATATTCTGCTCTCTAGTGCCACAGTTCTGTACTCATGGTTAAGCTCCATTCGAGCTCTGATGCTGTAACAGTTTTGTAATCTGCTTTATAACCTTTAAGTCAATAGAAAACAAAAATTCAAATATTTACCTTACAGTGAGTAGGGTAGGGTAGAGAATACTCTCTCTTCAATTGGAAAAGGGCAGATAAGGAACGCTTTAATTCTTCGAGGATGTCATCATCTTTATTGGGTGCTTCAAACCGTCTCTACATACGCACTTCTCGTGTTGGGCTTAACAGTGTAATCCCAGAGTTGGAGAGATGGGTGGGAGAAGGCAGACAGATCAAGAAATTCGGATTGCAGCTCATCATCAAAGAACACTGCAAGTGTGGCAGGCATGCTCATGCACTTCAGGTCAGAAATAACTATAATTAATGTTACATCCACTCAATCCCTAAAAACTCTTGTTTTATTGTTGCAGTTGTGCTCACCATTCTAATGGGTCCCTTCACAGTTTAAGTTATTTGCATGCTCACAATGTCAAGACAGACCCCAAAGCGTTTATAAGCCTAACTGTAGTCTTATTTTCTGGCAAGAACTTTGTTCACTCCATCTCATAAGTTACAACATTGGGTATATTTGCCTCCTCTCTGGAACCTTGTCACGAGGTTGGAATCCAGGGATATAAAATTTAATGAATTTTAAGGGGGAAAAACAGATTTCTTTGTGGTTTTCCCAAGATAAACAGTGGGCAAATCTTCTAAGTGAGCTTCAAAACACCTTCCTTCGCCTTTACCTCTTCCCTCCAAAAAGGATGTTTACCATATAGATATTTGTATTGAGACTTGCGCTTGACGCTAACTTTGCAGCACCATTTTATGGTCGGTCTTTGACTTGGCAAGAAACCTTGAGTAGATCTGTGCATGATTAGGGAAATTGAGCAATCAATAATAGATCAAAATCTTCCAAAATTCAACAGAAGCTGCCTAAAATCAGTACTTCATGCTGTAATGCAAGTTTTTCTCTTCCTGGAGGTGGAAAATGATAATTGAGATGTTAAATAGAGGGAATGGGGCTGTTTGCATCATTTTGGGTTTTTCTTTCGTTTATTATTCTTTTTTGATTGAGTTCTTTTGACACTTTAAGTGACTTGCTGAATTTTCAAAGGTGCGTGAGTTTTTTTCTGACTTTGTAGACTCATTTGGGGCAGCTTGGCTTGGGAGTGACTGCTTTTCCATACTATTCTCACTCACAATTGGCTCTAAGCCCGCAGAGGTTTGGATTCAAGGAGTATGTGTGGCAATGTCCCGTATCAACCACAAAACCATAAACCATTATTATATCGATGCTCACTTGCTAGGCTCTCTGTATTTATATCATTTGGGATTCAAGAGAATTCTTTCAAATGATAACCCCGATCCACTAGAACATTTGTAGCTGAACTGTATCAATCATAAAATATACATTTTAGACAATCACACGTTTCTCATCTGCTAGCCAAGGACCATAAGACATTTCTCAAGCCCTTTAACATGCACCAAAGCGCTGTGCTGGAAAACCAGACATAAATTCATAGAGTTATGATCTTCAAAGAATCAGCTTGGTAAAATTCTTATTATGTAGGAATTCAAAACATCTAAACATTAGCGTAAGGGATGGGCTTACCACCAAGGGAGGACCTTGCATTCCACGTGTCACTAAAAATGAATTTGTGTCAAATTCATGGGACATACTTGATGATAAAGGAACCTTGTGCCAAACTCTTTCTCCATGCCAAAATGGGAGTTGGCATCAGAGAGAGGGGGAAGCCAATCATACAATGTCAAGAGCTACCCTCAGATATGAAGCAAGTTGATGCCAAAGATGGAACATTTCAAAGCGTAGAACCAAAATCTGATCAGGAGAAATTACTACTTCTGCTTGAGAATAGAGAAAAAGTGGTAAAGCAATCCACACATGTCTTGAAACTTATTGCTTCATTCAACCAAGTTACTGGTTCCAGTTCATGTATGGGGGTTTGGTATGTACATTTGCAATTTTTTTTTTTGGGTTGTGTTCGTTTTGGGTTTGTCCATACGAAAAACACAAAAATCATATATCTATACATATTTGCAGCCTAAAAATGGAGTTAATTTCAGAATACCACATAATATCATATGATAAACAAAGCCACCATAAAAATTAAAAATGCTTCTGCAGTGTCAATTTGTCAAACAAGAATGGAAAATCTTCAGCTCTATTTGTGTAATGACAAGCAAGAATGAATGGTTTTTATCTTTTGCATTCTCAATTTAATTAAATGGTAAGCGGCTTGGAGTATTTGATGTGTTGTAGCATTGCCTAAGCCATGTCCAATTCCAAACTTTTCAAGGAACTCCATTACCATTTTAGCTTTCTCATGTTTATTTGGACATCACAAGTAAATTCTTTTCTGATTTTTTCTATATAAGGTGCCTGATTTTATCATAAAGCTGGCACATTTGAGCCATAAAGCTCTCCTTTGAGTTGAATTCATGCTGACATACAATTGGAGAGTCAACTTTTGCCAGGATTCAACTCAATCCTCACCCTCAAACTATATTCATGGGCTGAATTTCTAGATCGAATTCTTGCAACATGCTTATCTAGTTTCTTGTTCTTTCACCCAGCTCATTTTGCATTAGTATATTTTTTACAGTGGTGTCAGGCACTATGGCAAATACCTCTCAATGCCATATATATAATGCCTAGATTTCTTGACAACTTTTACCAATGCAAATGCTTGTTTATCAATCATGGAACAATTGATTTCAGTGTTGCAAAGAGAGAAAATCATGAAGGCTATTGGCCTCTCATCACCCACTAACTTTTTTTGAGTTAGTATTGCTACAGCTACATGTATGGAAACAAAGGAATAGATGTAAAATGGCTGCATATAATTAGGGCTGATCAACATAGGCATATTAGCAATGGCTCTCTTGATTTCTTCAAAAGCAATCTTGGCTTTAGTGGTCCATTTTATCTTGGTGTCTTTCTTTAACATGGCATGGAATGGTATCACTATTTTTGCAAAGATTGATTCAAATTTCCTTATGAAATTTATTTTCCCAAAAAAAGGACTAAAACTCTTTTTTGCTTTCCAGAAGAGGAATCTTCATGATGGCTTTGACCCTCTTAGGGTCGATAGATATGCCTTCTTCTGAAATGACATGACTTAGTAATTTCCCTTCCATATCCCAAAGATGCACTTCTTAGGATTTAATGATATCCCATGGTCTCTATATCTTTGCAATATTTTTCTCAAATCTTGGATGTGATTGCGTCGATTATTTGAAGAAACAATGCAGTTATACATCTATAAGATCTTTGAATGCACTGTCTATGGCCTGTTGGAATGTTACACCTGCATTGATTAATCCAAATGGCATCCTTTTATATGTGAATGTACACTATTTAGTAGTGAAGATGGTCTTCAGTTTGTCTTTTGGATTCACCACAACTTGGTTATAGGTAGAATACTGTCTAAAAAAGACATTATTTGAGGTCCATTAACAATTTCCAATACTTCTTTAATATAGGGTAGTAGGTAATTATCCTTTGTGGATGCCTTGTTCGAATTACCGAAGTCTATGCACAAGCATATTTCATCGTTTTTCTTGCAAATCGGAACCAGATTAGCAACCCAAGTTGAATGTCTTATTGGAAAGATCATGTGGGCCAATAATAATTTCTGAATTTATTTAAAAATGAGTGGTTCCAGAAGTGGGCTAACTGGCCCTTGTCTTAGCTTGAATGGCTTGATTCCTAGATTTAGAAGAAAACTGTGGGTGATAATCGAAGTATCATATGCTTTAAAAGCTTCATAAGCGTAGGCTATAACGTCTGAGTATTCTTGAAGTGCCTTCATCAGTGCCTCTTTTTCTTTTGTAGTGCTGGTCTTCCCCTTCAAAACCTCTTTGTAGTCACTGATATCCCCTAGCTTGCATGTATCAACTAATTCTTCTTTAGGCTGGGCTAAATTAGATTTATTATGCTGATAATCAATGTCAAACAACTGTACTCCAATGCGAACATCCATTTTTGAATAGAATTGGTTTTTAGATCTAACTTTCTGTCCATCAAATTCCATGTTGTCTCTGTCATCTTCATCAATAATATGAGATTCAAACATGTTAGAGTTGCTAATGAAAACCAAAATGTGTTTTTCATCATTAAAGGCTTGAAAATGGTTGACATTACCTAGGACTTTTATTGACTTTTCACTTAATAATCAGCTCTGAGTCTCCAAACACTTGTAGATTTTTAACTCCTTTTTTTACTGCCAGTTGTAGATCATCATATTCAGTCAGATTCTGTTTACAAGTAAACTGTGGTCAATAGGCCACCGACAATGATTTTTCATAATTTTTCATTAGGGCTAACAAGATACGCTTCAAGGCCACATCCTTGCATGGACTTAGTATTGTTGAATCTCAATGTCCACATTTGTCCTTTGGCCAATTATTCTTTCACTTTCAAGATCCAATCTATATTTTCAGCCCTCTCTTAACCTCCAGAAAATAGATGCATAGCACGTGTTCAACATACACAACTTCATTGGTATTATTGTATTCAGTAATTAGATTTGTTACACCACGGCATGGTAGCTACATGTGTCAAAAGTTTGTTGTCATGTATCCATTGAGGGTTTTGTACCAATCTCCACCAAATATTTCAGGAATATCAACAACTTGTATGTCTATGTATTGCTACACCCTTATATTAGACACTAGTTGCATGTATATGTGGTTTAAGTCGCCTACAATATTAACTTCAGTTTTGTTCAACTGGGCAGCTTCTTGCTCAACTTTGTAGGTATCAAACACCGCTTTTGGCATATAGAATTAGGCATGACATTGACTAATACACTTGAATCAACAAGACAATTATGTAATTTCTTCCCAAATATTCTGATTGTCAACAAAAAATGAGGAGTCTTTACCTTTTGTTTAAATAAAGACATATCAGTTTGAACAATTTTACTAGCTTCTTCATCATTGTGAGAAGACAACTTTAAGTAATAAATCTTGCTAGCTGCTGATTTGAATCACATCAAACAAATAAATACTTACCTTATTTTTCTTCAAATCTTTTACAATTTTATAACTAGACTTGTTTTGATCAAGTGTCTTTCCTATTTGAGGTGGAGGCTGATTTGTTTTTGGTGGTGGCACAATTGTTTTGGGTTGGGCTGATTTGGTTGCTCCCTTTGTTGGAGTTGGATTGTTATTTGCAGTTAGATTGGGAGTTGTGTAGAGATTGTTGGGAGGCGTGGAAGTAGTCATTGGTTGTTTCATTTTGCTTCTCCAAATGTAAGAATTTCTTCTTTAAAACTATTGAGGAGCTTGCATTTCCTTTGGAACACCTTCTTTGTTGTTTTCCTTCAATGGAAATTTTTGTTTTTCGAAAACTAGTGCTGTTCTCGTGTTTCAATTGTTGTTTACCAGATTTTACTCAACACACCTATCTCCATATTGTTTATCTCCTTTTGGACAATGTCAAGTGCCAAACAAAAATTGGGCCAATTTGTTTCACCATGATGTGTAGTTGAGTGGAATTTGCATCAATTGTGGAGAGCTAGGTTAGCAAGATTAACCATGTTTCCTTGACTTGTACTCAGTCTTTTTGCATGGTCAACAGGGGTAAGAATGTCTCCATTATTGGGCCTAGCGTTCCAAGGCCTATCTGGTCTTTCCAAATTAAAATGTTTTCCTTGGTTATTGCTATTTGCTTGCTGGGTATGCATATTTTGTCTTTGCAAGTTAATCACTTCATTACTCAGTCGCTTGACCATGTTTTGAATGCATCCAAGTTTTGGGTTTGCACTCATGCTCTAATTTTGCCCTTGTTGTCCAATAGCATTACTGGAAGCAACTTGGTTACTAAGAAATGTGGGCACCTGGCACTGTGCATTGCCTAGCTGCTGATATCATTATTGAACTAGCATTAATATTTGAGGCCATTTGATTATTGAAGAATGCCAGGCTAAGCTGCTGGCTATTTGTTGAAATGGCAGGGTTGTATACATTATTTGCAGCCATGGGATTGCTTAAAAAAGTAGGATTGATCTACTCATTATTCACTGGAAGAGAAGCATTGTATGTGTTGTTGGCACATCGAGTGTTGGGACAATTTGCTGATTACTCATTTGAGAAAAAATATGATTGATAGGTTTCATGTTCATGACTTGATTTGGGTTATACAAAGCTCCAGAGATTGGGTTCAGAAAAGGAGTAGCTTTCATGAGAGCTTGATCGATTGTTGGAATCTGATTGGGTGTAGCTGGCTGTGCCAAAGAAGGTAATGGTCTCAAACCATAATTTTGTGGCATCATTTGTTGTTCAATAGTCACAGCCAGATTGTATATGAGTGACAAGGATGTGAGAGCTGCTGGGGTTTGTCTGACAAACATAGATGTGGACCAAAAGCTCTCAAGTATGTTTAGATAGCAATTCCCTTTTGCAATGTTGTAGGGTGCCTTTAGCTTGGTATAAAATTTGTGAAATCAAACATTAAATTGGCTCATTGGCTTGGCGGATTCCCATCAAGCTGTAGCAAATTGTTGATATAAAACTACCAGATCAATTAGTATTCTGAAATGATTTATAAATGCCATTTCTGATTCATGATTGTCTCTTTCAAGGGGCTCTAGCAGAATCCTAAGAGACAACTACAAGGTCGTTAATTGTCTTTGTCATGAAGATTTTAATCAGCTGTCCCAAATATGCATACAATTGATTAAATCTTTCATTTTTAAAAATCACCTATGAAACAACAAATTTGGATTTTAAATTTATCAATTAAAATGGAATCACCATTTGTTGAAACTCAAATATACAAACCAAAATTGAAACCTAGATTAATTTTATCGTTATGTTCCTGACATCAATGTGACAGTCCCTTCGCAGGAGAATGCACTTAAGCACAAACAAGAGTCCGATGAAAGTTAAGATAATGGCCCTCGCAGAGTTTGGTATAAATTAATTTGTTTTTAATCAGTTTGTATGGCTTTAAGATGTAGTCAGGGTTGTATGGAAATAAGATGTAGTCAAGGCTAATATGGGTCACATGTCTGGCTGTGTATATGAGATACATTTAAAATGTAAAGGGGTCTGTATTTTGGAATTGTAAAGGGGTCTTTATTTTCAAAATTTATAGGTTGAGTTAGTCATTCAGGCATATGCTTTAATACATTTATGGGGTCTTTTTTGTAAGAATTTTTGTACTTAATCGAGTTACAACTGGAGGTTTTCTTCCTGGTTATTTCCTGCCGGTATGCTTGCCTGAACCAGGTTTTGTAATATCTATTATTTATATATATAAAATTATACTGGCTTGCCACTTTTGTGGAAAAAAATAAAAATAAAATAAATGTGATAAAAAAATTGCAAAAGAAGGAAAGAAAGAAAAGGGTATCAATCTTGTCCTCTAACATCACTTGATGAGTAGACAAATTTGTTTTGGAACCACTCCTGGCTTGATCTGACAACTCGCAGAAAATACGGATGAAGTTACATCTTCTGAGGAAACAATAATTCTGAAAGAGATAATCGGCAATCACTCTATCTTAGGTGCATGTTGCAGGTACATTGCTCACAGTCATTGTGCCAAATTTATGTTTCATTTTTAGGACTGCACGAAGATGTTCAGGTTGATCATGCAAAAATACTCGCCATCAACAAATTCATAACGATAAGAAATGCCTTTCAAATTCATCACATGCTCATGAATTTAATATATAAAGTGCAAGATAATACAACATATTGATCAGAAAACTAGAGAAAACGAAGAAGAAACAGAAACAGAAAAAGAAAGCTGAATTATATTATCAGAAGCAAATGTTTTGGTATCCAACCTTGAATGGTCATATTTTTACATATACATACATTTTTATTGGTATGGGAATACGGAAAGTTTTTCCTTTGAATAAACCATATAGGAAAACCGAGAGTTGTTTCTTAATTTTGAAATTATGAGGCCTTATCACAAAAGAATATTGATTTAACTTCGACTATCATATTTGATCCAAATCACGCAAATTTGAAGAAAATGCTCCCATAACAGTCAACAGTTCATAGCAATCCTTGCGCATAGTCATTACATTACATAACTTCTATAAACTACCAAAATTTATAGAGTATCTCTGTCCATGAGCTCTCATTGCTTTGACAATCTTTGTAATCCCTGCTATTTATGTTCGGTGTTTTTCCAAACATAGAATCAAGGAACCAAATTCTTCCCAGAAAAACCAAAATATAGTGCATTTACATCCCAAAAATAGTGAAAATACTCATATTAACCTTTCCACAAAGTCTTGAAATCAAATTAAATTCTCTGTTAATTGAGAAATTGGGTTAGAGGGATGGCGGGGTTTTCATTTAGGCTTGCAAGTTTGCAGCTACATGAGAGTTTCAACTTTTCTTTGTAGTTAGTTAGTACTTACAAAAGTTTGTATAAAGTCTGAAAGTCTGGAAGGAATAGATTGGTGGGCTTTTTTGGGGGTAAAGATGCAACAATTACAACACTACAATAAAAGTTTGGATTCCTGTTGTATATGAGCAACGCAGACTTTTGGGGTTTGGTTGTAAGTTTACAATGATTATGAAACTGCATACAAAGTCCGGAACTCCAGCACAATATAGCTAAAAGGGTTGGCAGAGTTTTGTGGCAAGTTTTTAAAGATTTGCAAGAATGCAAAGAAAGTCTGGATTTTTGGCTCATATGAATGAGATGGGCTTTTGGGGCAGAGTTGCAAGGCAGTAATATAGTTAAATTATTACAACGAAAGTTTGAAATTCAAGCCTTGCTATTGATGCAGACTTTTGAGGTTTGGTTTCAGATATGTAGCAATTACAAAATTACAACAGAAGTCGAAGTTTCAAATTTAGTTAAGCATTTGGAATTTTTGGGGTTTCTTTGTAGAGCTTCAACAAAAATCTGATTTTCTGACTGGCATACATCTTCGTGGGGTTTTGGGGCTTTGGTGCAAATAGGTAACAACTACATGAGTGCATGAAATGTCTGGGACTTTGACCTTTGTTAACTTGCAAGGTTTCACTATGGAGAAGTAGAATACAGCATAATTATAATGCAACACAAAAAGTTTGACACTCCCATGAGAAAAAAGGCCATGGCTTTTTGGAGTTTGGATGTAAGTTTGTAAAAATTACAATGTCACATGAAAACCTTGAAACTCCGCCCACACAAAATTGCTTTGACTCAGACTTTTCCACTTTTCTCAAGACCCAACCTTTCTTAAGACCCTCTAGGCACTTGAATATTTTGGCTTAACAAATTTTAACACAAATTATCCAAATTTAAGACTTGAACTAAGGATTTGGACTTGACATTGAAAATTTTCAATCAAGATGTAGAGTAAAACTGGATGTCATACCCACACAAACAATCCATTCTATCCATCTTGAATGAAATCAAGGCAAGCTTAAACACAAAGGGTCCTTGATTCTGTAAGAATAGGGTTATGTTGTGGAGGCCATGACAATTAGGATTAACTATTGAGTGTCATACTGTCATACATCCTGCAATATTTAACACTTTCACTTCTTGAGTTGAAACTGTTGAAATGCTTTTCAATCTAGCAATGATGAACTATCAGCTTGCTGTTATTTATTTATTTATTATGTTGTTATTCAATCCATCCATGTCATTCTTGTTATGTTCTCCATTCATTTGTAAAACACAACCCTCTTCCACCTTGAGTTTCTTATCACCTTTCTTCAGATTGAGCAAGTTTGGCTTTGCTGATATGGACACAATTTGTTACATGCCAGTTAATGGGAAAAATCAGCAATGACTCTCACAAAATTCTTTGCATAATGCACTTCCCATTGAAGTTTAATGGATCCAATACCACGTCACTCCTGTTACCATTCCACTATGCCATCAACAAGGTTACATAGCTTGGAAAATTCAAATTTTTGACCTCCGCGCTCCATCAATGAAAAGTCAGCATGCTGGTTTTTATGTTGTCATTCACTACATATACACCATCCTTAGATTCTCTGTTCATTTGTAAAACACAACCGTCTTCCACCTGGACATTTATGACCCCTTTCTTCAGGTTGGGCTAGTTGGCTTTCCAGATATGGGTGCCATTCTTTACACACCAATCAATGGGAAAAAAAGAGCTATGACAGTCATGATAATGTTAGCGTGTTGTGCTTCTCATTTGGTAGATACTGGGTCCTGCACATCCAGGTTCAATGGGTCCAAGTCCAACATCCCATCACTACTGTTACCAGTCCACCATGCCATCACCATGGTTACTTAGCTTGGAAATTCAAACCTTTGACCTCAGCAGTAAAGACGAACTTTTTAAAAAAGATTGTTTGATTTTGCTTAGCTCCATGTAGTGGCCACTGCAGAACTATTGTGGAATGACTTCTACAGCAACTATGACCGCTGTGGAATGATTTTCTACCGAAATTGTGTAATGCTATGAGTGCCTTTCTGTAGCAACTATGTAACTCTTGCAGAATGACTTTCTGCTGCAACTTTGTAATTTCTGTGGAACTACGTTCTGCAGCAACTGTGACTGCCGTGGAATAATTATTTTAGCAACTGTGTAATTGTGTGCAACGACTTTCTGATACAACGTTGACTGCTGTGAAGCATCTTCTGCAGCAATTGTGTGACTGCTAGGAACAGCTTGAAGCTTCGCTCATAGTTACTTTACATAATCTATCATTGTCTGACTGTTTGCAAACATGTCTTAACCCTTCTTGTAAATCACCAAATTTTCTGGTTAATGCAAGATTGCTGTTTCTCCCTGTGATGCTCCTGTAACACCCTCATCCAAAAATAAGCAAGTTCATTTCTTGTGTTGGAATCCTTACTATATTTTTTATCTATTTCAGACAGTGCCTGAATAGGATTAGTTGTAATATTGTCTTTTGGAGGGGACCAAAACTTGTCCAATTTGCCTATCAATTGTACCTGAACTGGTTTTAGTCTTGGGGCTTTATGGTTGTCTTTGCTTGCTCTTCTTATTTCCTATTTTGCTCACCAACCTTCATAATTTGCAGCTACCTAGCATGCATTTTCCCTCTCCACCTGGGGATTAAGCATCGAGTTTCCTTTGCTTGTCACCAAATTTTTATCTCTTTCATTAAGCTTCTTTTTCCATGCTTATCTATTGTTCATCAAACTAAAGCAAAATTTTCTCTGATGCTATTGCGAATCTTTCTCATGCTTCTTTGCTCCTCTCTCGATACCATATAATTTAAAATTAAAAGTCCTATTGCATTCATGTAAAATATGCATCTATGACACTTTGTAAATGAACCATGTTGTAATGCCCCGTCACGCAACCCTAGAAGAAGTTTCAATTCACAATTAAAAGCGTACTAATTCTTTTTATTTTTTTATTAAAGTGAATTAACCATACATGTTCATCTACAATTGATAACATCCCCTAAGACTACGTAACCAAGATTAATAATCATTAATACAACATACATAAACAACATAAGATAAGAAGATAAACATACATACATAAATTCATTACTTGAACATCTGGTTACATCACTCATTCCCAGAATGGGGCATTTTTACAAAAGTGTTACAATTACAAAATTCCACCTCATAAATACAAGAGGGGTAAAACTAACTTGTTACATTATGAAATACAACAGTGCTAGAAATAAATACAAGATCCGTGAGCTGTCCAGCTGGATGTCTCGCCACCAAGTACAAAAGTTCAAGGGGGACCCAACGGTGTATGGTGCATATTCCACCCAACCAAGTGGTATCCGAAGGCCTATCCCCCATGCTAGGAGATAGTAACAATGTAACATGGACAAAGATCTACAACCTCTAACCAAAAACTGACTCATACTGATTCATACTGACATAATCAAATAAATGCACAACATGAAGTACAACTTTCACATCACTGACATAGGTCACATTGCTTCTAGACACAAAATAGAATTGAACAGGTATGACAAGGAATCCATACACAAATCACAAAACCCAATGTTATCTTAGACAGAGTGTCATCACATAGTTAGTCATGAGATCTCCTCTGGGCATTCTTCATAGGCTCCGGATTTCCTGATGACCTCAACCGAACCCCGACCCTCATGCTAACCCATGTGGAATCAAATACCTCTCGTAAGGACAAGATAGATGACCATGCCATTTCAAGCCTTCCCACTCATCCCAAGTCTAAACGAGCCCTTGTGTCTATGAGTGAGGATAAATTATCTTGATTAGTGTGAAATGCATCCTAATCATCTAAGTACATTAATTTAATTATCACTTGATTAAATCACTTTTGAAGATTACCTAGTTTACCTCTTTGGGCTCCGACGCCTAATAAAAACCACTCTTCTAATGGACAACACACTATACAAAACCATACTCCAAGGGAAACCCAAGTGCATACAACTGGATTAAACAATCACTCCAACTTTAAGAGGCAACATAAACTGAAACACACTCCAAACACTGAAGACAATAAAACACACAATCCACTCCTTTCATAGGAGGTACAAAACATCCCCGTTCGTGGAAATCAGGTAAATATTGAAAAGACACCTTGCACTACCCAAGGGAAAAACAACTGGTTGACATAAAGAATTGACAACCCTCATCCTCTAAGATTCTCTAGAAGATTTACAATTTTGGACTAATCACTTAATCCCATATCCCAATATACAATTTGACGACATAGCTACAAAAGCATCCGAGTCATTAATCAAATCTAATATTTGGATTTCCTAAATCCATACTCATTCAATAGATAACGTTGACAAAGTCAAAGACACGACAACTGGATTATCTGAAATAATCATATAACCCTATTTCCTCTTTCATTATTGGAACGTCTAAAACAACTAAACTCACTTCCTTTTACGAAATGCAAAGAAAATAAAACATTTAAGGCAATCACGAGGAAACTACTATTTTCGGATATTCTAAATCCATTTTCCTTTCATATTCTATTCAGAGTAAGATAAAACTTTTGCCGTTTCAAAATAGCTGAAATAGTTAAATAAGAGCCTTCAATTTACAATTATAAGAAATACTAATTTAAACAATTTAAATCAAATTCAATGTTTATTTTTAAAACCAACATAAGTACTCTACTAACTGGACTCCTTTCGTTTTCCAACTAACTCATATAATTTAATCAATTTATTTAAAATATCTTTTTCCCTATCAATCTGAATTATGCATACTAATTAGTTCCAATATAAACCTCCAATAATGCTAAATTGTAAACAATATTGAAAATAAGATAAAATATTAAATATATATATATATATATACTCATACTATTTATACATTAAATATATATTTAATATATTTAATCATATATATACATTTAAATATATCATCTGTCTTTTCAAAAAATATCAAATTGATTAATTCAGAATAAAATCCATACTTAGTCACCTATTTTCCAATATATATATTAAATATTACATATATTAATATATAATATTAAAATACATATTATATATTATAATTTTAAATTCTAAAATTTTTAACTTTCAAGATCCTACAAATAATAATTAAATTCGCATTAAATAATTTTCCAGGGGCGGACGGAGTACTGTCGGACGGGACAGTACTGTCGGCACCAATGAGGAAGACTGCCGACTGTACACATAGTACAGTCGGTTGCAGGGTGTTGGGGAGGTTGCACTCCCCATGGGACAATGCGTCCCCCAATACGGTGGGCGCACTGCCCCATGGGCAGCGCGTCCTCCCCAATGGGGAAGCGGGCGGAGGGGTCATGACCTCCGTCCCAAAAAAACTTTGCCTAAAATATTTTTTAAAAAAGAAAAAACACAGTAACAATATCTTCGCCATTGATAGCCAGTGCAAAAAATTTGCATTGATGGCCAGTGCAAAAAATTTGCACGGAATGACCCAGAATAAAATTCGCTGACGGCGATTTTTTTTTAAAGGGAATAAATAACATAACATATATATATATATATTATACAGAATCATTTCTTTTGGTAAAATTGAGAAAATAAAATTAAAATAACCACCTACAGGAAAAATAATAAAATTTTCCAGAAAACTTTCTTAAATTCACAAAGACTTAATAACTAATTTTCTTTCTTTTTAATAAACCATTTCATCAAGTTCCTAGCAATACAAAATAGGAAAAATAAAAGGGATCTAGATTTCTCCTCTACAGAGGATTTGTTTTCAAAAATAAATCTAATTATTTTCTACAGAGATTAAATTTCCTATAGCAATCTACATGTGTTGCACAATACAAGGTTTGATTTAACAAACAAAATTACAATTTCCTCAAATAAAATTAAATTCTACAGCCTATTTTTTTACAATTTCACAGAGGAATTTTCATAGGGACTAACAAAATTACCAAAATCTAAATATTAAATTCCAATCTCAAATTCCAATCTCTAATCCTAAAAGGATTTACCAACAATTCTAAATTCATTACAAATTTAATTTGAACAAACAAGAATAGTAATTCAAAGATTAAAACCTGGTATTGAAGCTACAGACAAAGATGATTTTTTGATGCAAGCCTCCTCCAAAGATCTCCCGAATTCTTTTCAACTGTGCAATGAATCCAATCCAAAAACTCAACCAATGTAAGCAAAATTTTCTCAAATCAATTCTACAATCAAAAATTTCTTCCAACCAGTCCCTATGCAATTTTTCACAAAAATCTTCTCCAACCTGAAAAAGCTTTTTTTCTTCCTCAAAAACTCTCCTGTGAATGAATTTGCAACCAATTCCTCCTATTAATTAAACTCACACTTGTGGCATAAATCAAAAATATTTTTAACAAACAAATCCATTTTTTATGCAAATCAAAAATTAAAATATCTTAATATTAATTAACTCCCACATTTTGAAAACTAACTTTGCTTTTAAAATACAATTTCAAATAAGTTTCAACTTTTTTGCTTTTTATATAATATAAACCACATAAAACTTAATTAATTCATTTTAATTATTTAATAAATAAATTCAATCCTTTTGGGACTAAATTTAATTAATTAAATAAATTAAATTTTATTAATAAATTTAAATATAACTTTTAAACATAATTTTAATTTAAATACCACTTTTAACCAATGCAATTATTCTGAAAATTCATTTAATAAACAAACACCTTTTAGAAACCAAAGCATTAAAATAAGGTAAATTATGATTCAACAAACAAAACTGACGACACACTAAGGTTAGGACGTAGACTTGACACATGTTACCTAGCTACTATCTCTCGTTCAACTTAACTGTTGGATCAACACGCTCAAACCTGTGAAACCAGGTGGAGTCGATGTTATGTACCTGCAAACCTAAAAACCAAATAAATATCATATAATATAACCAGTAAACATCATATAATATAACCAGTATATAATACACACCATGAAAAAGAAATCACGGATTCGCAGGACGCTCGCAAGCGAGTGATATGAACCCGTCCCTTTCACCAATAGACTCATCAAAACTGACATTTACATCTTACTCAATAATCTCATAATAAAACTCATATTACAACTACCATCATCATTACACCATTAAAACATGTAAAATAAATCATCAAATAAACCACATCACATCACATAAAATAGTTCGTCGCTCTATAAATAGCGCTCAATAACACACACAAGATAAAGTATCTGAATATCCAGAAACATAAATCAAACCAAAACAAGGACACACTGTTCAGTCCATAAAGCAAAACAGAGGGGTGTTACACATGTTTTCATTACTATCGTATTAGCATGCCAGATATTTTATTTAGTTTGCATTTGAACTTGACAGTTTTATTCTTCGGTTATTTTTAGCTTACATACTACAGACAACATTTTTGGTGATACGATTTTCTTATTATTAGTCTATGAAATTCTAATCATTTTGCTCCATAAGCAGCCATTTAATTGTTTTTTACTTGTCTTTTTCTTGCACTCATGTAGCTCATAATTTACATTTTATTTCCATTACTTTTTAAGATTTATTTCCAAAATGAAGTAAACATGGGACAAAGGAATCCTAGATAACTTTGATGAATATGATTGCCTTATTTTCTATCTCAACGATTTTTTCTTCCCATTGCAATATGATCTATGCCTAGTTTTTTAGTTATTCTGTTCTGTGGATGGTAAATATAACAGTCATGGTTTCCTAGCTTCAGGTATGCATTGGATATAGACCATCCAATGTCCCCAGTTCACTGCAAGGATAATTTTCAAGGCTTAAATAATTCCAAGTTTCCAATACTTAAGGCGATTTATGGCATTCTCATAGGTTTACTAGCTATCCACATCAGTACTGTAAACATGGTAATAATTTGAGGCTGTAGTCCATATTGAAATTATGGAGAAATATTGGGTTTTGAATTCTGGCATGTAATGACATTTATGTGGCATTGGATGTAGACCATCCAATACCCCCAGTTCACTACAAGAACAATTTTCAAGGCTTAAATAATTCTATGTTTCCAATAAAGGTGTTTTATGTCCTTTTCATAGGTTTACTAGCTATCCACATCACTGCTGTAAAGATGGTAATAATTTGAGGGTCTATACCATATTGAAATTATGGAGAAATATTAGGTTTTGAATTCTGGCATGTTACGACATTTATGGTTACTTATGCTTTATTTGATGAATGATGTATACACTTTTTTTTTAAGATTCTATTTTCCACCTTGGATAATGTACCCTGACCTGTGAATTGTCTTTTTGAAGATTTCTGAGTGGATGGTAGACCGTAGTGAATTTACAAAGGCTTTGCCTGATCGTGCTATTCGCCTAGACTTGATAGCTAAAGTTCATGGTACAGCCAGTGCTGAAAGTTATTTTGATAGTCTTCCTGAGATTGCAAAGGCTGAACCAACTTATGGTGCACTACTGAACTCTTATGTTAAGGAAAACTCGACTGAAAAAGTGGAGGCACTAATGGAAAAGATGGACGAGTTGGGTTATGCTAGAACATCACTTTGCTATAATCAGTTATTGACTCTTTACAAAAAAAATAGGTAAATTCGAGATGGTACCCTCAGTCCTCGAACAAATGAAGAGAAAAAACATTTCACAAGATAAGGTCACTTATAATATTCGGATGAGCATTTGTGCTGCTATGTCTGACATTGATGGAATGGAGAAAGTTTTGCTAGAAATGAAATACGATCCTATGGTTGATACAGATTGGTCTACATATGGTAACCTGGCAAGCATCTATATCAAAGCTGGACTTTGTGATAAGGCACAAGCCATGTTGCAGGAGATGGAAATGAAGATAAATCAACGGGATCGAGAGTCATTTAACTGTCTCATTACTCTATATGCGGGTGTTGGGAATAAAGATGGAGTAAATAGGATGTGGCAGTCATTAAAGTTAGCCTTCCCCAAATTGGCAAACATGAGCTTTATACGCATGCTTGATTCTTTGGTGAAGCTTGACGATCTTGAGGGAGCTGAGAAAGTTATTGAAGAATGGGAATCCGCTGTTGTTAATTATGATTTCAGAGTTCCCAATATACTTCTCAATGCTTATGTCAAGAAGGGGCTGGTCAAAAAGGCTGAGTTGTTTGTTGAGATTGCTTTAGAGAAACAAAGAAAACCCATTTGCAAAACATGGGAAATACTTGTAGAGGGTTATTTAAAGACCATGCAACTTGATAAGGCCACACAAGCTATGGATAAAGCCCTGTCAATTATGAATCAAAATGAGTGGAAGCCAAAACCTGCAAATGTGCAAGCCCTTCTAAAGCATTTCCAGGAGTGTAGTGATACGGAACATGAAGAGCAGTATCTCAAACTTCTCAGGGATATGAATTTTGCAAACAAAGAGTCTTTTAGTTGTGAAACACAATGAAGTTGTTGAACATGCTTCTCTGCTAGTCGAACATTTGAGAAATGGCTGGTCCCAATGAAGAAAATTGCAAGCATCCTGGACAAGTTAGTGAGCCTTTAGATGTTTGAGGGAGTGATGGACATTCAGAATGTTTTGCAGCTTTTGGCAGAGTATTGCTGGAAATGACATAACGTCTTGGCAGGGGGTGGTTAGTGAGGCCCCGAGTTCTTGATATTTAAGCTTTAAGAAAGAAATTTGCAAGAAAATCTCTTCAGAGTATTTTCCTTTGGCATTCAATGTTTGAAATAGGAGTTTGTTTTGAAAGGCTTTGTTTCACATTTCAATATGTTCTTTGAATTTCATTTCAGAAAATCTCACCAGAATATCTTCCTTTGCCATTTGATGTTTTAAATAGTAGTTTGTTTTGGAAGGCTTTGCCTCACATTTCAATATGTTTCTTAATTCTCATTGTTCAGATAAATCTTGTCTGATATTGCTTTATTTGGGTTCCAGACCATTTATCCACATCCCTGTGCAGCATGTATAATGGATGCTATTCCAATTCTATAATTGTAGGATCTTGTTCATGAAGGATAAGTGGGCTTTTGTGTATTCTAGAATCTAGATAAAATGAGGATGGGCAAGTTTCCAGAGTTCCAATTATAGAATTAATTAGTAAAATATAATTTATTGGATCATCTCTCTGACTTGGTTTGTGGCGTGTGCATTTCATTCTTTCATAACCCAAGGATTGCACTTCATTGCTTGTCTATAAGGTCTGAAGTAAAAGTTCATGATTAGTTAACAGCAAATGCCTTTGGAGATAGACATTACGATTCTAAAGTATAGCATTTTTGCAATAAATTGAACATTTGGAAGCAAAGTTTTATGAAAAGCATATTACGAGGACAAAGTTTTGTTGTTAGAGTAATTTCATAATATGACCATGGCAATACAAATTAAGAATCGATGTATTTTAATCTCTCTGGTTTTAAACTTCTACCATCTGGAGGATATTATAATCAGTTTCTATTGTTCTAACATCTTAATCGATACTAATTTTGTAAGAAACTTTCTTAGCTTGCCTACAAGATCTGAAAATATCAAAGAGAAGTTAACAGATTTTATGGAAACCGCCACTCCTAATCAAATTAATAATTGCACGCAAGTAACAAACAACGAATGTTGAGGACAGTTATGTAATAGCATTGCTGTGACATTTATCAGAAAAAAATGTGAGATTGGGATGGCAATCTTGAGGTTCACATATATTTTTACCCCTCTTAAAAGTGCATGTTAACAATAATAATGGTGTATGTAAATGATTGTAATAACATTCTTTCTATAGGGGGAGGGGAAGGAGTGGAGGAGGAGGGGAGGAGAAGGGAAAACAATTTTTTTAATCTAAAAATACTAATATGTTATAACACAATGTTATTAAGGTTCATATCCTTACAACATTTATATATTGTTCTAATGTAAGGTTATAAAATGTTACATATATTATATGTTTTTATTAAACATATCTCATTTAAAATAATTATAGTTTAATAACTATTAGACTATTAATTATTTATAAATGTAAGTTTTTTAAGGAGGTTCCCTCTCATTGAGAAAAGGAAGGGAATTGAGAGATTAATAATGAATTCTATCATTATGCACATAAAGCATTATTGGCTATGTGGAAGTAAGGAGTAGTTTCTTGGATTTAGTCTATGTTTTTGATAAGGTAAGCAACATTTACTAGGTGTTGTACCCTTCACACGGAGAGCCCAAAGGTAAAAAAAGAGCTAGTTCAAACCGGGAATGAACTAGGAGAGGATAGACTACACACAAAAATAATTAACAGACATTCGTCAAACCACAGATGAGGACTAGACAACCCCAAAATATGAGGAGGCCAAACTGACACCCTTAACCTTAGGCCGTGAAGTAGTGACAAATCGAGGGAGTCCCTTTTTCTTCCTTAGTACCATAGACCAGGAAGATTTGATATCCAAGTCCACTGAGCAAGGTGAGAGTAGCGGATCCACGTAAGCCACCAGGGGCAAAGAGCCACCACTCAGCGAGGGAGACGACAGTGCAAGGGAGGAGACAAGATCGATCAACGGACCAACAGAGGCATTCAAAGATGTTCGGGCAGGCTCAGACATAACAACGTCAACAAATCGAGCCAACAGTGGCTCCACGAAAGGGATAGCCGAAATATGAGCTAAAACATGTTCCTGAGAAGACACAATAGTGTCATCCTCCGCAGAAGAAGCTTTCGAAGGAGGAGAACCCATTGTGAGATGGTCTGAGAGAGCATCTTTCCACCAAGTCGCAGTGCCCTTGCGGCGGGCATGAGGGCAAGCAGAGGCCAAATGACCCACCGTAAAGTATCTCCTACACCAAAAGGGGAGACCCTCATAGTCCAAGAGCTGCTTCCAAGATCTGTCCTCCACCAATAAGACTACATCACCATGGAGAGGTTTGAAGATGTCCAAATCAACTAACAACCAAGCTACCGTAGTATGCCCAAGCTCTCTAGTCGTAGAGTCCACCATTAAAAAGCGTCCAATGGTGTTACCAATAGCTTCATAACATGAATCCTCCCAAAACTGAAGAGGGAGATTCAACAGTCGAACCCAAACTGGTTTGGTAGTCAACGACTTCGTAAGGGGATTGAAAGAATGAGACTAAGGCCTGATGAACAAAGAATGAATACCCCACATCCACCCCCTGTCCAGTACACAGTTTTGCTCTGTGGAGGAGGCAAAGGTAACAATAAAGAAACCCCTAGTGCTAGGGTAGAGCTCGATCTCTCCATAGACCAACAACTTCCAAGAGATAGACACCCAGCCATGGAGATCGAGAAGGGAGGGCCACAGGCCATTAAACCTGCATACCACGCCCTACTTCAAATAATAATCCTCGTTCTCAACTACCTTAGGTCCACATATCACAATAAGGGAATCCTGAGCACAGAGTAGAGGCCGATGAGCCAGAGCAAGAGGCCAAGTACCCACCTTAGCAGCCTCAAAGAAGGACTTCACTTGGCCCGAGGAACCCCCAACAATTGGAACAAGAAGTGGGACATCCATCCAAGAAGCAATACCAAGGACAAAGTCCACAATAGCAGGTCCAAACATAATAGAACCCCTGCCATCACACTCTGCCAAGAGCTTGCAACCCTCAGCAGACTTAGAGCCTTTTGCAACTAGAGAGGTCACGACCTCATGGGACACGACATCCGCAAACTGGTGCCCTAATCATCCAATCTTGTTCTTCCCGTTCATACCTAGAAGAGGGGAGACCACCGAAACCTCGTCAAGAGGCACAAAGCACCCAATAGGAGGGCCCTTGTAGGCCACCCCAACAACCCATGAAACCTGATTAGCACCCAAACCAAGCGCGACATCGCCTTTCAAAGCAGGAAAGAGCCGTTGGCTCCCACTTGTAGTTGTCGTCGCCATTTTTTCTCATAACAGGTAAGTTTTAGTCTATGTTTTAATGCACTATTTTATAATTTTTTTTATGATAGAACAATGTTTTATGGTCTTTTTTTTTTCTTTTACTTAAGGGTTTTTTCGAATGTATATATTGTGTAATGTGCTTAATTTGTTTATTTTGTAATTTTTGGTTTCATTTATTTTATATTTATTCGTAATGATTAGTGACTCAAGACCCCAATTTTTAACATGGTTATTAGGACTAGATTAGGATATGCTAATAATTCCAAAATCCATTCTCTCTAGTTCTGATGTAAATACCCTTTTATGAAATAGTATAAATACCCTTATATGAAATAGTATACATGACAAGATATATGAAGACAATTTCTTTTATATAGTCAAACCATTTATAACAACAATTTATGTTTTAAAGTCAAACCATTTTTCTTGATTTAAAGACAAAATGGATGGAATCTTAAGTGAAAATATTTTTGCCAAATAAGAGTATGGACAAAGGACAATGCACACACTAATAGATCTAATTAAAATTTGATCATCAAAATAAAAATATGTTGAATGAGCAATGGAGAATAATTGGGAGAGCCTCATGTCATATTCGAAGGAAACTATGAATAGTATTAACAATAATGGAGTATATACTTGAATTACAATATTCTTATAAGCAAATCACTAAGACCTTTGAAAGTGCTTATTCTATAGTAATCTATATTTCTTTAATAGATAAAAATATTTTATAAAAGTAAAATGACGTGTCTTTTAAGGTGAGGGTAATAGTGTCATAAGTTGTGACTTTGTAGACAAATGTAGAGTGAAATTCATGAAACTAGCGATCGATTTAAAAAAATATGAAATTCGCGGTAGGTTGTGTTGCTCGCAAAACTCACAAAATCAACAAGTTGCAAGCAAAATTTATAAATTTCACACCAATAATTTCTAAAAAAGAAGACACAATCATGACATATTTATAGTCCCTGTTTCCATATAAAAGATCTCGCCAAAGCAATTATTTTGTGCGTCTAGAATCTAGTCCAAGAATATCATATAAATCATGTGAAAGCGTAGGAGTTGCCCTATTGAAAAATCTCAACCGAGAAGATTCATCATCTTCATTTGTAGGAAAAAGAAATCTCAGAGACGAACATATCATACAAAAGTTCCTTTAAAGATTTATTAAATTGAGGAAAGTCTTGGGGTTGTGAAAGATGAACAATGCATTGTTTCTAGATCCAATGAACTAGATTATCTACTTCCTCCATCCACTTGCCTTACAAACACTGAAGGCATGAGGCTATCGACACCTCCAATACAATCACACACTGCATTTTATTATCTTAGAATCGGGAAACTTTTTCCATGGCGTCGACTTTAGAATCCAATTTTGTTTTTCCCATATGTTATGATCTTGTTTTATATTTATTAAAGTTATGATAAATGCCTTATGGCATTCAGGGGAATATGAACCTGGGCAACACTCTTACGGCTACTCTGCTTGCACCCCATAATCAATTCACATGCTTATTTAGCTAAAGTTGAAGTCACATATTTTGTGTCATCTTCACTGTCTTATTTTGTTGGTCAATTACTATTCAATAAATATTTAGTACAATTTAGTACATATTATACAAAATGTATCACTGGGGAGAATAAAGGGTAAAAGTTTTAAGAATCCATATGGATGTCCCAATATGATAAGACAAATTATCTTTGAAAGCGTGGATTTCATAATCTTTAGTCATTTATTAGCAAGCTTTATAATTATTAGACTTAATGTAAATATTATATTCTTTCTCTTGAGATAACAAATGTAAAACACGTATCTATAGTTCTCATTAAAAAAATAAGTGTGTTAGTTATGATCATAACTTCCTTAGATTTTTTTGTTAAATTTTTGATTAATCATATTTATTTTTTCTATTTAAAATTATGATTAAAAAATCAGTGTATTTAACAAGTAGCTACATTAGTGTGTTTGATGGTTTTTTGCATTGAAAGATCACTCAATACAAAATTGAAATTTGATTTTTCTTTTGTTTCTACGAAGGTGCTCATTTTATCTAGTGTGAGACCTTTTCCATCAAAGGGAACCCTATGATCTCTTTGAAATAAAGCTTTTTTGTTTCTATGATAGTGCTCATTTTAACTTGTGTGAGACCTTTTCCATTAGAGGGAAACCTATGATCTCCCTCTTCACAACATTCTTAATTAAAAAAAGAAGAAGGAACTTTTGTGTTGCAATCCAAATTAGATTTACTTGACATAATACTAAGTGCATGGCCACTTCAAGGAAAATATGTCATTCTTACGATTGAATCTTTAGTTTTCCTCTGATTTAGATTTGGTGGCAATATTTAGGATGGAGTTGTTTGGATTTCTAAACTTCCTTTGGTTAGATTATCTTGCAAGCATATCATACTCATATGGTCCCAAGGGTCATAGGACTATGGTAAGATGGAAGTGGAAAGGTTTGACCTATACATCAAGGAGGCCTTAAATGAAAGTCCTTCCATCACTAGAGCTATGAAAATTAACACCTAGCATCTCTTATGAGTTTTATGCTATATATATGAATTACTTATTGTATGTAAATCATGTCAATTACTAAAGATAATTCTCCTTATCATTTGGATTAGTGAAATTATAGGATGCATTACAAGTATCTCAAAATAAAGTATACACTTAAGAAATAAAAAATGATCAAATTAGTTGTTATTAAGAGTAGTATCTATCTATCATAAATGAAGATCAATTTTGATAATAAATTTGATTTATATTATAATTTCTAGACTGGATATTACCCATACAATAAGTTTTACATCTATATTCATACATAATACTCTATGACCAATGGAAAATGATAAATGTGCATCAAAAGCATATTAAAGCTACAATTAGTTTTGCTCTTTATTAGTCATGCATCAAGAATAAAACTGTTAATTTTTGGTAGCATCGATCAGATAAAGTCATTGATCAGTGTCTAAACAAGTTAAATAAAGAGACATGCCCCTTGAGCTGACGTGTCTCCACTTTGTGGAGACACATCCGCTCATGGGACGTGTCTCCTAGGTTTGATACTTATACTCTCTCCTTCCTCACTTGTATGATATGGAAATCGATAGATGTTATACACATGTGAGGATCGACCTTTATTATGAATCTGATCTTTGCAACAACATGGTATCAGAGCAAGGTTTCGAGATTGATCAGATTTATTTACTTTAGCATTGTCGAACTCATTCCTTACTTTTTGAAAGCGTTTTTATATTGACTGAAAACAACATGGGCCTGTGAGTTCGGTGTTTGAGAGGGATTCGATCCTGACTGGTGGCCGAGCCTTTTGGCTCTGGCCACGGGCGCCATCACTCGCATAGTGGCGGAGGTCCTATTCTACTCCCGTGAATGTTCATAAGTTTCGAGCATTAGCGCCTAAGGAAAGTCCAGGTACTGTGAATGGAGATTCATGCAGGACATCCAACTCCATGAATGTCGTTTCACGCAGGACATCCAACTCCGCGATTGTCATTTCACACAGGTCCCAAGTTTAGGAAAGGTCTGATTGGACTTGGTAGGTGCAGATAAGACAAAAAGGGGTTGGAATTCGATTGAAGATTTCATGGCGTGAGGATTGTCTGAATCAAGGTGTTGTCACCCCCTGCCTGGTCGGTCATCGTGCATACCTGTCTCTGGCAACTCCGTCATGTGCGAAACTCCATGTAATGTCTCTGGCGTGAATATAGAATAACCTGTTGGTGCATGCCGCCAACTGCCATGTGATGATAGCTCGCATGAACAATAGGTGGTGCTCCAAGTCTTCCAAAGCTCTGGGATTGACAGAACTGAATGCTCGTTCAAATTCATTGGCTCCGCCTTCAATCCAGGTCATTTTTTTTCCTTCAGTCCAAAGGTGTATGAATCACTACATGAATATCACTAAATGCAATTTAAGAGCCGATAAATTGTATTATGAAGATATCGTGGCATTTTCAAATAAGTCATCGTGGCAGTTATAGAGAGGTAATCGTCACTTAATGATTAATGACTACTATATGAAGTTTTCCATTAAAGGATATTTTTTAAAGGGATTCACTCTACCTTCGGAAGTCTATAATTTTAAAGCTATTGGAGGCTGAGAACAAATTTAAGGATGCACAAAGTCAAATTGGAGTGGCTATCTTGATGTACTCGATCACTGAATGATGACGGAGTTGTCGCTGACTTGTGATTGCTACTCCTTGGAGGGCCGTCAGTTATCACTGGAAATCTAAAAGTCATCTCCTTGTTAGCGCCGGTCATAACCTATGGCTTTGCCTGGACGACGGATGGATGGTCGAGTTGATTACCAAAAATCTCGGCTCTACATGAAGAGATAAGTATTCCTTGTCTTGTTTGAAATCTCCCTTCTAGGCTAAAATTTAGTTTGCTAAAGTTGTGCAAATTGACCTTGATTATTTTGAATCATGTGTGTTTAGCCAAAATCATGGTTCTCTTGAATAAGTGATCTTTGAGTCAAGATCCCTTGGAAATACCACTATTCCTTGCAAATTGTGAAAATCTTTGAGTGTGACTTTGAGATAAAAAGAGAACTGCAACTTTGTTGTTATAGGATGATCACATCGATAACATTCTCTTTGTGCATGGACTATGATGGTGCCTTAAGAGACCTGCTTCTATGTTGTATATGTTGGTTGCATAATGTGTCTGAGAAATCTGAGTTGAGCAGATTATCTTTTGTTGTGATGAGATTAGCTCTTCTAAGAGGAGTAAAAGATGGAGGAAAGATATATCAAAACAAATAAAGCTAAGTTCTATTACTTCTTTACTTTTGATCTCTTGATATTTTGCTTCTTCTATAAAATCTATTATTATTGTTACTATTAATCCTTTAAAATACAGATTGGATCAAAAAGCAAATGAATTAATTATCTGGGAGAGTCTAATGAGATAAGTATTTCATGTTCATGAATTTCTTATGTAGTTATTAATTCATGCTATAACATTGAGATAGTAAATCATGTATGCTTCCAGCATTAGTACTTCTCTTCGAAATAGTTGAGTTATATGAACTATTAAGTAATCTCTTCTTAATGTGCATTAGGATGGACCAAGAGATTGCTTTCAAAAGAAGAAGAGAATGGAGTCACAACTTATAGCCATGGGACTAAGTTGGTGGCTGAAGACATATCTTGAAGAACCTATTAAGTTGAAATGAGAATTGCTCTAGTCAGTCAACAAGAGAATTTAACCTTTAGAGGGAGTCACATCTTCACTTGTTGTAATGCATAATTCTCTGAGAATAGAGAGATATGAGGTAAAAGCCCTTGTTCATCTCTGAGACTGAGATGAGGCATCATGTTGAGAGACTCCATGACGACAGGTCCTAGGATCTAACTTCAGAAGAGCCCCCAGCACCCGCAGTGTGGCTTAAAGGGGGGGTGTTGGATATAAGCCACACCCAGACTGATAATGGGCTAGCCACTAGGGGCCAGTAGCTCTGTTGATAGAGCACTCCAACAACAAATGGAAGGTCCTAGTGAATGCTCTAAGGCAGTTCAGGTGTGAGGCAAAGGAAATTCACCTTATGGCTGTAAAACACAAATTGAGATATCTTCATGACACTATTGGATATGGTCTTCTTTACAGAAAAGACCAACTAGATCAACCTGGAAACTTTGATTCAGTTTGGGCTATGATCTCTTGGATCTGCAAAAAATAGTCTTTTGTAGCACAAAGCTCGACATAAGCTGATTACAATGCAACCTCTATGGGGGCAAGAGAAGCAGTTTTGGCTTCGTAAATTGCTTGTGGGACTCCTTGATCTAAGCACATTGAGATCCCCTAGCTATATGGAAGAGATATGGTGGAAAGGAAAGTGATCTAGTTGGAGTATATTAGTTCAAATATTTAAACAACGGACATACTCAACAACTTCTCTCTAGAGTTAAGGTTGAACTCTTCGGGAAGAAAACTTGGTATGCAATTTGATATTATGTTTGAAATTCAAATTTGTTTATAAGTTGTACTAATATATAAAGATGTTTAATGTGTAAACTCTTTTTTCATGTGTGCAACTCCATGACCTTATGGGCCTACTACCCTATGTACATTATTGAAAGGTGACAATCTTTCTAATAATGAGCACTTGTATTTGACATTGTAAAGTGACGACTCTACAATGATAAACTATCATGTGACTTGATATCTGTGGACATGTCATGATAGTATCTCTTGGACACTTTGATGGATATCATGGGACTTGATATCATCTGAAGATCATTGTGATCCTTAAGAGATAATCATGGTGGATATTTATATATCCGTGGATATGCCATGAATTATGGTAGACATCATGTGATTTGATGTCAGTGCACATACCATAATAAAGATATGTTATGAAGAATGTCATGTGACTTGACACTTTCAGAAGCATACCATATCTTCTGATATCACGAGTTAGGTGATATCAATTTTACTTGATAGAAGTTATCTTCTCCAGTTAAAGAGGGAGTGTTGAATAAAGAATATGTGTTATGAAGAATGTCATGTGACTTGACACTTTCAGAAGCATACCATATCTTCTGATATCACGAGTTAGGTGATATCACTTTTACTTGGTGGAAGTTTATCCTCCCTAGCTAAGAGGGAGTGTTATTAGAGTTTATCTACCCTAGATAAGAGGGAGTATTGAATAATGAAGATGTGTTATGAAGAATGTCATGTGACTTGACACTTTCAGAAGCATACCATATCTTCTGATATCACGAGTTAGGTGATATCACTTATACTTGTTTAGAGTTTATCCTCCCTATCTAAGAGGGAGTGTTAAATTTTGGTAGCATCGGTCAGATAAAGTCATTGATCAGTGTCTAAACAAGTTAAATAAAGAGGCACACCCCTTGAGCCGACGTGTCTCCACTTTGTGGAGACACATCCGCTCATGGGATGTGTCTCCTAGGTTTGATACTTATACTCTCTCCTTCCTCACTTGTATGATATGGAAATCGATATATGTTATACACATGTGAGGATCGACCTTTATTATGAATATGATCTTTGCAACAACAAAAACATCCAGTTATTATGTTATTGAATATTCTGACAATTCTATTAATATGAAATCAACCTTAAGATATGTCTTCAAAAAAATATAATAGGTGTTATCCCATGGATGTAGTAATAATTAAACAAGCTATATTATATAGCTCTTTAATCAATAGGTTGAATACAAAAGTATCTCCTAAAGAATCAACGTGGCTTAGAAGAATAGTGGAAGATTTTCATTAGGGTATAGTAAAATTGCCACTTTATTGTATGATAATAATAGCTATTTCTTACCAAAGACTCTTATTTCTAGCAAAAATAGAAAAAAATATTGAAGATCATAGCACTTCACTCAAGGGAAAGTTTTCCATCATAAAAAATCTCTCTAGTTCTATTTGTTTGATTATCAAGTGGAAGATATGCTATGATCAAGAAGAACTGAGCTGAAATCCTAGTAATCACATATCAAACCTCTATGTAGTACTAAATTCTCCAAATTCATATACATGCTTCGCTTTATGTGATGGCATTGAGGGGGTGTGCATGCAATTGACACCTCCTAGTGACTAAATCTTGGATGTAAGACCTAACATCTAGGAATTATATGTTTAATTTCTTTAGACATATTGTAAATTCTTCTCTCTATAATTCTTCCATTTGTAAAAGCATTGCATTATATAAGACCTATGAGCACTATGCAATGAACTTGGGGAAGGCTAGTTTGAGGAGTCCCAAGCCCTAATAAAAAGCTTTATAAGACCTCGTAAAAAGTATCATTTTTAAAACACTTTGATTATAAATTATGTCAAGACAAATTATATGTAGTTTGGAATACATGTTCTTCATTTTGACATATATTTGTGTCCTTGTTTATCATTGTCAAAGAAGACCTATGTTATTAGGTTACTTCATGTTTTTGTTTTATGTAAATTAGCAAAGTGATGCCCCTCATTAAGGGGAGTGTTAGAACATAATGTTATTTGAGATCTTATAGTATTATTATATTTATATATTGTTCTAATATAGAGTTATAAAACCTTCTATGTATTATATGCTTATTTAAGCATATCCCATTTAAAATAATTATAATATAACTATTAGATTATTGATTATTTTATAAATGATATTTTTGAATAGGTGTGACTAATGCTCTTTTAGGTATTTTTCCACCCCTTCTCCTATATTTAAGGAGGTTCCCTCTCATTAAGAGGAAGAAGGGAATTTGAATATTAATAGTGAACTATCACTATGCACATACAATATTATTGGTCATGTGGAAGTAAGGAGAAGTGGTTCCCTAGGTTGGGTGTATATTTTAATAGACCATCCTATAAGTGTTTTATGATAGAATGACACTTGATATTTTCTTTTTACTTGAAAATAATTTCCCCATGTATATTGTGTAATATGTTTAGTTTGTGTATCTTTTAATTGTCATTTTATTTATTCTATATTTATTTGTAATAATAAGTAACCTAAGATCCTAATTTATAATAATATGAAATGCCTCTTATTTCACATATTTTCATGTAAATTTTAAATTAGTTTATAATAACAATCCAACTATATTACTATAAGATCTCATTACAAATTGTAGCAATGCTTAACACATTGCTAGGAGAAGGTGGTTGCAAAGGTCCTTTGGGGGGCAATATTATAGATAATTTGCCAATTCTATGGGTAAATGAAATTGCTTAATGAACATCCTTACTTATATTGGATGGTATTTGCAACTACTTACAATCATGCCTTCTCATATTATATGTTATTGCAACTACTCCATAAGCATTTGTTATATTGGATGGTTTATAGATCACATATATAACCTTTCTTTTTTTCTTTTCTTATAGTGGGTGGGCCACCTCCTTTGAATCATTTAGTTTTTGTAGTTGAATCTTGTAACAACTTAAGCATATGTCAACAAAGAAAATAAGAGTGGAGCACAATAATATCTAGGATGGGGATATTTATATTCTATTTACTAATAAGATCTCCATCAGTGCACTGTAAATAAGAGTATTGTATATTGTCAAAATTATGATGAAATCTATAAACTAATTATGATTTGTTTGTTGTGCATGTGGCGTTTATCATCATTACAATATATTTTGTATGATAAATTTTCTTTCCCTAATTCAATCTTTTAGATCCTTGCAACCTTTGTGTCTTCTTATTCTATACTATACTTCAATAACATTCATACAAAAAGAAAATCTCAAATAACATAATGTATTTTTAAATAGTTTTGGGGATTCATTCAAGGGGCACCATCCAACAAAAAAAAGAACATACTTAACAAATTAAAACCAAAATATATAAGCAAGAACTAAAGTGCATAAAATACTCACATATTAACAACAAAATAGATACATACCTATACCATCAATATTTACAAAAAGGTTATTATAACATAAATTTCCACCTATAACCATATAGCTAGACATAAAATGCCACAACAAAGACAACATGTGCTTTTGAGCTTGACAACTCCTTGGAAGTGTTGTCATCCACCTTTTGAGACTCAATTATAAATTATTAGAGTAAAATAGGAAAATCACCTGATCAAATAATTAATTAATCATTAATTATTTATTGAATCCCTTTTTTACTTTATTACACTTGAGCTAAACTTAGGCAAGTTATTTTATATTTTTAGGTCATGTGCTTTTTTGTCTCAAAGCATTAGATGATGACACGCGTCATGATTTAATTTAATCCTCACATTGGGTTTCATCTAGGTTGTTTTTTTGTTTTTACCTTATTATAATAAGGATTTATTATTAACTATTATAATAATTCATAAGCTAATTCAATTGATTTTTTGGATTAATACAATACTCAATGTTTCATAAAAAATCAGTTACTTTTCTCTCTTTATGATAGGTGTTTTGGTTGCAAGTGATTTTTAGGAGCAACGGGGTTCAAAAATCAACTTCAACATTGTATTAGAGCTAGGTTTGTGATTTCCTATCCTTTTTTTGAGAGAGATTTGGTCTTGAGGAAAAAATTAGGGCATCTTGGAGAAAAAAAAACCTCATTGATGCATTTAGAATGCCCAAAAACCTTAATATTCACTATCCCCAAATTCAAATCCAAGTAGGAAAAAAACAAGGTGAATTTTTTTAGGGGCACAAAATTTGAGGAAAAAATCTATATGATTGTATAGATATGTACAATCGTATTAGGTGTATTATGTTTACAACATCATCATTACTATTTAGGTACAAATACTGGTGAGGGTTTTAAAATATGGAAAATATTTTTGAAACAATGACAAATATAGAAAACCCAAGAGGATTTTAAATCTTACAACATTTTTTTCTTTTGGCACTTTTGTATTGTCATGTCATTAGAATTGTAGGAACCCATAGTTTTTAGTGTTTGACAATAATAAAAAAATGTCGCATCGCTTGCCCACATGCAACACCTCTTGCGTGCTTTGTCTCCACCATAATCACTATCAATTTCCACCACTGAATCACCTCCACGAACCCTCCACCTAGATGTGGCCAAGTCACCACCAAAGCTCAACCCTATCATCATCGTCATGTGGCTCTATCATCGCCCATATGAGTGTTTCCACCCTATCATTGCTAACTTGCCACTGTAGAGCCAATAGACCCTGTAATGCCCCAAGCCAACACACTCAAAACAAAACTTGATGAAACAACTTTATTTTGAAACAACGACCACAACGTTGTTAATGCGATAACATGTCACACTTGCACAACAACGTGCATGCAAGTTTCATGTGAAACACAACACAATGACAAAAAAAAGAGATGATCTCACCATTGCATAAGCAAGGTGGAGAAAATGAAAGACTAACACTCGTGGGATGAACCTACCATGAAAAACCTATGAGAGAGAGAGGACGACACCTATACAATGATCAATTACTCATCCATGATTGCATTCTCTTGCAACACCACACCAGGATAGGATGAGGGAATCATAAACCTCTAATCCACATTGAGACACACTTAACAACTATAAACACCAAGGCCTATACTTGACCTTTCTATTTGAAGGCCCTAGGGGCTTGTTATTAGAGAAAATGTGCAACTAGGCCCACCATAGGTCACTCCCTTTCCTCCCTCTCAAATAATCAATGTGGATTCTCCCCTAATAGAGCAACCATAGAAGAGGATGAATTTTGAGCAACCACCATTGTCTGTTGAATATCCCATCAATCCAGATGAAAGTGAAGATGTTCATATCACCATGATGAAATTCAATAATATATGCCATCCTCTCCAAGACTAAATATTGCTGACCTTCTTCAACAAAGGTTCAGGTTGGATGTGGTTATGGAGAGGGATAATCTCAATGAAGTGAGGGAATTGACATGTTCACAATTCATTCCTGATGATGAGTTTGTAAAATCCTAGGAGTTTAAAGATCTTGTTATGAGAGCAAAGAGGGAGGAGTACCATAAAAGAGTTCAGTTGACACAAGAAGGTGTGCCTAGAGGAAAGTATGATGAAGTAGCTACAAAGGTAAGGGTAGAAATGGATTTTGAGTCCAAGAAAATTACACCTGAAGAAGGGAGAAGAATGGTGCAAGAAAGTGGATTGCTACTACTCCCTAAATGGGACATTGCTTCTGCAATTTTCTTTGATACTATTAGGAAACAAGGAGAAGTTTTCTCCATAGAAGAGGAAGCAGAGATGGCATTTCTAGGATTAGGGTTCAACCCACATTGGGAAGCCCTTGCAATTTGGGCCCTTGCCTCAACTACAAATAAGCCTATGATTGTTGAAGCATCGAAGGATATTAAAGGGAGTTTGATTGTAAAGAAGGTGTTCGACACCTTTGCTCCTGAAGCTGTTGCATTAGTGGTAGATGTTGTCATGTTTAATGAAGCTACTATTCGATGGTTGCAAGAAAGACTTAATACATTGTTGAAGGAACATATTGGTCTCATGATAGATTACAACCAACACTGGTTGTTATTGGCTCAAAAAAATCCCTTCTTACAAGCATGCAGGAAGTAGACTCCTCTTCTATAATTCCCCCTACTCATGTGATGATTGAAAATGAAGAGCTTAAAGAAAATATTCAAATGATGGAAGAGCACTTGTAGAATGCTTAGCAGACTTAGCAAAAGGAGAATGTGTGCATTGCAACATACATCCTAGAGCACAGACTGTCTAAAATCTTAAGAATGCTAGAAGATACCTATGTGTCATATGTGAATTTGAGAGGTTCCATTACCAGAATAGGTGGGGATCAAGAGCAGCCCAAATGTATATTTGAAAAATGGAATCCTAGATTTACATCTTTGGAAGGTATGTATAAGGGGTCTATGAACACATATGATGCCCCACTTGGTATCTGTCTTACTTTTGATATTGTCAAGATGGCACGAAATCATAAAGAGTATATGGAAAGTATAATTGAAGATACACGAGAAAAAATGAACTATCTCTTAAATGTTGACAATAGGGTTGTAAGCAACTTGTTAAAAGATAATGGGGAGTTGAAGACCCTAGAGAAATGGAAGAATAGTTTCAATATTGTAATCCCCACACTCCTTCTGATTTACAAAGATGACAAAGTTGATATAAATGAGCTTAATTCCTATTCAAACAGGTTGGTCAATGTAGATCATAACATAGATTTTTCTTGTAGAGAAGTCATTGTTTTACTTGATGCCAAGTTTCATCAAAATTTGAAGAATGTGAAAATGCTCTTAGATCATGATTGGTCTTCTGAGGATATGTTTAAAGCATGGAATGAAAAGTATAATTGTTTACCTAACCTATGGGTGGATCCATGTTTTTATTCCTATGCCTCTTATCTGAGATTTTGGTTTTTAGAAAGGTTTGGGATGAGGTTCTTTGCTTGTTGCTTCCCTTATGTTATAAAAGGGAATCCCAACCCTCATTTAAAGGGTTTTGATTTTTTGATCTTTCATCTTTGTAAGCTCTTTTTGCATAGTTTAATCTATTTGAGAGCACAAATAGGAAATGTTGTAATTTTGCTCTATAATAACAACATATGACTCAAATACTCAGTGTATTTCTTTAATTTTGAATATCGACCTATCTTGCTCTCCAGTATTGTGTTCACTATCTTTTGACTCAAAATAATCAAGGGTTATTTATAAGTTCTCATATCACATCATGTGTTATGGTTGTTGAACATTTAGCTTCTATTCAAGGAATGGATTAATATTGCTTTCAATTATTCATCAAAGATGATGTGAATTCAATAGGGATTTATAAGAAGTGTGATAAGTGTTGTTCTTTTCTTGGTTTCTCATTGTAAGGTGGTGAGGTTATAAGAAGCCATGAGTTGGTCTGTTGTAGGAGTATATTTCATTTTTTGACTCTATTGCGGATAAGACACTGATCAAAATAATTGATAAAGTTTGAAGATTGATGCAGAACCACATATCAAATTAAAAATCTAAATTTTACATTATTGAAAATTTTATGTTAATATATTCAATTTGATTCATAATTTCATGGAATACAATGTAAAATATCATCTACAGTTTGGAATATGATTCATGAAATGTAGTATAAATACCCAAAAATTGCTAAATCACTTCCATTTGTCAAATCACGTTCTGGTCCTCACTCCGACAATGAGATTGAGAGTCATCTTGACTCTGAGTCTAGTCTTCATTTTCTTTGCCTTGAGTATTTCTTAACTACATCTGAAGTTCAACATTCATTGTATCACTACCATTTGTGCCACTACCACTAACATTTGAAGTGTTGCACAACCCTCTTCTTTCACATATGGACTTCCAGATTGTGAGTGCCCTTTTAGAAGGAAAACTTTGGACATTGTACCTATTGTAAACATCCTCAAGCAATTTTTCAAATTCTTGTCTAATTTGTTTCTTAAATTTGATTTAAAAAACCCTAATGCATTGAAAACTCTCTCATCCTCCACCGACCCTAATATCATTGTTTGACATAAATCAACAAGTTTGAAATATTCTGATAACGAATCACACAATATTTCACTTTGACCAAAGGTTGCCCAAAGCCTTGTTATTGATCCCACTTCCATGGGATTCTCCATGGAGTCAAATTGGTCCATCATACTTACTGGAAAACACTTAGCTTGTTCTCTAAGCTTAATTTCATTTATAATTCCTCCTATTTTATGTTCATTGTATTTTGAACTTTTTGAAAAGTGTTTAACCAAGGTAATTATTCGTTTATGAAAATAGTCTGGGTTCCCTTGGTTGCGTGGCATCCAAAATCGAGGATGTACAATAGACATGGCTTCAAGTAATTCATCTTGAGGGAAACATTCATAAATCTTTGAGGAAATAAATTTTTCAATATCCTTTAAATTACCATTAACAGATTTAACAATATCGTTAAAAGATTCCTTTGTAACATGTACTTCTTTGGTAGAGCGTCTGACTGTCGTACAATAGTGCATTGGTATCTCAAATCCATGTATAAAGACACATAATTGCTCGCTTGCATTAAACTGTAAATAATTTTCAAGATTATTCAAATCTGTAATTAATTGCCAGCTTACAAAAATTGGACTTTCAAATGGATAATCTATTAGATTTAGATATAGATTATCGAGGGCCATGCATGTCATTCTACGTAGTTTAGTATATTCATAGATATACATACTTTTGTCTTGGGATTTCTTCATAATATTGATCATTTCATCCCACATGGGGAGAAGACTAGCTAAAGTTAAGGGTGTCTCTATATTGATTAACCTATGTAAGAGGTTAGGAGCTTTGTCTACTGTGTTGCGATGTTTGTACATTACTCAAATCAAGGATCGATATTCTGAAAAAAAATCGTTGTGTTGGTCCATGCATGGAGATACATCTAGTACCAATATCCTTAAGAAGCTTGTTTCCTCTTGTTATTCCCTCAACAAATTTTTGAAATTTCACAAAACATTTAGGACTTCGATAGAAGTATGCATAGAGCTCGTGGACTAGATTTTTAACTTTTTGATATTGTAGGAAACTTGCTTACAATTTTAAATGCTAAATTCATTTTGTGATCCATGTAGTGAATGACAACCATGTATGGTGAACAATTAGTTTGTAACTTTATGCCAAAGACTGCTCCTGTGACCTTGTATTAGTGCAACTCCATTAGCTCCTACACACACCAAATTTTTGGCAATTGTCAAGTCATCCAGACCTCCAATTTCATTCAAAGGTTTCTGACTAGTTCAAATATATTTTGCGATGTTGAATCGTCCTTCATTTTATGGACAAAGAGAAGATGAGGTTGGTGGAAATATTTGTGTACAATATATACATGCATACATACCCAAGAAATATTATCTACCACAGTAACTTCATCTAAAGATAATGCAATGAAGTTTGACTCTTTTATTTTCTCCTATAAATCTTGTTTTTCCACTTTAGCAAGACAACTTGCCCATTCCCATCCAGTGTTTACTGACCAATGTGTGCTAGAAAAGTGAGGAACACCCAAAAAGGAATAAATTATTATATTGTGGGTAGTCTGTCATAGGACGCCCTCTGGAAAAAATATGAAAAATAACATCTGAATAGTTTTTGCCAGTTGTGCTCCTGCCATTACCTTTCCAAATTGAGCTTCAATTGAACCTCCACATGCAACAATCTTCACCATTCTTTGCATATGCTCATCATATTGTAGGGTATACTTCACATGAAGATATTCTTCCTTTTATTTCCATCTTACTTCTGATTTTTCCTTTCCATCTATGATTTATTTTTCATAAAATTTACCGATATGCCTTTCTATTGTGTCAAGCTTTAGTTGCAACTTATTGTCTCTTTTATATTTCCAACTACAAATCTTACACTTGCACTCTATTGGAGGTTCATCTTTGTTTGCATTCTCCACTTGTTCAATGAATGGATACTTTGACACCCAATCAATTTGAAAATTCCTTGTCATATCCCACTCGCACCCTATTTTTGATTTGTTAAATTTTATTTTCCTCTTCCTTGTAGCATCATCATCTACGATGCTAACATTTTCATCCAAGTCAATTAACTCATTCTGGCTAACCTGGGTATCCCTTGGAACATCTTCTATGACATTTCCATCCTCATCTGACTCAATTAACTCATTATGATCTTCCTATGAGGTATTTCCAATGGCTTCTTCATTGATATTTGGTGTAAGAGTTGATGATGTAGTTCCATGTTGATCTGATGGATCCAAATAATTGCCAAAGTAAGACTTTATGGTAACTCTATGTTTCGAGCATTTTGGTGGCCTCCCTTCACCACCCTGAGGAGTCTTACTCTTGTTGCACTTGTTGCTCGACATCTTGATCTCTCACAAAATAAAAGTTGGAAAAATTTGTCTTCTTATTTAAGGACATAAAATATAGATTCCAGTCCCTACTCAATATATCTTTAAGATTTAAGAAAGAATGGAAAAGAGATAAAAAATCTTATAACACTATGAAAATTCAAGAAATGATCACTTACCTTTACGTTTTCATTGACTCTCTATTCATTAATGCAATTGCAGGAATGCTTGTAGTTGTAAGTTTGTAACTTGCCTATGATCAAGGTTCCTAGTCCAACTTTTGAATCGAGATCTCACAAGTTCATAACTAAACAAAATGTGAGAATAAATCAGAGTATTGATTGTATTTATACCAAACCATATTTGACAAATTTCATGGGATTTTTAAATGGTATGGTAAAAATTTGGCGAATCCCATGTGATTATACAATGATACATTTAAATGTTGGGCGAATCAAACCTTGAGGGAACACATACATTGTAATTTTGAAGGTGATTATGGACCTATGATTAGCATGGAGTTATCATAGTATTGGCGAAAAGGGTCCTTAGATTCAATTATTTTTTAATGTAATTGGCGAAATGTGTCCCTCAAATGTAACTATTTTTTAATGTTATAGGAAAAATGGGTCCTCACATGTAGTGAACATTTCATTATGTTGGAAAAACGTGTTGATACACAGTGTCATTTTAATACTATTGGTGAGTATATGGGTGATTTAATATATGCTTATGAGATTCAAGGTGAAAAATTTAATTAGTCCATTTGAAACATGTAGTTTGTTATGGTGAAACTATTAATTACATATGACTTATAAAAATAAATCGATGGAAAAAGAAAATGCATTGGACTAATAATTTGTTAAATCTGAGTGATTTGGCCACCTCGTGGGTTACAATTTATTCGCCAATTTTGACTTGGCAATATGAACTATTCGCCAATTGGTGAATATTCACCACTACAAAAATCCTTGGGTATTATGTGTTGGATAATGAGTACTACTAAATGTTGGGAATAGGATGCCATTTAATTAAAATCCTAAACATATTTCATGTATCTCATAAGTCCTTGAAAAGTGTTCCCCAACACTAGGATTAGAAAAAGATTAAATTCAAATGAAATGAATATGTAAATTGACATTTGTGATTATTCCTAAATAATAGGAACATGTGGAGACGTCCAAGAAGAGCTCCTACAATATAGGAGCACTTGGGGTGCCCACATGGAAGGTGGAACCCACCTTGGTTCAGTTAACTAAGATTGACTTGGGTCCACCTTGGGCACCCAAGTTGGCATCTTTCAGTTAACACCTTTGCGTGAGAAGATATTTACAAGGCTTAGTCAAGTGGGGCCCATTCTTGGGCGCAAACTTTGAGGTGGAGCTTGCAAGATATTTTCTTGACCAAAGTTCAGTTTGGGGCGCCTAAATTGAGGAAGACTTTGGTTTGACTTCTGTTTACAATTTGGAACTCTACTTGCTAGATCTAGGCATGGGCTTTTTAAGAGGAGCTTTATGTTCTTGTAATTGTCAATTCTTTGGAGTTTACAATGCTCATTATTGTCTATATATTGAAGCAAGTACATAAGAGTTTATTACAGGTTGTGAAAAAGGATTGTTGAAAGCAAAGAAGCATATCAATCAAGGATTGATACAGTATTATTGCAATCTTGTTCTAAGGTTAAACAATACAAGCACTATTGATTCTGGTGGAGTTTTTTCTCAAAAGGGTTTCTCCACGTATATGATGTGTCACTTCTATCTTCTGTCTCATTCTTCTACAATCTTCTGTCTCTTTCTAGAATTGGTAAAATTGATCTAAACAAATTAATCATACACAAATAATTGTGACAAAGAACACTTATTTAGATCTACAGTCTCATAGTTTTACAAGTTTTAAGCTACAATATTACCTTCCTTTTCAACATTTGGTATAAGAGCTAATGGTTGGTTAGGGTTTGGGACGCCTTTCTCTTAAAAGTTTGAATGTTTTTTGGTTGTAGTGGGAGCTTTTACTATTATGTTATTGTGTTATCATGTTGTCATTAAGAGCTTGGATTCACAGGTTTGGTGTGAGCTTATGACAGTGATGTGGTGTTAGTTGTGTGCATCATGATGCCATGGGATTGCTTGATATCACAATTCAGTGGGAGAATTTGGCAATGATGTGTATCCATTGTTGTTTATGATGGTTTAGCGGTTGTAGGTATCTTCTTGTCTTGGAGATTTTGGTTCTACTTGTTATGTTACTGAAATTATAGTTGTGTGTGTAGACTTGGACGATCTTCATGGAGAGGATGGTAGTCACGATGCCATGTGTGACTTGGTATCACAATTTAGTGGGAGTTGTTGGTAGTGATGTGGATTCACCATTTGATGGTGAATGATCTTCTACAATGATTGTTGGTGTCATGGATGGATTCTTGGTTTCTACTTCTATGCAGTGAGGGTTCATTGGAATTTTTGTTTCATTGACAAAGGATGATTATATTCATGTGGTTTGGATATGTTGACATATTTGGTTGCCATGTAGGACTTCTTTAGTCTATGGTTGAGGTGTCATGCTTTATTTTTGATATGATGGTTATATTCATATTGATTAGATCATGGATGTTATGTTTATGTTCTTGATTTATGATTGGAGCTTTGACATTGATTGTAGTAGTTCTCTTTGTATTGGGTACATTGATCATTTGCTTGATTAATTCATGATGGTGCTATGTTGCATTTGGAGTTTGGCATGGATTGGTTGGTTACAGGTACTCATGGATACTTGAAGACATAGGTGAGGCTTGAGTTCTCTTATGGTTAGAGACATGTGTTGAGATGGTTACTCTTGTCTCTTGGTGTAGGAAGGTCATTGGCCTTGAGTCTTGTACTTGATTTATAATAATGATTCCTTGTTTAGAATAATTGCAATATATAATGTCAAGTGGGAGAATGTTGGGAATATGATGCCATTTAATTGCAATCCTAAACATATTTCATGTATCTCCTAAGTCCTTGGAAAGTGTTCCCCAACACTAGGATTATAAAGATATTAAATCAAAATGAAATGAACATGTAAATTGACATTTGTGATTATTCCTAAATAATAGGAACATGTGGGGACATCCAAGAAGAGCTCCTATAAGATAGGATCACATGGGGCACCCACATGGAAGGTGGAACCCACCTTGCTTCAGTTAACTGTTTGAAGGATTGATAACACTTCAGTAATGCATGTCTTTTTCCTACAAAGTAGGGATTGATATTTACATGAGTAGAGTGACACTATCAGTTAAGTATTAGTTAAGTATCAGTTCAGTTCATTTCATTTCATTTTAGTTCAGTTCAGTTCAGTTTAGTTTAGTTTAGTTTAGTTTAGTTCAATTATGGTTCAATTATCTTTAGTTGCATGTAGTTATTTTGAGTTGCATGCTAGTTGACTTGAGTTGCATGCAGTTATTTTAAGTTGCATGCTAGTTGATCTGAGTTACATGTTAGTTGACTTGATTTGGATGACTAATGACTTCAGTTGCATGACAGATAACAAGTGGATAATTTCAGTTAAGTGGGGGTGATCAATCGTGCATGTTGTTTGCATGAATTGATGGAGAAATGCGTTTCAGTTAACTAAGATCGACTTGGGTCCACCTTGGGCGCCCAAGTTGGCATCTTTCAATTAACACCTTTGCATGAGAAGATATTTACAAGGCTCACTCAAGTGGGGCCCATTCTTAGGCACAAAATTTGAGGTGGAGTTTGCAAGATATTTTCTTGACCAAAGTTCAGTTAAGTGTTTAGTTTGAGGTGCCTAAATTGAGAAAGACTTTGGTTTGACTTTTGTTTATAGTTTGGAACTCTACTTGCTAGATCTAGGAATGGGTTTTTGAGAGGAGCTTTATGCTCTTGTAATTGCCAACTCTTTGGAGTTTACAATGCCCATTATTGTCTATATATTGCAGCAAGTGCATAAGAGTTTTAAAAGAGTTTATTGCAGGTTGTGAAGAAGGATTGTTGAAGGCAAAGAAGCATATCAATCAAGGATTGATATAGTATTATTGTAATCTTGTTCTAAGGTTAAATAATACAAGCACTATTGATTCTGGTGGAGTTTTTTCTCGAAAGAGTTTCTCCACGTATATGCTGTGTCACTTCTATCTTTTGTCTCATTCTGTCACTTCTATTTTTTGTCTCATTCTTTTACAATCTTCTGTCTCTTTCTACAATTGGTAAAATTGATCTAAACAGATTAATCATACACAAATAATTGTGACAAAGAACACTTATTTCGATCTTCAGTCTCATAGTTTTACAAGTTTTAAGCTACAATATTACCTTCCTTTTCAACACTAACACTTAATATATGAGTTGAATTTGGTTTGGTTAATGACGCTCATGGTTGTGTATGGAATATAATATGTACTTGTATTTAGACTTTAAATTGTCATTTTATGTGGTTGTGGAGTACAATTACTATGTAAATCATAAGACATAAGCAATCTAGAATTCATTGAAAGAAACCTAAAACTTATTTCTATACCCTTTGAACAAGAGGAAATCATACTCAAATTTCTCTATAAAATGGTATGTGCTCTAACAATACATAAATTCTAAGTCCTAAATTTAGACAAAGGGTTAATAGATAACATTTATGTAGATATATCAAATTTGACATTCATGACTATCTCATTGTCAATGTTTACAATCATTAACAATATCACCATCATTTTCATACAAATATTATGAGCATAGATATCTTAGCTACATCTATATGAGAGACATATCTTTATGTTTAGTTATTTTTAGATAGATGGTGTAATGCCCCTCCATGATTCACCTTTTTATGATGTTTATGTCCGATGCTTGTGGATTCATTTTATGTCACAAGTACTCCTTGCTTATGGTTAAAACATTTTATTATGACATTTGTTATAATATGTTACTATGTTAGATGATGTAATACTCAAGACTTGTTAAGATGCTAGGCTTATATAGGTTATGTTTACTATGAGACTAAGAGCTAGTTCTTTATGATTACATGTTGAGGATGTATTAGGATGTTAGCATACTAACCCTTGTTGATGATTTATATGAAATGAAGATGCTTTATGATTATGATAAACCTGTTTAATGATTTTATTTAAGGATATTTGAAGAAGTACTAACCTTTAATGATATAAATGATAATAAATTTCCACAATCCATATTGTTGCAATGTTTAGATAACTGTCATGACTATGTGTGATGTTTTATGTTAGGACTTATCGCGTGTGTTTATAGATATGCTTATCATATTGATATATGCTTATGTATATTCTAATGACTAATGGAATAGTGATGTTAGATGTTGATTAGTCTTTGATTATCTTGATGATGATTATGATATGTTTATGAATATGCTAGAAATAGAATGTGTTACCTTATTGTGGAATGGTTTATGATTATTGATGTTACGAGATGTTATATGATATATTACATGATGCTTTTAAATGTTATTTAGGTGTGAAGGGAAGGATGTCGCATTTCTCACTTGTGAGAACCCTGCGATGTTTTGATTTCCTTTCACTAGGTATGTAATGATTATATATGTGTATGCAGAGACATTTTGTGTGTTGCAGATTGCAGGTATTAGGCATCAACTCCACCCGAATTGGTAGGTCCAAGCCTATCTTAAACTCAATGGAACAGTTGATTAGAGATAACACTTGGCCCCCTACCTTAGACATCATCCTTGAAGAGGATGAGTATCTGGTCTGATACCTTGTCAGTGTTGTCAGTTTGTCTATGGCCAGTTGGTGTTGCTTGAGGTCTTATTTTTTGAACCCGGGTTAAGGTTCAGGTAACTGATTGGTATTTGGTTTATTTAATTTAAAATTGTCTGATAAATGTTGTTTTTGGTTATTTGATGCATTAAAATAAGTTATTAAGTTAAAAGGTACTATGATAAATAAATATAAATATATTTATTAATAAGCATAGTTTATAATAAATTAAATGTGTAATGTAATATTAAAATAAAAATAATAATAATGGAATGTTGTAATTTATAAATAGTAAAAAGAATATGATAAATATAAAGGTTTTTGATGCAGCTCATGCAAAACATTGAACAAATTGTTTAAAAAGAAACTTAATGTTTTTTGGGGATTTTGAGAGATTTTATTGGATTTTTTATTTAAAAAAAAAATGAATGGCCTTCTTCCTATAAATATTTTCCTTTTGGAGAGATTTTTCATTTTGGTTTTTTGGCCGAAGGGAGTAATTGTTTACAAAAATTTCATTTATGTTGTTGAGGGGAAATTGGGATTCTTGGAGAAAATTGAATTCAGGGTTTTGGGAAGAAATTTTTTGTAAAAAAATTGCATTCCATTGTTGATTCTTGGAGGAGAGGAACGTAAAAGGATAGGTGAAGGAGGGCATTGTGACAAATCAATTTTGGGGAAATGAATTTACAGGCGAGTCTTCGTTCTTCTTACGATAGTGCTATTATTTTGATTGTTTAATGATTTAATCATTTTGCTTATAATCTTAGCATAAATATATTTTATGCATATCCTGTAATCGTTGCATTCCTACATTTATTTACTCCTATCGATTGCATTCTTGAAGTTTTCAATAAATCCATTATGTGCGTCACATGCAATTATTGCATTCTTTTGCATCGATATACTGCTATTTACATTTTTGAAAGCTCCCTTAACCTCATTTTGGGCATCGTTTGCAACCATTACATTTCACTGATTGACATCTATTTGAGGCATTCGGTCAAAATGCATGTGCCTCTTCTATGCTTTCAATTCTCACATACATGTTACCAGCTTACAATATGACAACATGAAACCTTGTCACCACAAGCTTCCTTTGAATGACACCATGGAGCAGCGACCAACGAAGTCATAATCACCTTTACAATGCTAAGATGCATGTCATTGCCATTTCATGCGACTAATAGTTTGTAATGTGTATTATGTGGGAACTATGAATGGGCGATTTGTTAACAAGAATATACGATTTGGTAATATGTGCCATGTTATGTTAAGAGTTTGTATATGTATTAAATGTGTTTTCTTTTACATTTGATTTCTGCATATTACAAATTCATTCTTATGATTCTATCCTATACTGGAATTTTGATTTATATATATATGTTATTATATTTTGATGTATTATAGATTGCATTCTGTCAATAATATATATATGTACATATACATATTATGGTTATGGTAAAATAATATTTCTGCCTATGTGAATTAATTAATTATGTTAGATAAGTGAAATGGAAAGTTAAGTCGAGTGAAGTGATTTATTTATATTTAGATAATTGAAGGATTTTTTTAAATTAATTAATTAGATTACTTTTTTGTTAATTAATGAATGCTGATTTCTTTTATAATTATTTAATGGTTGAATTGTAAATTCACTATGTAATTAGGTATTTGGAATATTGGTTATTGTGATAACTGACCCAATTAAGCGAATTAAGTGGTTAAGATAATGAGTAATACGAAATGTGAAAATAGTGTCTATTTCATGGTTGTAATGTTTGAGTGATTTCTTGTATTGAATATTGTGTTTGATCATTGGAAATTTGAGTGATTTTGGTAATTGTTTAAAAGAGGGTGTCATTTGTGTAAAATTGTTAAGTTTGGCTTCCAGAGGCGTAGGAGGGAGTATTTTTTTGGTATGTATGGATCTTATGATGGTTTCACTTTGGAAGTGGTTTAGTAATGTTTTGAGTTGTGTGCAAGATGGTCAATGCCTTGCACTATGTTTAGATTCTTGTGATTGTGATAAGTGTGCAAGATGATCAATGTCTTGCACTATGTATGGATTCATGTGATTGTGATAAGTATGCAAGATGGTAAATTCCTTGTTTGATGTGTAGGGTTTACTAGTTGCAAGTAGGGGGAGTGGCTCTCAATAGGGGCTAAAACCCAAAGTGGTGTCCAAGATAATCCATTGGAGAGTTTTTTAATCCAATGATAACCTTAATAGTGAATTAGGGGGATGAGTAGATTTCATACTAATCAAGATAATGGTATGCCTCACTCATGACTCAAGTGCTCATTTAGGCTTGAGATGAGACGGGAAGGCCTGGAATGGCAAGATCAACTGCTTTGTCCTCATGAAAGGTACGTTGATTCTGCATGAGTTTGTATGGGGGACAGGGATCGGTAGAAGTTGCTAGGATAACCCAGGATGGGAGTTAGGGCCTAGGAAGATCTACCAGGATAAACCATATCAAGCTATGTGATGAAACTTTTCCCTATTATAGTCTAGCATTCCCTAGTCATGTTTCCCCCTTCTGTTGTGTGTGAGCCTCTGGAAGTGAATTAAGTGTTGTAAGTGATGTTGTGTAGCGAGTAGTGTTATGTTGGAGTCCATGTACAACCCTTGACCGTGTTAGCTTGTTGCTTCCTAATTGTCTGTTTGTAGTGGGACCTTGTGTTATCTCCTAGCATGGGGGATGGACCTCAGGGTTCCACATGGTTGGGAGATTGGTGCTTTTTCCTCCATTGGGTGTCCTTGTTGTATGTTTGTGTGCATGAAGATTGTTCATTATGTTGTGGACTCTAGATCCTATTCAAGATTGAGGAGACAAAATTTTATGTATATATGTATTGGAGTGTATATCAGTTATATCTCTTATTGTAATCAGATGTATTCTTCCCACATGTACTCAAGGAAGCATTGTTGTAAAAATTGTAATGATGTAACCGATATTGATGTATTCTTCTTGTAATGGATACTAAAATGTAATGTATCTTGCATATGTTAATTAGTTAGAAATGATCTTTATTGTTGTTTATCTGCTGACATGATATAGTAGTAAATAATGTAGAATCCTTTAATGCGATGATTTAAAATGAACTTTCTCATTAGTTAAATCATGTTATCCTAGTAATTAATGAAATGATTCTAGTTATTTGAATTATTAGTTTTGTGAGTAGCATAGTCATGGAACCTTAAAGGACCTAGGTTTAGAATATTATATCATGCAATCTATTGTTATTTCATTTTTAAAAAAATGTTCCATTAATGTGGCATGGTTAGTGTTGTCCTCTAGGGTTCCTTGGTAGGGCGTTATAGATAGATATATTTAAGATATTTTTTTATTTATAATTTTAACAAATTATTTACTCATCTTAAATATTTACTCATCTTAATTATTTTGCTTCAGTTCTCTTTCATCCTGATGATGGATCACGTAGTGTGATTCGAAACGTTGATAATGAAAAATTAACAACACGATCTAATCCAGAAAAAAAATTCAAATTATATCAATAGTACCAAAATTTTATGAGAACACATTTTTCTTTGGTGATCTTTAAATAGATGTATATAATATTAATTTTTATCTATAATTTTTTAAAAATTATTTAAGATATTATTTTAAAATAAATTATTTACTCATCTTAAATATATCATTATCAATAGTGCCAAAGTTTTATGAAAACAAATTATTTCAATAATTTAATATGTTAGTTTTTGAAAAACTTAAAGAAAAAAAAAAACAAATTATTTATTACATGAGATTTATTAATTTAAACTACTCTATCTACACAAATAAAAAAGTAAATAAATGACACATTGCTAGTTTATTTTACTTTGGAATTTATTTCAAGAATAAATTTAATTAATTTATTTATCTTCTTATTTTACATGTACATCAAACTTATCATAAAAGTTTTTATTTTTATCTTAAATTTCTATGTAAAGAAGAAAGATCATGTTAACAAATATAAAAAATATTTTTTATTTGTACTTTATATTCATATTATTATTAAATAAATATTTTGAGAGGTAAATAGTTGTCAAATTTAAAATAGAAGGTAAGAGTTTTTGTTAACACATTCTTTGTATTACTGTAGACATCTAAAAATGTTCGCTTATGAAGCCATTTCTCTCCTAATTCACCTAATTCCTCTATTTAATTAAATGATGTCAATTATTTAGTTAAATTTACTATTTTCTCCTATTAATCAAATAATTAATTTTATCTAATTAATTCATCACCTTTGCACTAATTTTCTTCTCATTTGATTAAATATTGCAAATTATTTAATAAAATGTCATAAATCCTCTTTGATTAAATAATTCCTTGTTATTTAATTAAAGTCTCTAATTCCTCATTTTGCACAGTTAAATAATTTCATAATTATTTAATCGACTAATTTCCTCCACTCATTCAAAAAATATTCTCATAGAATATTCTCCCTTTTTGAATTCAAATTTCTCCCTCCACATGGAAATATCTCCCACATGCTTCCTAAAATCAAGGGAGTTGTTATTATCTCAAGCATTTTGGACCTTTGATTAAATTATTGATCCATGCCATCAAGCATTATCAACCCTTGATTGATTTATTGATCCATGCCTTCATCTATCATCCAATTTCCTCCATGGGTTAGCCAATTCAATCTCAACCATTGATTCAATCCAAAAAGCTATAAATACTCATTTTAAATGAGAATAGATTCACAAACCATTTGAGCATCCTTACGATACTAAATTTCATACTTGAGCTATTGAGCATTTTGTAAATCATCATCCACCATTGTCAATTCATCAAGCTTTTGCATCAAATCACCTATGGATAAGGAAAATTGAGCAATCCACATCATACCTTCACTTGATTGCACTCAATCCACTATGGGATTGCATTGGTTTGCATCTTAGTTTGTTTCATTTATGCTTTCATTTCATGTTAATTTCTTTTGAATGAATCTTTCTTAAGTTGTAGATTAAATCTCATTGAATATGGACTTTAATTGATCATTTCATCTTATTATTGTTTCCATTATTTAGTATTTGATCATGTTATCTAACCATGTTCACATTTTGGCATGCCTGGTGGGACCCACATCCTTGAACAAACTAATTTGGTTTGAGTTTGTTGGCCATTGCAGGTTACAAAAAGCATATCAATGCCTTTACAATTGGGCAGAGCAACACTTTTGCAAATAGTGATGCTTTTGCAAATAATGACGCCTTTGCAAATTAACATAGCAATGCTTTTGCACATAGCGATGCCTTTGCAATGAAACACTTTTGCAAATAGCGACACGTTTGAAAATAAAGATGTCTTTTCAAATTAACATAACAATGCTTTTGTAAATAACAACACTTTTGCAAATAGCAGTGTTTTTGCAAATATCAATGCTTTTGTAGGACAACGACGCTTCTATCCAACTGTCTAATGCCTTTGCACAACCATATGATGCTTTTGCAAGGTAAAAAAAAGACTTAACTTCTTAGGGATCAATTTGGTTTGGTTTTTGATCAACTAACCCTAACTATCTGTTGTCTATTGTTTTTCTATTTTCTAAGGCTAACATTTGCAGGGAACTTGGAAAATAATGAAGCATGAAGAATTGGAAAAGTTTTTATTAACACTTGTTCAATGGAAATAATCTTAGAGATATTTGAATTACTGCATTAAAGTAGATTCACATTTTACATTGGTGCATAAAATTGAACCCTACAATTTACACTTGTCATTTGGGCTTAAAATTGGACAATCAAATTACATCTTTATATGGGGTTAAAATGAACATACAAATTTCACCTTTACTTTGGGCTTAAAATGAACCACACATTTATTTTTGGGGCACACTTAAAATGAACATGTGTACATTTCATTCCATGATTGGTAGGTTCTACATGCATATCCTCGCCTCTTATGCCTTGTGCAAACTCGGGTGAAGAAAGACATCTTTAACTTACATTTCTTTTTTATTTTAGCTGAAGGAGTTTTCTATTGTATCATCTCCCCTTGCGCTATGTGTGATTCTTGGGTGATGAGAAAATAGAAACATGAATCCTTCCTTTCATTGTTAGTAGGCCTTCCTAAGGATTTCATCACCTTAGGGTATTCGACCTCAAGTGATGTTTTTTGGCGCACTATAAAAATTGGATGAGATCGATAGTTGTAGTTCAATCTACATGTGTAACTGCTAGGCATTCCTTTCATAGTCCTAGGTGATTTCAGACCAAGGGGAGATGATATTTCAATATCACGCTTATGTAGTCAATGGTGTTCATAGAGTCCTACCCACTATGAGCCATTGTATCTAGAAATCCTAAGACCTATTGAATGCCTCTCAAAGTGGTGCAATATGATAGGATAAATGCATGAAGTTACTCACTATGTACTAATCATAGTTGAGGCAACAAAACCCCTCGCAAGGAACTTTTCCTTCTAAGGTAAGAGGTGTCAAGGTGGTACATGAATTTGGCATAATCTAGTTGCCCATTCTATGAGGTGTACTTTATCAGTGGGCCCACTTTTTGTAGATAAATCCTCTAAATAGGTTGTACTTCATGGCATATTTTCTTGTGGAGACCTTGTGACACTCTTGAGCATATTTTTGTGGAAGAGGAACATGCAAAACACCATCAAACACCAATTGAGCAATTTACATGTCGTATGTACTATTGTTTTACAAAATCAAAACATCAAAAAACTAGGTCAACTCACATTTTAAAGATCCTCTGACAGATCGACGTAGTTGCTTGAATAGTGCAATGCCTTTGTGCAAACTGACGCTTCTATTTTTTTCAAAGCGATATTTTTGTTTGCATATTGACGCCTTTGCACATATCAGTGCATTTTACAGTGTAAACAAAAATTTGTATAGTGACACCTTTGTTTGGATGGTCTGACACTTCTATCAAACATCAATTCCTTTGCAAATATTGACACATTTGTAATGAACCATCTGATGCCTTTGCAAGCAAAATAAAACAACACTTTTAACACAAAAACAAAGAACATTCAAAATAAAATTTTAAAATGTGTGTTTGTTTTGGAAATCACCTAATTCCTTGAAACTAATGCAAAACAAAATGTGGTCTACTTGCTTCAATCAATAAGGAAATTATTACTCACTATCGTTTTTGTCAAAATGATTTTGGGTTGTCATTGGACCAAACCATCTTCATCCAACAAACATCAAACCATCCACATCAAACCATCAAACCATCCCATTTCAAACAAAAAATTGATATTTTGACACAAATCATTAAGACTTAAATCTTTCATCCCTTCACCTAGTTTGATTTCATACTTGAAAACAATCCATTTTCAAGTGTTTAATTGAATTAGGAAGTATCCTTTTGGAAAAACTTTCTTTGGAGTCATGAGTCTACTCCCAAGGTTTGTAAGTTCATTATCAACATCAAACACATCAAAATATTGAATCTAAAAACTTTATCAAAATTGAAAGTTTCACATCCTTCATTCATCTACACAATCATTCATCATTAGTCCTAAGCCCATCAAAGTGTCATTATTATCAAAATTTGAGGCAACCAAAGAATTTCAACAAGGTCATTAGAATCTAACATCTCCTAGAGTTGACACATTCCCTCATCATTTGAACATTGATCCAAGGTCATTTAGGGGTCTTTATAATCCAATCTTGAAAATTAAAAAATCATGTTGATATCAGTCAATTATCCAAACTCACTTCCATATAATCAGTACATGGGGCCATCATATCCTACTAGTTTCATGACATAACAACTATGGGTATCCCTAATCAAAAATTTGGAATGCCTTGTCACATGGTAGATCTCAATCAATCTCAAAAGTTGCAAGTCTATAAACCAAACAATCAAAGCATGAGTCTTCCTCAACACAACATCATATTGACAAATCAATATTATCCCAAATCACTACATCCCAAACACAAAATATATCAAATTTGAACACATCAAATCCACACATGGTGAACTACAGGATGAATTCATTCACACGTCAAAACATCATTCAACAAACATATCAAAATCCACATCATCATCAACCACAACATTATGCAAATCATCAAACTCAAAATCAACAACAAGTTCCATCCCCATAATATCAACAATCACCTCAATCACAACAAACCTTGCAACCAAACAACACCACCAAATGTGAATATACTCCTTTAGGGGATCTAATCGAATTGGTGTTAAACAAGCTAGTCCATGCTAATATTATCAATCTTTGAAATTCATTAGGTGGTTGTGAACCTATCTTCAAATTCTCATGTTATGATGACAAGGCTTATTGTGAGTATCATAGAACAAAAGGTCATGAAACATCAAACTACATAAAACTCAAGAACCTCATACAAGAACTAATTGATGAAGGAGCAATATTCGTTAGAGTATAAACTTCAAGATTCATCCACAATGATCATATTGATGAGGTCTATACTTCACCCAATAAAAATGATGACATACGTGAAGAATCTTTTCCAAAAAAATCAACATCCTTCACCAATATCTATCAATGATCCATTTCAAGACTTATTAACATCATTTGACCTCACGATTACAAACATTGACAATGTCTCTACTTCACCTAATGAGAAAATTGGCATATATCAAGAATCTTTTCCAAAGCATGATCAACATCCTTCATTAGTGTCTAGCAATGGCCATTTCAAGACATATCGACCATTTGACCTCATGGTTGTTAATATTGAAGAGATCGTTAATACAACACTTGATTCAAATCCACTTGAAGATCAATAAACCCTTAAAACTATACTCATACCCAATGAATAAAATATAAGCCAAGAGCACTACAAAAACAACCCTGTGTTTTGCTCCATTTTTTGCTTCCACCCATTGTTTTAATGTATTTTTTGGCAATTTTTTAAAAACGCCGACGCTATTTATCGGGATGATGCCATTTTTGGTATTTATTGTGCCGATCAATACAAGTCGGCACTAATTAGTGCCTAAAGTAATGCAATATTTAGCACCGATATTAGCTTCGAGTGTAGCATCGCCTTGATCTCCGCCTTTAGCTCCGAATTCAACTTCGATTTTAGCATCGTGTTTAGCTTCAACTTTAGCTTCAAGTTTAGCTTCGAGTTTAGCGTCAGATTAGACACCCCTATGTCAAAGAGACTTATTTATATATCTCATCGACGATGTAAAACAATGAAATGTCAACAAGATATAGACATATCGAGGAGAGAATCACTTATGTCACATCGACAAGGTATATCTACAAGTGCTCGGCGAAACACAACTCTTGGATATAACGAAGTAATGTCGATGAGACATTGAGATATCGGTAAGACAGATAATATTGTCTCATTGACACTCTTTAATATACCGTCGGGAAGGTGAGCAACATATGTGGTAGAGTGGTGTTCACCACAACCCCGCAACAAGAAGCCTTGAGCAAGGCGGTAGTGCGGTAAACAACAGAAGGGGAAAAACACTGCTATACCGCAATGATAATCACAAGTCTCCCCGACATGGAAGAGTTACACCGATATATAAAGAAATACTACCGAAGGAAAATATTGATGGGACAGTGGCATATTGGCAAGAGATATTAACTTGTCTCATCGACACCGGCAACCAACATCAAAGGAACATAAGATCTAATGTTGATGAGACATTGAGATATCAATAAGACAAATAAGATTGTCTCATCTACACTCTTCAAGTAATGATCAAAAGCATACAATGCTATACCCTCGAGAAGGTGAGCAACATATGTGGTAGAGCGGTATACATCGCAACCCCGCAACAAGAAGCCTTGAGCAAGGCGGTAGTGCGGTAAACAAAAAAAGGTAAGGGAAAAACACTGCCATACCGCAGCGGGTATAATAAGAGGGCGATAGTACGATAATCATGGCATCATTACAATTTATAGCACTAAATGCATAAAATCACATCAGTTGCCAAAATTAAATGTTATTAAATTAATAAGAGTTGCCAAAACTAATATGACTGAATACCGTGTCATCCAAAGATAAGTGAGTTTTCCCAATATCGCACTCAATTGCAGTGCACTAGCATGGAAGGAGCTAAGGATACAAGAAGAAGAAGTCTTGCAAGCGTGAAATACTCGGGTAAGTGCACGAAAACTCTCTGAAAGAGCTTTGTTAATATAAAAAATATTTCAAGGTTTTGTCATCTAAAGCCATAGTAGAGAAAATTGAAACATGCCTCCTAAAAGAAAACAATCAGAAGTAAAAGAAAGTCGGCCTAAAATTAAAGATGAACCTAAATTAAAGAAGAAAGCACTCCATCCTAAAACAAAACAATTAGAAGTAAAAGAAATTCAACCTAAAATTAAAGATGAAGAACCTAAAGTAAAGAAGAGACCACTCCCTCAGTCCATATTAGATATACTTACAGGGTCTACTAAAGAGGGTAATAAGAAGTTTCTCATGGACACCGCACAAAGTTGTAGGGATGCCCTCATTTCCAAATCTAGATGGGACCTATTTTGGTATTTTTACAGTAAGAGAAATGAGAAGATTCCAGTGTCAAACGCTTGGATGATGGAGATAGCAAGGTTGAGTGTCCCAAATGTGTTTGTTGATGTAGAATTTATTAGACTGCTAGCCAAACACTATCACTCAGCTACCAAAATAGTAAGGTTTCCAAACGCCTCAGTATTGGTAGAAGTGACCAAAAAATCCATCATTGAGTGTTTTGGCTTAAACAAGCAGGCTCTAACCAAGATAAACCTGCAGAAAAGTGAGAAGGATTATGCTAAGTGAAAAAAGACTTATAGAAGTGATGAGGTACTCCTATATATGAAAAGAGGCATTGGTAACAAAACATTCCCCTATCTCTACTACCACTACTAAACCATTTAATGTGACATATTTTCAGTATTACTTTGTGAATACATATTTAGCTCTTTGCCAAGTGTTGGGGATAGATGTTCAAGATAAAATGCCAATAGGCCTAATGATGATGGCCATGAGAAATTAAAACCCTGAAACTAATATTGAATATGACTTTGCTTCATACCTTGAGAAGGTGTTAAATGATGAATTCTCCCAAGTTATAGAGGATAGAGCACCAATTATATTCAGACACTATTCCCTATCGTGTCATTTGATATTGTACCAGAATAGGAACCATTAGAATAAAAGAATGGACTTGGCTACAATAGATGAGCAAGGGAATCCCACACCTATCCAGAAATGGTGCTATATTTGGGATAGCTGGTGCAATAATTCAAGCTTTGTTGTATTCTACGAAGACTTTGTACACAAAATCCTTCGAGTTCTTGGGTATGCAATACCAAGATTGTCAACCAAAATGTTGCAACTAGTGAGACCTTTGGTTTTAAGACCAGATCAAGGTCATACACACAATTTTGGAGATTGGTTCTTCCTCCCGGAAGTTACAATAATAAGAGTTTATGGATGGCCTGTTGTGACCAAATTTGTGCCCCTCGGATTAGCATTTCTTGAATTTATGTGGCAAATGATGTGGATGGAGAAAGATGTAATGCACAAGCAGAAGAAAGGCACTTTCCTGCCAAACCAAACCAAGTGTGAAGATTGGAGTGTAGGCTCAGACACACTAGATGAGTTATAGTATTATTTGAAGAAAAGATATGCATTGAAATCTGGAAAAGAAAGAGCCTTTGACCCTGAAAATCATATGAACAACATAAGGTGCAATCTTCTTACCAAAATGACAGTGCCACACCAAGTGGATTTTGAAGAAGATGTCATAAGGAATTGCATTACTTATAATGATGTATTTAGTAGAAGGAAAAAATGGGAATATATGAAGAAGCTTGAAGATAGGATGAAGCAGAGGTCCAAGGATTTCCTAGGATACTTTGTTGAGGAAAAGGACCCCATCAAGAGGATAAAATTGATAATTGGTAGATTTGAAAACTTGTATAGGAAGAAAGAAGCATATCTCGAAGAAAATGATAGTGGTGCAACTGCAGAGCATACCCCAGGTGAGACCTCTAAGCCTCCCATGGAGCAGTTACCTCCCAAAAGATAGAAGACAAGAAGCATTGAACATTTAGTACCTTATAAGGATACTGAAGAGGTGGACGATACTGAGGAAGTGGCTACAGTACTGCAATCATTGATAGGTGATATTGAAGTTGATTAGCCCATCCTTGAGACCAGTGCCCATAAACATGAGGAAAGGATGGGTGATGTAGAAAACATAAGTGCAGAGGTACATGAAGATGAAAGGGAGATTGCAGCCAGGAGATTCATAGAAGGATGAATTCATTAAGACTCCCGAGTTTAAGGATTTCTAGATGAAGATGAAGATAAAATAATTTCAATAAAAGATGAAATTAGTTGAAGTAGGAATTGAAGAATCAGAGAAAAATGAAATGGTAGCACAAACTTTCTAGGAATTAAGAGTTGACAACATTGGCATTAGTCCCTAGAAGGCTAGAGAAATGGTCTTGAAGAGCAATATGCTCATTTTACCTGGCTTGGAATTAAAGAAAATGTTTATGCTTGATCAAGTGTGGGCTAAGGAAGATCGAATGCTAGTTGCAGAATTTGACTCCGATGAAGGTGTGAGTGGAACTGGGTATAACCCAAAGATTGAAACCCTGGCCATATGGATCAAACAGAAAAATACAGAGAAGCCAAAATTATTGGATGTAATTCAAGGGATGAAAGGGGAAACAATGGTAAGGACAATATAAAATACCACCCCTTTAGAGGCAACCATAATTACCATGCATTCAACCATGTTCACTCGAGCAACTGTTAAGGGATTAGAAGACATATTGAAGTAGTATGAAAAGGAACAAAGGTTCCTAAATGATGAAGTTAATAAACTGTTCATGGAGAACATCAAATTGAAAGAACAATTAGAGGAGCAAGACCCTCACAAAGCAAGGAGATGGTGTTATACAGGCCTCCTATTGCTCCAATGGATATTGTGAAGAACATTTCTGCGAAACAGGTGAAAACTCCAGAGAAGGAAGTGGATGATGTAAAGAAGGCCAGCAATCAAACCTAGGATGAAGTGAAAAGATGAACTTTTGAAGTTATGGAAAAGATTCTTGAGCACAAGATAAAATCAGTTATGGATAAACTGGAGAATGTGCATGATAGTTATAAAACACTTCGACATGCAATGGATCAAATAAAGACACATATGCTTGTATTAGATCCTTTTTTCAAAAGGTGGTAGCCTATTCACCACACTTTGGCTAAGTTATGCAAAGTTCTACAAAGAATTCTTGATGCACCCACAACATTAAAGCCAACTGAACAAACTATGAAGATGATTACTAATGAATTTCAGTATGTACAAGGGTTTGATAAAAATATTGTAACACGAATGGATTTATTCCATACTTGGAAACAGTGGTATATACTTGAAATCATGAGATATTGTGATCAATTAAAGGACTTGGATAAGTGGAAGAAATAATTCAGCCAGGTTGTTCATAAGTGTGTTACCCATATACAGGAGGATGATGGTACCATTCTTCTTGGGCTAAATCAGATCATGGATGGGTTGATTGTTCTTGATGCAGGATACCTAAAGTTTATCAATGATACAAAGACATTACTAGATAGTCGATGGAAAAATCATCTTGAAAACATGCAAAAGATCCAGGAATATAAGTGGCCATCAAATTTTACGGTGTATCAGTGGGAGGAAAAGTATTTGGTTTCAGAAGAATAGGACACTGAGGCGAGAGCATTTGGATGTTCATCATGGAGAGGAAGACTTTTCTAGATCAATGATCATAGGTCTTCTACGTTGAATAATGGAACCATATGTCAAAATGTCTTAATTCTTGTTATTTCCTTAATTATGCTAATTAAATAGTTGTTAGTAAAAGAAGTAGTTATGAAAGGTTGCTTCTTTTTGTAAAAGGCATGTAGCTTGTTGCTTCCTATATAAATAGGAAACCAAGGCCTAGTTTTAAATTATCATCATCATATATCATTTCCAATTTGAAGACTTCTGCTATTAATATATATCAATTGAAGCAATATAATGGAGAACATCTTATTATCAGAGATTCTCCATGACTCTGTTATCATTCTGTATTTTTCTTATGTTTTCCATACTTATTTCTTTTTATATTTGAATGAATATCAGTTATTGAGCCTCAATACTGTGCTTATGTGAATGAATATGATGATACAGTAAAACATTTATTGTGGATGTTGGTAGAGCTGCTATTTTTTTTTGAAAATTTGAGCTTATTTTGCCTTGTTACATGTTCAACATTAAAATGGAAACTATTTAAAAATAATAAAGTTAACAAAGTTGCTTATTTAAATAATTGAGTTACATGCATTAATAATTTATTAACTTTTGTGTCTTCACAAACATATGTTGATACAAAATGAATGAAAGAAGCATCCAAGTAATCCTAATTTTTTCTTCCAACAATTCATACCAAAGATTGAGCAATTTAAGGATATTGCAATAGGTAATTAAGGATATTATGATGATGATATATTCTTGTACTTGTATATTCTATAAAACATTCCTTAATTTCTATGAAATGGTGTATATATTCTTGTACTTGTAAATATTATTTTACTGTTATGTCTATTAAATAAAATAGAGTTTGAATAAAAAATGCTTCACCCTTTTTTGTAAGTGAGGATGTGAATTATTGTTTAAGGAAAAATCTTAAAGTGTTTACATTTTCAGTTTAATAGTTTCAAAGCTTCATTTGCTATGTATATAAAATTGTATGTGCTCTTTATCTCGAATGACATAAAATAATAATATCATCAGAATCAGGGTTTTTGATTTCAGCACCATCATTGTCCACACTTTTCATATCCTGTTCACTTTTAAGTACAATCATCAAAAAAATTATTTTTATTTATTATCTCGGTTAATCTTGATTCCTTTCAACATAACACAACACAGTAGGTTGCATGTTAAATTTCAAAAAAATTCTTTGTATTTTTTTGTATATTTTATTTTCTCAGTGCATCATTATGTAACAACAATTTCACTTCTGAGATATACAATAAAAATAAATAAAATCACATGTTTTCTTTGTCAAGAGAAATGTATGGTGAATACCCTATGTCTTTCAGATAAGTGTGCAAGTGAAATAAGATATAACTAATTGAATCTAATTTTCTACTGTACAATTATTTTTTTATGTGCTTTTTACTTTTTGCATGTGGATTACCCTTAGAAAGAGACTACTTATCTTTTCTTAAATGAAGCCTTTACATTTCCTATCTACGAAAGGAAATTACTACTTGACAACAGGTTTGTGAACTTCATACAAATTAAGATTGGTGTAAAAGGCCATCCTCGCAATATTTTTTGGTCTAGAATTATAATGGAAAATAAAAAAGCTTGCTAGGAGAATAAAATAGGTTTTGAATTGTCCAAGTACAACATAATATTACTGAAGCATTTCAAATTTTAGGCCATAAGAATCATCCTTTTTTAAACATGGATTGCAAATAATTCTAAAAATTTAGAAGTCTTGGTCATTAACTTTATTGTCTGCTACAATGTCATCCAGTGTATCATTGTCAATGTTCATATGTTCTTTCAAGTATTTAATATTATCATCATCCTCATCTTGACTTGCATCATCTTCATCATCATTGAATTTTGACTGTAGACCATATATATTGTTACCAGATGTATTTGGATCATAATTTTCTATACCATCCATATTGTTGTCTTCCATAACATCATCTAACTTTGGATTGTTGTCTTCTTGTGCTTGAACATAACCATCTTCAACATCATCATGGATGTCTCTTCGATGTTCTCTAATCCCTCTCTCTCATTTTGTTGGCCATCATTGTTTTGCTCAGTATCCACTAATGCATCATCAAATACATGCCTTAATCTTGGATCATGATGTATGACAAATATCCATTTCGGGTCCAAAATATCTTCATAGAAAAATACCTGCACATGAACGACAAACATATTTTAGACATTATATAAATTGTATGAACATATATACATCAATTGAATAATGGAACATTATTTTATAGACTACCTTTTTTATACAATAATTTCTATAAAACACAATTCTGACAACATAGTTTATAAAACATCAGTCCACACTCATTTATTATTCTTTGGTTTTTTGCCCTTAAGAACATCCTTAGGGAGACCTTGTTCTTCCCTCTTCTTTTGCGCAGGAGTTCATTTTAAGAAGGGATAATCAATCAATAACTCACCCCCAATGGTAAGGTCCATAATAGCCTCAACCATTATCAATCTATCAACCTCTCTTTCCATATCTCCCTTTATCATTTATAACCTCAACAGATTGACAATTCGGTCTTACAGTAGGGTCCCTTCCCTTAGTACTATTTATAAATCCTGCAATATTTTTTTGTGTATGCACGTCCATCTATTTACATAAGATGACCTCTATTCATTTCTTTTCCACTTTCCAATTGGAGATGATGTGTATACATATTCGAATTTATACCATATGCTGACATGCTAGGCTTATATTCTTCTAGCCTTCTCCATTCACCACTGTAATATGATGGACCATAATGTGGCATTAATCTCCTAGTGGTTTATTCTGAATTTTTTCTATGTTTGGATCCCACATGTACATTTTGGAAAATAAAAGGCCTAGATTCGCTCCATGAATATTGGAGGGTCGTATCATGTAGTTGTATCCCCAAAATTGAAATACCTCGTACACTCTAGGTAGTTGTTGATCACTAGGCCAAGCACAATATAGTCGACGATCAAATGTCTCTTTGTAAATTGATCTCAAACTCAGGGGCAAGTCATCATCTCCATCACATTCATTCTCATAGGGTATGTAGTCCACCTTCCCCTTGTCTTTAAGCAAATTATGCATCTTCACACCGGTTCTTGTTCTTGTTACTTGTTTTCGTCAATTCCTCATCTTTCGAGCTAGTATATTGGCACATATTTTTTTTAGATGTATCATCTGATAAATGATCATTTCCCTCTAGGCTGGAAGTCGGTGAGCTAGGAAACTTTAAACCAAGAACTTTATCTTGAAAGTATCCATTAAGAAAATATTAGTTATTTAAATAATATAAAACAATGTTTAAACGAAGTATACATGTTATTTATATCAAATTGGAAAATTCCTCACCATAATTCCTATTGGATTTGAATCGATTGTTGGAGGAATACTACAGAGTGTAAGCTCATCATATATGTAATGTCTTTGTACAATCCCTCGTTTGAATTGTTTCTTTCCACGACATACAAAAAATCCACAAACAATAATTTTCTCAAAGTATTCATCCCATGTACTATAGTCCTAACCTACCTCTTCTTCAATGTAATAATTTGTTGTATCTACAGTATCCATTGTCATATCCTCTTCCGCCCATTTTCGTCTACATGATTTAACAATTTTAGGTCCATGTCCATGTACATATCTTGTTCTTTTGCTAGTTGAGAGCTTAGGCTTTGCATTTTCTCCAATATCCATCTAAAATAATCAACAACATGCATTAATTTATGTCAAGATTGGATAATACATTATAAATTTCAAAAATACTGTGAAAAAAGATGGACGTATCACAAAATGCCATCATATCATTTTTTCCTAAGTTAAGTAAAAATTTGAGTACCTGATGATCCGCTTTATTTGTTGTGTCCTCATTTGATATGACACGATCTGTTGCCATGGCCTCGTCTTGCCCTTATAATACACAACATAGTAAATAATGTTTAGTACACCAATTATATCATTTCAATGAATATGCTATCCAACACAAAACCTCACTTTAGTCATATATTTGACATATTGATATCATGTTTTGGCTATCCTAATTTTCAAACTTTTCCCTTGATCATAGAATCACATTTAATCACCATTCCTATGCATTTTCAACCAATAATTTTGACCTCAAAGGCCTCATGGACAAAAAAATGACTTTATCTCCTCTATGTTGTAGCATTTGTGAATTCATAAACACCTTCATCCTTTGGTTGAGGTTGCTTTCTCTTCTTACCTCTATTGTACCTACAGATTCCGTTGTCTCATCTATTTCCACCCACTTTCCTCTCAGTGATTTAGTATTTCTATGTCGTCCACATCCTCTCTCCATGGCCTCCTCTGTGAATAAAAATTCTGCCACAAAAGCTTTCACCGCACTACCAACGAGAAGGAAAAAGCAACTTGTAGGATCGCGGTAAAAACTTCTCTACCACATCGAGCTGATGAAGGAGCCACAGGATAGTGGTGGTCACCGCACTACCGCATGCCAATGGTAGAAGACTTGCAGGACTGCGAGAGTCACTGCAACACCGCCAAGAACGAAAGGAAGATTCACATGCCACCACATAAGCTTTCACCGCACTACTGCAGAGAAGGATGAAGCACCTTGCGGGACCACGGTAAAAAATGCTCTACCGCACTGAGTTGATGAAGGAGCCACGAGACAACAGTGGTCACAAAAACAAGGCAAGAGTTGGAATTATTTCCAACACTATGGACCCTGTGATACACAACAATGAAAATAGTCGCTATACAACAATGATAGGCACTAAATTATGTGCACTTGATGCCGGCTTATACGTCCCAAACAGATTACATTTATGGCCAAGTGCCGGTGCTAAAGTTGGCATTAAGTAATGCCAACTAAAGCGTCGACTAATTAATCAAAATCAAAAATTTAAAAATTTCCCACGTGAAGGAAGAAATCAGACGACAAAAAAAGGGAAAAATGTCACGCGAAGGAAGAGAGAAGGGTGCTACCAAAAACTAATGGGAAATTCGATGTAGTCTACGACACACCACGCGAAGGAAGAGAGCAAGGTGCTACCAACAACTGATGAGAAATTTGATTTAGTTTGCGACACGCCACACAAAGGAAGAGAGCAGGGCGCTACCAACAACTGATGATAAATTCAATTTAGTTTGTGACACCATATGTAAGCTTACAATTTCTTTTTCTTGGTTGAATTCGTGATTTTTTACTACTCTTTATATTGCATTTGAATTCATGATTGTTTACTGGTTCATGGCCTAACCAGTCCAGGCAATCTCTAAATTGTCCCATCATTATAAATTGTAAAACCTTTGAGAAACCAACAAATTTTTTTATCCTACCCATTTGAGCTTTGGCTCAAAATATTATAGCACGAAGTGAGGATGCCTCCATATTCTTTCCCTAACCTAGGTATCAAGGAAATAGTGGACTACTTGGAAAATCTGGGAATTGGGTTGGTCACTGTTGAGCAACTACTGAAAATAAGCGCAAAAATCGCTTGGTTTTTCCTTGCCGCACCATAGTCACCGATGCCATGAAAAATTCGTGCAAGATTGCATTATGAAAGATTTTTCATGATAAGGTTATCAACACTAAGCAAACCAAGTGAACATATTTTCCCTAGGTTATCAACACTAAACAAACCCAACGAACATATTTGCCCACAAAACATAACTTTCATACCACAAACTGGATGAAAAATTTCATACCTGACAGTGTGTACTTCGTTTGCCTCTATAGACTAGACAAAAAAAATTTGCCCTAGGTTGCCTCAAAATGTGAAGCAATGGAGGGAAGTGAGCATTGTCAGAAAACTCTAGCCACAATGAGGTAATTCATTTTCAATTTATAGATTTGTAAATGTTTCCATTGTTTCTTCGAATTTTACTTTTTAGTTTTTTATTTTTAAATTTAAAAGAAGAAATATAATTTATATATATATATATATATATATATAGGGACATGAGATTGACAAAGATAAAGATGAATTAGCTTCCATATTGGGGGTAGAGGTAGTGAAAAAATTGGTTAATGTGGACTGGAAAACACTTTCCAGATACATAGAAAAATAATCTGGTAACGCCCGCCCCTCAAACATTGCAAACAAATCAACTGTGTCAAAGGGAATCAGTCAATTCCCCTACCAGTCATGGATCTTGTAAAAGATCCAGGAGGAAATTAGTGATAGTAAACTCTAAGAATATGGAACAAGGAGTAGAAACTTCCACTCCTGGGACACAGACTTCTTCCACCACACCATGTTTTCAATCTTGCATTGGTAGCTACACTACGAATATAGAATATGAGGTGGTTTCAGTTGAAGTCTGAATGATGGATGTTGGGAAAACATTTGTGAATAGGTTGAAGGAATCATCCCTTCAACTGTTCAAATACCATCTACATTTTCCATTCTCAAAGATACCCATGCATTTGAAAAAAGCAGTTATCCGTGACATGGAGAATGAACTTGGCACAGGTTGGTCTGTAAAGAAGATAAAGCTATGAATGTCTCAAAACTGCAAGAGATTTCAGTGCAACCAAACAAAGAAGATAAAAAAAATCCCTCCTAAGCTAAGGCAGAAAAAAAGGCTAATTGATGTAAGTGTGAAAGTATGGAAAGAGCTTGTAACAACATATGAGAAGTCCGATGCATGAAGGAAGTCCAGTGAGGAGAGTACATAGGTATTTGAATTTTCTCAAAAGATTATATCAAATTTATTAAACGATATTTAAACTTTATTTGTGCATAGTTAAATTGAATTAGTATATGTTTCAAGACAAGGCCTCCAAGGCTAGGCTTGAGAAACTTCATGCCACGTATCACAGTGGCCAGAAAGGTTTACAGGTCTTGATCTGTACATTTGTAAGTATATTTAATATGTTAAATGGTATTTTTTTATTTCCTTGGAAAAAGTAAATGATTGCATATTAATTAGTTTAACTAGTCCATGTGCCATGTTTTGATAGGAGGAGAAATATGGCCGCCATTCAAAGCAATTTGAAAAGAATATGTTACAAAACAAAAAGTGGAACGATTTTGTAATTTGGATGGAGAACGAGGTATCAATAATTGAGTTTCAATAACTTAGTTGGACATTATTGTGTTAATATGTCAATTTTCATCTCTTGTGTTGAGTTGTTTAATGATGCATAGGATGAGTAAATAGAGCTCAAATCTTATGATTACAAGATGATCATTTATGTGCATGAATAAATAGTAGAAGGATGTAGATGAACTCAATTCATCTGACTTTATGCCTCTTGGCAAGCATTCCTCTTGAATCTCTAATATTGGGTGTTCGAGACTTCCCTATAGCTTTTACCTTTTTTTGCCGCCTTTCCTCTTCACTATTAGACTCGTATCCTTTTTCCTTATCTGCATTTTTGGCTTCGACTTCTAATTCATCCCATGTTTTTCCTTCCTCCTTTTTAGAATCTTCTTCTTCTTCTTCGTCCTCCTTTGACTCCACAAGGGATTCATCTTCTGAACCTTCCTCTTCCTCTTTTGATTCCTCTTCTACATCAGAGGGTTCATATCCTTGATCTGACTCTTCTGAATTATCAGAATCAGAATCACTAGCTCCCATATTCAAAAATTCCCAACCAACATCTTCAATGAATTTATTTGGATCATCAGTAATAGTCTTCAAATTTGGTCACTAGTTCAAGTTCATTTTGTTTTCATAATACTTTATATCCATGGAGTTCATCCATTCCTTGATGCCATCAAGTGAAGATTGAGGAATAGGAATGACGTACATGCAGATTACATCCCAGTTTAAGTCTTTGAAAACAATAGCCATATCAAATGCCTTTTGCCCAAGTCCTACTCTCTTAAGGTTAACAATCTCAATCTCACTAATAATGATTACTAAGAAAGGTAATTCCACCAACTCTACCAAATAGTTTACCATAGGAACAATAAAAGAAGAGAATTTGAAAGGAACTCCATGAAAACCAAGCTCTCTAAATGGTATATCAAACTCTAGTTCAAAATATTTTAGATGAGGCTGCTCCCATAGCTCTCTTACTCGATTGACAAATCCTTGAAACTCTGCATTGATATTATTTTTATTGTCCCTCTCTTGTTGTTCTTCCTCAATTTCATTGGGATCATACATTGACCTTCTTGCCCCTCCTAAAGTTTGGACCACATCCATTACCTCCACATAAAACTAGACATCCTTGGTCTTCTTGGTTCCCACACCATGATATGGTTATGCAAATGAAAATGAAGCAAAGTAATCATCTCCTTCTTCGCTGGTTGGAAGAATGCATGCTTAATGTTTTGATACATGATGTCAGCTTTCTCTTCTGCTCTCATGGTTGAATACCGAAATTCATTATGGTGGGTCTCTAGAGTTCCAATCATCTTTCTTCCTCTTCCACCAAATGGTGGCCTGATCCACATGTCTTCCAGCCTAATTGCCTTTGTTTTTGAAAGCTGAAGTTTCTCTTGAGTCACTAGTACATCTCTCCCTACCTTTTCAAACTCTTTCATTTCTACAGGAAATTAGCGCCTAATTGATTAACAATCTCAATCTCACTAATCGGGATTACAAAGAAAGGTAATTCCACCAACTCTGCCAAACAATTTACCGCAGGAACAGTAAAAGCAGAGGCTTCAAAAGGAAATCCATGAAAACCAAGCTCTCTAAATGGTACATTAAATTCTAGTTCAAAATATTTTAGATGAGGCTGCTCCCATAGCTCTCTTACTCGCTTGACAAATCCTTGAAACTCTACATTGATTTTATTTTTCCTATCCCTTTCTTGTTGTTCTTCCTCAATTTCATCAAGATCATACATTGACCTTCTTGCCCCTCCTAAAGTTTGGACCACATCCATTACCTCCACATAAAACTGGACATCCTTGGTCTTCTTGGTTCCCACCCCATGGTATGGTTATGCAAATGAAAATGAATCAAAGTAATCATCTTTCTTCCTCTTCCATGAAAACCAAGCTCTCTAAATGCTATATCAAACTCTAGTTCAAAATATTTTAGATGAGGCTACTCCCATAGCTCTCTTACTCACTTAATGAATCCTTGAAACTCTACATTAATTTTATTTTTCATGTCCCTCTCTTTCCGTTCTTCCTCAATTTCATTAAGATCATACATTGACCTTCTTGCCCCTCCTAAAGTTTGGACCACATCCATTACCTCAACATAAAACTGGATATCCTTGGTCTTCTTGGTTCCCATGCCATGGTATGGTTATGCAAATGAAAATGAAGCAAAGTAACCATCTTTCTTCTTCTTCCATAAAAACCAAGCTCTCTAAATGCTATATCAAACTCTAGTTCAAAATATTTTAGATGAGGCTGCTCCCATAACTCTCTTACTCACTTGAAAAATCCTTGAAACTCTACATTGATTTTATTTTTCCTGTCCCTGTCTTATTGTTCTTCCTCAATTTCATCAAGATCATACATTGACCTTCTTGGCCCTCCTAAAGTTTGGACCACATCGATTACCTCCACATAAAACTAGACATCCTTGGTCTTCTTGGTTCCCACGCCATGGTATGGTTATGCAAATGAAAATGAAGCAAAGTAATCATCTTTCTTCCTCTTCCATGAAAACCAAGCTCTCTAAATGCTATATCAAACTCTAGTTCAAAATATTTTACATGAGGCTACTCCCATAGCTCTCTTACTTGCTTGACAAATCCTTGAAACTCTACAATAATTTTATTTTTCTTGTCCCTCTCTTGCTATTCTTCCTCAATTTCATTAGGATCATACATTGACCTTCTTGCCCCTCCTAAATTTTGGACCACATCCATTACCTCAACATAAAACTAGACATCCTTGGTCTTCTTGGTTCCCACACCATGGTATGGTTATGCAAATGAAAATGAAGAAAATTAATCATATTTCTTCCTCTTCCATGAAAACCAAGCTCTCTAAATGGTAAATCAAACTCTAGTTCAAAATCTTTTAGATGAGGCTGCTCCCATAACTCTCTTACTTGCTTGACAAATCCTTGAAACTCTACATTGATTTTATTTTTCATGTCCCTCTCTTTCCGTTCTTCCTCAATTTCATCAAGATCATACATTGACCTTCTTTCCCATCCTAAAGTTTGGACCACATCCATTACCTCAACATAAAACTGGACATCCTTGGTCTTCTTGGTTCCCACGCCATGGTATGGTTATGCAAATTAAAATGAAGCAAAGTAATCATCTTTCTTCCTCTTCCATGAGAACCAAGCTCTCTAAATGCTATATCAAACTCTAGTTCAAAATATTTTAGATTAGGCTACTCCCATAACTCTCTTACTTGCTTGAAAAATCCTTGAAACTCTACATTGATTTTATTTTTCCTATCCCTCTCTTGCTGTTCTTCCTCAATTTCATCAAGATCATACATTGACGTTCTTGCCCCTCCTAAAGTTTGGACCACATCCATTACCTCCACATAAAACTGGACATCCTTGGTCTTCTTGGTTCCCATGCCATGGTATGGTTATGCAAATGAAAATGAAGGAAAGTAATCATCTTTCTTCCTCTTCCATGAAAATCAAGATCTCTAAATGTTATTCAAAATCTAGTTCAAAATATTTTAGATGAGGATACTCCCATAACTCTCTTACTTGCTTGAAAAATCCTTGAAAGTCTACATTAATTTTATTTTTCATGTCCCTCTCTTGCTATTCTTCCTCAATTGCATTAGGATCATACATTGACCTTCTTTCCCCTCCTAAAGTTTGGACCGCATCCATTACCTCCACATAAAACTGGACATCCTTGATCATCTTGGCTCCCACGCCATGATATGGTTATGCAAATGAAAATGAAGCAAAGTAATCATCTCCTTCTCCGCTAGTTGGAAGAATGCATGCTTAATGTTTTATGTGGAGGTAATGGATGTGGTCCAAACTTTCTTCCTCTTCCACTAAATGTGGCCTGATCCACACGTCTGCCAAACTAATTGCCTTTGTTTTTAAAGCTGAAGTTTCTCTCGAGTCACGAATGTAGCTCTCTTTGCCTTTTCAGACTCTTTCATTTCTACAAAAAATTAGTGCCTAATTGATTAACAATCTCAATCTCACTAATAGTGACTGCTAAGAAAGGTAATTCCACCAACTCTACCAAAATATTTACCATAGGAACAATAAAAGAAGAGGCTTCGAAAGGGACTCCATGAAAACCAAGCTCTCTAAATGGTACATCAAACTCTAGTTCAAAATCTTTTAGATGAGGCTGCTCCCATAGCTCTCTCACTCGCTTGAAAAATCCTTGAAACTTTGCATTGATTTTATTTTTCTTTTCCCTCTCTTGCTGCTCTTCCTCATTTTCATCAAGATCATACATTGACCTTCTTGCCCCTCCTAAAGTTTGGACCACATCCGTTACCTCCACGTAAAACTGGACATCCTTGATCTTCTTGGTTCCCACGCCATGGTATGGTTATGCAAATGAAAATGAAGCAAAGTAATCATCTTTCTTCCTCTTCCATGAAAACCAAGCTCTCTAAATGGTATATCAAACTCTAGCTCAAAATCTTTTAGATGAGGCAACTCCCATAACTCTCTTACTCGCTTGACAAATCCTTGAAACTCTACATTGATTTTATTTTTCCTGTCCCTCTCTTGTTGTTCTTCCTCAATTTAATTAGGATCATACATTAACCTTCTTTCCCCTCCTAAATTTTGGACCACATCCATTACCTCCACATAAAACTGGACATCCTTGATCTTCTTGGTTCCCACGCCATGATATGGTTATGCAAATGAAAATGAAACAAAGTAACCATCTCCTTCTCCATTGGTTGGAAGAATGCATGCTTAATGTTTTGATACATTATATCAGCTCTCTCTTTTGCTCTCATGGTTGAATACCAAAATCTAGTATGGTGGGCCTCCAAAGGTCCAGTCATCTTTCTTCCTCTTCCATGAAATGTTGGCTTGATCCACACGTCTGCTAGCCCAATTGCCTTTGTTTTTGAAAGGTGAAGTTTCTCCCAAGTCACCAATGTAACTCTCTCTGCCTTTTTAGACTCTTTCATTGCTACGGATCGTCTCTGGGATTTAATCATTTGTACCTCATGATTGATGTGCTTTGAATCCTTGCATCTAAAGGAAATTTCCTTAGCATAAATACTGCTAGGGAATTTCAATGTTGTCGTTGTAGTTGGCATTAAAGCCAGTACTTGCAACATTGAGAATTATCCTTATATAAGAATTCCCTCCATCAAGTGTTAATTGGCTTGTAACACTCTTGATGGTGGCCACATGAAATCTGATTCTGATTCCTCTTCTACATCAGAGGGTTTGTATCCTTAATTTGACTCTTTTGAATTATTAGAATCAGAATTACTAGCTTCCATATTCAAAAATTCTCAGCCAACATCTTCAATAAATTTATTTAGATCATCAGTAATAGTCTTCAAAATTGGCCGCCAGTTCAAGTTCATTCTGCTTCCATAATACTTTATATCCATGGAGTTCAACCATTCCTTGATGCCATCAAGCAAAGATTGAGGAATGATGTACATGCGGAGTACATCCTGCTTGAAGTCTTTGAAAACAATAGCTATATCAAATGTCTTTTTCCCAAGTCCTACTCTCTCAAGGTTAACAATCTCAATCTCACTAATAGCGATTACTAAGAAAGGTAATTCCACCAACTCTACCAAACATTTTACCGTAGGAACAATAAAAGAAAAGGATTTGAAAGGAACTGCATGAAAACCAAGCTCTCTAAATGGTATATCAAACTCTAGTTCAAAATATTTTAGATGAGGCTGCTCCTATAGCTCTCTTATTTGCTTGACAAATGCTTGACACTCTGTATTGATTTTATTTTTCCTGTCCCTCTCTTGCTGTTCTTCCTCAATTTCATCAAGATCATACATTGACCTTCTTGCCCCTCTTAAAGTTTGGACCACATCCATTACCTCCACATAAAACTGGACATCCTTGGTCTTCTTGGTTCCCATTCCGTGATATGGTTATGCAAATGAAGATGAAGCAAAGTAATCATCTCCTTCTTCGCTGGTTGGAAGAATGCATGCTTAATGTTTTGATACATGATATCAACTCTCTCTTCCGCTCTCATGGTTGAATACCAAAATCTAGTATGGTGGGCCTCCAGAGTTCTAGTCATCTTTCTTCCTCTTCCACGAAATGTTGGCCTGATCCACATGTCTGCCAACCTAATTGGCTTTGTTTTTGAAAGCTAAAGTTTCTCCTGAGTCACCAATGTAGCTATCTCTGCCTTTTCAAACTCTTTCATTGCTACAGATCGTCTCTGGGATTTAATTATCTGTACCACATGGTTGATGTACTTTGAATCCTTGCATCTAAAGGAAATTTCCTTAACATAAATATTGCTAGGGAATTTCAATGTTTCCATTGTAGTTGGCATTAAAGCCGGTACCTGCAACATTGAAAATTATCCTTATATAAGAATTCCCTCCATCTTGTTAATTAGCTTGTAACACTTTTGATGGTGGCTACATGAAATATTATTTTGATTCCTCTTCTACATTAGAGGGTTCGTATCCTTTATCCGACTCTTCTGAATTATCAGAATCAAAATCACTAGCTTCCATATTCAAAAATTCCCAGCCAACATCTTCAATAAATTTATTTGGATCATCAATAATAGTCTTCGAAATTGGCCACCAGTTCAAGTTCATTATGCTTTCATAATACTTTATATCCATGGAGTTCAACCATTCCTTGATTCCATCAAGTGAAGATTGAGGAATGACATAGATGCGGAGTACATCCTGCTTGAAGTCTTTGAAAACAATAGCCACATCAAATGCCTTTTGCCCAAGTCCTACTCTCTCAAGGTTAACAATCTCAATCTCACTAATAGAAATTACTAAGAAAGGTAATTCCACCAACTCTACCAAACAGTTTACCGTAGGAACAATAAAAGTAGAGGCTTTGAAAGGAACTCCATGAAAACCAAGCTCTCTAAATGGTATATCAAACTCTAGTTCAAAATATTTTAGATGAGTCTTCTCCCATAGCTCTCTTATTCGCTTGACAAATCCTTAACACTCTGTATTGATTTTATTTTTTGTGTCCCTCTCTTGTTGTTCTTCCTCAATTTCATTAGGATCATACATTGACCTTCATGCCCCTCCTAAAGTTTGGACCACATCCATTACCTCCACATAAAACTGGACATCCTTGGTCTTCTTGGTTCCCACACCGTGATATGGTTATGCAAATGAAAATGAAGCAAATTAATCATCTCCTTCTCCGCTGGCTGGAAGAATGCATGCTTAATGTTTTGATACATGATATCAGCTCTCTCTTTTGCTCTCATGGTTGAATACCAAAATCTAGTATGGTGGGCCTCTAGAGTTTCAATCATCTTTCTTCCTCTTCCACCAAATTTTGGTCTGATCCACAAGTCTACCAACCTAATTGGCTTTGTTTTTGAAAGCTGAAGTTTCTCCTGACTCACCAGTATTAGCTGTAACTTTTTGAAATTTTATTATGGTATGTGCACTTTGACATGATGTAATATGATTATGATTTTTTCTCATATGTTGTAATATTAGATATATAACATAAAAATAAATGATTGCATGAAATTAATAATAACTTTTCATTCTAAATGTTTTTTTTTTTGCAGAACACGGGTCTTCCAGAAGATTAATATGATCCTCAACATGATATAGATCCACAAAATATTGGTTATGTCGCTACAGATCACATGGAAGAGGATGTTGATGATGCAGATACAAAAGACATCAAGGTCGATGACAATGATGATGATGACGACGATGACAATAATGATGATGATGATGATCACGATGGTGATGATGATGATCATGATGGTGATGATGATGATGAGACAATTGGTGGTAGTAACCAGTAACATTCGTGATCATATAGACCGCATCATGGATCATTGTTGATATATTGTTATGATGACTCTTTTCATGGTTACTATCATATGTATCATTTTCATAGCCTACAGTACTATGTTATTGAGTTGTATTATATTGACATGTATCATTTTCACTATATCATTTGAACATGTATCATCTTGACTTTTATCAATTTGAGTTACATAATTTATCAATTTTATTTATATCATTTGTACATGTATCATTTTCGCTTATGTCGACTGTTGGACATGTATCATTTTGACATGTTTTTGATGTGCTGGCATATTTGACTTTCACTTGTTTTAGTTATATATGATGATGATCTTATCAGTATTGACTTGTCAATATATATATAAAAAGTGGTCGATGATTTTTGGATGGATATTTATTACGTATGATGATTTTAATTTACCGCTCAAGATGGATGTTGTCAAATTCAATTAAATTATAGATATTTGACTCACTTGTTTTAATTATAGATGATGATCATGTTACAACAATAGTTCAAGCAGTGATGAAAGGTAAAATTAATGCTTGGCACCTCCAAAACGTAATTGAACAAATAAGAGAAGTGTTAAGATCTTTTGGTTGGTAATGACACTGAACAATAGATGTACTTTTTTATCTTTACAAGCAATACAAAACTTTCATGTTACCGACCCAAAAAAAATAATTATCTTGTTATTTAATCATATGAGTTAAATAATTAAATTACTTACTCTATAATCATATGAGTTATTTAATAGGCATGATATATTTAAATAATTAAATTGAAATAAAACATATTAAATTAATAAATGGAAGCAAAACAAGAAGCATTTTTAGAAGCAAAAAAGGAAGCAACAATGGAAGCAAAACTAGAAGCAAACCATAAGCAATCTTGGAAGCAAAATTGGAAGCAAAATCGGAAGCAAAAGTCGAAGCAAAATTGGAAGCAAAACCAGAAGCAAAACCAGAAGCAAAATTCAAAGCAAAACCAGAAGCAAAACTGGAAGAAAACTCGGAAGCAAAACTGGAAGCAAACTCGAAAGCAAAACTGGAAGCAAAGTCAGAAGCAAAATTGAAAGCAAAAGTGGAAGCAAAAGTGGAAACAAAAGTGGAAGCAAAATCGGAAGAAAAATTGGAAGCAAAATCAGAAGCAAACTAGAAGCAAAATTGGAAGCATAATTGGAAGCAAACCTGGAAGCAAAACCAGAAGCAAAACTAGAAGAAAAAATGGGAGTAGACATAGAAGAAAAATTAGAAGCCAAATTGGGTGCCAATTTTGGGCCACTTGTGGCATTATTTCTGGCACTATTTTAGGCAACTGAAGAGGCACTAGTTCTCGGTGCTATTTTGGGTGCTAACGGGGGCGTTGTGATTTCCTAGTGCTAACTACGACGCTAAGTACGACACAATGTTTGATGCACAAGTCAGCGCCGAGAAGGCCATGCCTGTTTGCACCGATTTTAGCACCAACCAAATCACCCAATTCGTGAACTGAAATACACTAAAATCCTGTGCTATTTTACTGTTCTGATGTAGTGGAGTCATCACGGGCACATGTCCGCATTTTGAATACATTCAAGAACCCTTTGCAAGCAATCCATTCTTTGAAATTTATCCATGTTAAGAACATAATCCAAAGCATACCGAAGATAACACCAATCTAATTCAAGATCAAGAATCCATATCTTCTCAAGATCTAATAGGTCTCTTCCAATCCAATATCGAAGATATTTCTGAAATAAGCCAATCTATCAAAGATCCATATCACCAAAATACTATAATGACTTATTGAGTATCTTCCAAGCCATACAAATCTTTCCAAAAGAAGACCAAATCCATACACCAAGCATTCACACATCTACCCATGAGACACATGCTTCCATGGGATACACGTATGATCTTCCAAAACAAGAGTCTCCTACTCTTGACATCATTACCAATGAACAAGAGTCTCCTACTCTTAACATCCTTACAAATGATCAACGTATAACATAACCCACAAAACTTCTTAGGGATATCTGATAAATTGATCATGAAGAAGAATCCTACATGGACTATGAATCACAAACATTTGTTGAAGAAGAATCAAAAATTGATCATGATGAAGACTCCTACATGGACTGTGAATCACAAACATCTTTTGAAGAAGAATCAGAATCTAGTGTTTCTACTTTTGAAGGTTCCCAATAGAGCATAGAAGAAGCAACATCATGTTTTCAAGACAAATCTCATTTAGTGGCAGTTTGGTAGCGAATGCAATATCAAACCAAAGGATTAGACATACACAAATAGGGTATCCTAGAACCAAAATAGATTATCGACAATCTTGAGTAGTAGGGCCTTGGTTATTCAACAATCAAGGAATCTAATCACGTCAGTGATACCTCAATAATATTGGGGGAAAATTTATCCAATGCAAAAATCAACATGGGGAGCACAAAGAGTCCTTATGATGAAATTGCTACCAACGCTACAACCAACCATATCATGAATCGTCATCCACACATCTTTCCATCCACTAATGGGGACTAATACAAGGAGAAAAGCTATATCAGAGAAACAAACAAGTTGTCAAAGCAAAAGAACCAACAAATCAAAATAGACAAACAAAATTCAAATGGATTCCAAAGAAAAATAAAGCAAACAATCCTTATCAAACTCCATTAGTCAAATAAACTATGGGGCAAAATCGAAAAGGGAATTTCATCCATCAAAAATGTCCACCAATGCAAAAGAAAGATTCAAGAGGGATATACAACGTATATCAAGCAGTTGGTCCTAATTCCAATCAAATCTCCATATCCACCCTTCATTGCTCATCCTCCCAAGTTTGGAGAATCAAAGATTCCAAACTAGCGACCAAATCATCTATATCCTAGAGTTCTCATTGCACTCTGCCATCCACCTCAAAATCCATGTTATCCAAATATCACATTAATCGTGTCTTGGTAGCAACACTTTATCATAAGGATTCTAAGGGCACTCTATTGCGATGTGCGCATCAAGATAAGGTTAACTCAAGTATCGATAGAGAAGACAAGAACATCTAAGGGCTACATTCAAGTGCCCGCATCTTGGGAAGGCAACTCCTTCAAGCAAGGTATCGTTGGCACATCTTGACAGTACCATCTACATCAACACCACTAGGCAGTCCAACATAAACTTTCAAAAAATCAAAAATCAAGAAAATAGTAAAAAGAAAAATCATCCTCCAGTGAAAACCACTACGGTGGCACTTTGGGCAAGTACCATGATGAAAACCTAGAAAATAGGTGTCATGTATAGAATCGAGCATCTATGTGCATTATGTTAGGTGGAAGCATCTCATCCCCTCTATAATAAATCCAACATCATTTGAATCAATCTCTATCCATAATAAATCTATCCATCCATTCCATCCTCAACCAAATCCAAAATTATCTTAAGCTTGACAAAGGTTCGACATACACTTCAACCTTGCTTATGGAAAAGTCTTGACATGGGTCACTCTCATTGATCCTATCCTATCCTATGCAACGCCCTATCTTGAGAAATCTAGCATCATTTGATCCATCAAGCATTATTCAAATGAGCCTCCTCTATCTGAACATGTTATGCCATCACAAGATAAACCTTGGCATCCTTCGCATGCCCATCCATCCATCATCTTAATCCAAGCATCTGTTCATGGAGTTCTATACATTGCTAGACACTGGGGGTGGATACTTACATCTTGCTTCAAGAATAAATCTTGATCCATGTCCTTTATATCACAATGTGACCTCAACATCGTGATCTAAGTATCATCTTGCATCAAAATCCAAAAACATTAGTAAAACCCATCAAAATCCCAAAAGCATTTTCAAAACATCAAAATCCAAAAAAATCTAAATAACATCAAAGTATTAAAAACATTATCCAACATCTCATGACACGTTTTGACAAATAAGATGTTTTTTATCAGATATATCTTTTTTAAAACATCAATCCAAACAACCTATATTAGTTGTATCTAGCTGACACTTCAACGTCTTATCAAATCACTCAAACAAAATTTGTTCATGGTCTAGTTACAAATCTTAATCTATCTTGATCCAATCAGTCTATCATCATCTCAAGATATATCCTTCCCAATCCTCGTGTTGTTCATATCTTGACAACAATATCCTTGCATTGTTGTCTATCCTCAATAATGTTATCACTATCAACAATCCATCAATCAAATCAATCAATCCTAGCCTGGCTATCAACACAAAATCCTAAAAGATCACTGATATCATTGCATATCCATATCTACTTGTCAAGATCATGTGAAAATCCATCAAAAACTAAACATTGAAAATATCTTCAAAAGCTAAAAACATTCGTAAAATTCAACAAAAGATCAAATCATCTCAAAATCCAAAAACATCCAAATCATCTCAAAAGTCCTAAAACATTCATAAAATCATCTCTTCCAAAATCCAAAACATTTAACACAAGTCAAAATCTCAAAAACATTATCCAAGTCCAATAATTGAACTACGAAGCCTCTATGCAGGTACATAGGCAAGACCATTTCCGATTAGCCCTCGAGGCATAGGTCAGTTCCCTAGGTCCCATTCTCTTGGTCAAAGCTTGTTTTGAAAACATAAAAAACATTTAAATATCTCCCCAAAATTCCAAAAACATTTTAATATTCAAAAGCTCAAAACAACCTCAAAACATTCCAAAAGCCCAAAACACTTGTAAAATATCAAAAATACCCAATAAATACTCAAAACATCTCAAAAAGGGTCCAAAAACATTGAATATTCTAAAAAAAATCAAAATCATCCATCCCATCTTTCTTTCACCTATAATAAACTTCCATCCATGATAAATTGATCATCACTTTCCACCCTTTAGTGAAGCAAGCAGAAGCAATTGCAACACTTCTTAAAAATGAAAAACTCTAATGAAAACAAATCGTAAAGTCAAGGTTAATCCTTAAGCGTGTCAATTAAGTTTATGTCAATGACCTAATCAAACCTTTTAAAAATCATCATCCAATGCATGTCCTAATGGTATATCTTTCCTACAATACACATCATTTCAAATATCATCTAAAAACAACAAATCTCTTTGGCAATAGATATGAATAACATTGGCATTGTTTGTTCAATTGATATTTTCTTGGATTTATCTTATCATTCCATTTCGATGATCTCTCAATGATGTGTAACAAAACAATTTAGAGAGAAAGGAATGTGGCATTGATCATTGCTTTTGTTTGCTATGCTTGTTGGATATTCTTGTAATACGACCTTGACGAATACTTATCTTGCATGTGCCGAGATAGTCTCAAGTAAAACAATGGCTAGGATTTAACAAGTTCTTCATACCTTTTGTGTGTTTGTCTCCTTACTTCGATGGCTTCATTCTTTCACACAATCAAACAAGGTTTTTCGTATGTTAGGTATGAACAAGGATATTCCTGTTTGTTTGTAGAGTCAAAGTCCATGCATTAGATACAACATTGCCCTGGTTCTTCATATCTTGGTGCATCGTGTTTGTATGCTATATCAAAAATAAGGATTGCTTTGATGAAATTAAGCCTAATCTTAGGTGCAAAAGAAATATCATCTATCCTATCTCATTATATTTCCAATAAAATATCAGAATAATCATGGGTTTGTTGGAATTCTGAATCACTCTCAATAATGAAATGCTACTATATTCTATCCATCTTATTCTTCTATCCATACTAACATTTCTATCTGAGCATCAAATCTGTGTGATATATATCAAAATATATAGGAGGCTTCCATAGCTGATGAATGTATACATCATAAAAATTTCTACATCGATATTTGAGCCTTCTTAGGACTTATTTTTTCGTCTTCTATTCAACAGATCTCATTCCATCATCATATTGTAATCTTGACTTGAAAACCAATTTTTTTGCTTGATCTCTCAAGGGGGCAACATATCAGTATTCCTTCGTCTGTTGGGGTAAAATGGGGCATCTAAAAATTAGGCAAATTTTTAATTTTTAATCCAAGCAACATTAGTTCTTTGAAGCAAAGTAACTCTTGTTTCAAAGAGGGGAAAAATATACACCTAAAAATGTCCTGGTCATATCACACACTGAGATTTCACTTATTAACACCATTTCTCTCCTAATTCACCTAATTCCTCTATTTAATTAACCAAAATTATTCAGTTAAATTCACTATTTTCTCCTATTGATCAAATAATTAATTTTATCTGATTAATTCATCACCTTCACACTGATTTTTTTCTCATTTGATTAAATAATACAAATTATTTAATTAAATGTTATGAATCCTCTTTAATAATTCCTTGTTATTAAATTAAAGCCTTTAATTCCTCATCTTGCACAATTAAATACTTTCATAATTATATAATTGACTAATTTCCTCCACTCATTCAAAAAATATTCTCATGGAATATTCTCCCTTTCAAATTCAAATTTCTCCCTCCACATGGAAATATCTCCCACATGCTTCCTAAAATCAAGGGATTTGTTATTATTTCAAGCATTTTGGACCTTTGATTAAATTCTTGATCCATGCCGTCAAGCATTATCAACCCTTGATTGATTTCTTGGTCCATGCCTTCATTTATCATCCAATTTCCTCCATTAATTAGCCAATTCAATCTCAACCATTGATTCAATCTAAAAATCTATAAAGACTCCTCATGTTACATGAAAATTCATTCACAAGCATTCAAGTAACCTTACTCTACCCAATTTTATACTCACCTTTCAGTTTTTTTTTAATACACCTCACCATTATCAACCTCTATCAAGCTTTTGCACAATCAACTATGGATTAGTCTTCAAGTTGAGCAATCCACATCAAATTCAACACTAATCCCCTAAAGGGATGAAGGTTTACATTACTAGTTATGTGTTCATTTGCATTAATTAGATGTTTCATGCTTTTAATTGAACATTGATTAGTAATTGTTAAAGAATCTCATTGAATATGGCTTAATGTGATCAATTATCTTGTTTACTTAGGTTATTTTAGTTGTATTTGATCATATTATCAAGCCATGTTCACAATTACACTCCAACCTTTATTATCATTGTAGAATACTTCATAACATAATTAAAAGAAAAATATAACTTAATTACAAATATAAAAATAAAAAAAATCTCTTCAAAATTACTAACTTTTAACTCATAATTATAAACCCATTGTTAAAATACATTTATATTCTATTACGTACATGTTATAATACATTGTAATTATTCATTCTTATATATAAATCCAATATTTTTAGATTTGATTCTTATAAAAGGTGTTTAGAGTTTGATTCAAACTCAAAATAATATAAATCCAATATTTTTTGATTTGTTTCTTATAAGGGGTGTTTGGAGTTTGATTCGATCTCAAAATAATATAAATTCAGTATTTTTTATTTGATTCTTATAAAAGATGTTTGGAGTTTGATTCAATTTCAAAATAATATAAATCCGATATTTTTTGATGTGGTTTTTATAAAGTGGTGTTTAGAGTTTGATTCAATCTCAAAACAATGTAGTCTTTATTGTTCTTATATGTGAAAGAATCATTCAAAAATAAATGAAAAATATGTTTTATTAATTGATTAATCTAAAGCTAAAATATGTTTTATTAATTGGTTAATCTAGAGCTAAACAACTCCTCGGCCTATATGACATAATATTATATATTATGATTCTTGTAACTTAATTTGGGAGCACCTGACAAGTTGATCCTTGCGAGGTATTGTTGGGGTTGAATTTGATTTCCAAATGATTTTTGACAAAATGAATTCCATTTATAGCCTTGAAGGTAAATTGGTAAAAGAATAATATCTTTTTTATTGGTCGATAGAGGATTTAACACCACTTGGGCACACATAAGACGCAAATGGGGTTAGTGCCTGAACTTACAAAATACAATGCATTAAGCAGTAAAACAACAAAGGGAAAGGACCCGATAGTTGAGCACCCTAACTTCACGCTTCTCAAAATCCTACATGAAAATTTCAAATCACTCCCAATTTTTTACAGCAGCTTACTTGGCAAGTCCTTTGCTTATAATTAAGATTTTAAGGCCACATCATCAAATATGATGCCACATCAACATGTTTTTTTATTAAGTGTCCAAAAAGACCAAAAAAAAAGTGAGACCAATACTTGTGCACTAAATCATGTTTTATTGATCCCTATGTGCATCACATAATTTGTTGCTTTTTAGATATAAGAAATACATTTCATTAACTAGAGGTAGTCATTATCAACACTAACAACTTTAAAGTCACAATTATTATCTACTACTGTTAAAAATATTGAACATTAAATCAACAACTGTTATAACAACTATTAAAACGCTCTCAACTATATAAGAGCTTGCCCAACGGTTCAAGAGTTGGATTGATCTTCATTGTGATTTACCGCTCAGACACTCTCTTTTTAACTGAAGAAAAAATATAACCCACAACTTCCTGCCATCGCCACTTCCCTCAAAAAACAGACGACGCTAGACGGCCTGGCCATATCTTGGTTTAGCCCAGGGTTTTTACACATTTGGCTTAGTCTAGATTTTGTAACAAAAGCTCGACATGACACATGTTCTGCTCTCTAGTGCCACAGTTCTGTACTCATGGTTAAGCTCCATTCGAGCTCTGATGCTGTAACAGTTTTGTAATCTGCTTTATAAGCTTTAAGTCATTAGAAAACAAAAATTCAAATATTTACCTTACAGTGAGTAGGGTAGAGAATACTCTCTCTTCAATTGGATAAGGGCAGATAAGGAACGCTTTAATTATTCGAGGATGTCATCATCTTTACCGGGTGCTTCAAACCGTCTCTACATACTCACTTCTCGTGTTGGGCGTAACAGTGTAATCCCAGAGTTGGAGAGATGGGTGGGAGAAGGCAGACGGATAAAGCAATTGGAACTGCAGCTCATCATCAAACAGCACCGCAAGTATGGCAGGCATGATCATGCACTTCAGGTCAGCAATACCTATAATTAATGTTACATCCACTCAATCCCTAAAAACTCTTGTTTTATTGTTGCAGTTGTGCTCACCATTCTAATGGGTCTCTTCACAGTTTAAAGTTATTTGCATGCACACAATGTCAAGACAGACCCCAAAGTGTTTATAAGCCTGACTGTAGTCTTATTTGCTGGCAAGAACTTTGTTCGCTCCATCTCATAAGTTACAACATTGGGATATTTGCCTCCTCTCTGGAAACTTGTCACGAGGTTCGAATCCAGGGATATACAATTTAAAGAATTTTAAGGGGGAAAAATAGATTTCTTTGTGGTTTTCCCAAGATAAACAGTGGGCAAATCTTTTGTTATTTGAATGTACCATAGGGAAAGCATTGTGCTTCTAAGTGAGCTTCAAAACACCTTCCTTCGCCTTTACCTCTTCCCTCCAAAAAGGATGTTTACCATATAGATATTTGTATTGAGACTTGCACTTGACGCGAACTTTGCAGCACCATTTTATGGTCGGACTCTGACTTGGCAAGAAACCTTGAGTCGATCTGTTCATGATAGGGAAATTGAGCAATCAATAATAGATCAAAATCTTCCAAAATTCAACAGAAGCTGCCTAAAATCAGTACTTCATGCTGTAATGCAAGTTTCTATCTTCTTGGAGGTGGAAAATGATAATTGAGATGTTAAATAGAGGGAATGGGGCTGTTTGCATCATTTTGGGTTTTTCTTTCGTTTATTATTATTTTTGACTGAGTTATTTTGACACTTTAAGTGACTTGCTGAATTTTCAAAGGTGCGTGAGGTTTGGCTTGGGAGTGACTGCTTTTTCCATACTATTCTCACTCACAATTGGCTCTAAGCCCGCAGAGGTTTGGGCTCAAGGGGTATGTGAGGCAATGCTCTGTATCAACCACAAAACCATAAACCATTATTATATCGAATCTCGATGCTCACTTTCTAGGCTCTTTATATTTATATCATTTGGGATTTAAGAGATTCTTTCAAATGATAACGCCGATCCACTATAACATTTGTAGCTGAACTGTATCAATCATTAAATATACATTTTAGACAATCACGCGTTTCTCATCTGCTAGCCAAGGACCATAAGACATTTCTCAAGCCATTAACATGCACCAAAGCGCTGTGCTGGTAAAACAGACATAAATTCATAGAGTTATGATCTTTAAAGAATCAGCTTGGTAAAATTATTATTACATAGGAATTCAAAACATCTAAACATTAGTGCAAGGGATGGGCTTACCACCAAGGGAGGACCTTACCCCAAAAGCATTCCACGTGTCACTAAACATGAATTTTATGTCAAATTCATGGGACATACTTGATGATAAAAGGAACCTTGTGCCAAACTCTTTCTCCATGCCAAAATGGGAGTTGGCATCGGAGAGAGGGGGAAGCCAATCATACAATGTCAACAGCCACCCTCAGGTATGAAGCAAGTTGGTGCCAAAGATGGAACATTTCAAAGCGTAGAACCAAAGTCTGATCAAGAGAAATTACTACTTCTGCTTGAGAATAGAGAAAAAGTGGTAAAGCAAGCCACACATGTCTTGATACTTATTGCTTCATTCAACCAAGTTACCGGTTCCAATTCATGTATGGGGGTTTGGTATGCACATTTGCAATTTTTTTGCTTTGGGTTGTGTTCGTTTTGGGTTTGTCCATACAAAAACACAAAAATCATATATCTATACATATTTGCAGCCTAAATTTGGAGTTAACTTCAGAATACCATTTAATATCATATGATAGACAAAGCCACCAAAAAAATTAAAAATACTTCTGTAGTGTCAATTTGTCAAACAAGAATTGAAAATCTTCAGCTCCATTTGTGTAATGACAAGCAAGATTCAATGGTTTTTATCTTTTGCATTCTCAATAAGGTTTGTTTGGTATGAGCCCACAGTCATCAGCATGTGCCTTAATGGAATTTTCTGGTGAGTCGGCCTTGAATCTGAACTGTTTATGAACTGGACCCTCTTTTTAGTCACTGACATCCCCTAGCTTGCATGTATCAACTAATTCTTCTTTAAGTTGGGCTGAATTAGATTTATTATGCTGATAATCAGTGTCAAACAACTGTGCTCCAATGTGAACATCCATTTTGGATTTGTATTGGTTTTTAGATTTAACTTTCTGTCCTCATCAAATTCCATGTTGTCTCTGTCATCTTCATCAATAATATGAGATTGAAACATGTTAGAGTTGCTTATGAAATCTAAAAGGTGTTTTTCATCATTAAAGGCTTGAAAATGGTTGACATTACCTAGGACTTGTATTGACTTTGCACTTAATAATCAGCTCCGAGTCTCCAAACACTTGTAGATTTTAACTCTCTTTTTTACTGCCGGTTGTAGATCATCATGTTCAGTCAGATTCTGTTTACAAGTAAGTTGTGGTCAGTAGGCCACCGAGAATGATTTTTCATTAGGGCTAACAAGCTACGCCTCAAGGCCACATCCTTGCATGGACTTAGAATTGTTGAATCTCAATGCCCACATTTGTCCTTTGGCCAATTATTCTTTCACTTTCAAGATCCAATCTATATTTTCAGCCCTCTCTTTACCTCCAGAAAATAGATGCATAGCACATGTTCAACATATACAACTTCATTGGTATTATTGTATTCAGTAATTAGATACTCAAGCCTTGTTTCTCTCTCTATTCTGTTTTGATTTGTTACACCATGGCATGGTAGATACATGTGTCAAAAGTTTGTTGTCATGTATCCATTGAGGGTTGTGTACCAATCTCTACCAAATATTTCAGGAATATCAACAACTTGTATGTCTATGTATTGCTACACCTTGGATTAGACACTAGTTGCATGTATATGTGGTTTAATTCGCCTACAATATTAAGTTCAGTTTTGTTCAGCTGGGCAACTTCTTGCTCAACTTTGTAGGTGTCAAACATGGCTTTTGGCATATAGAATTAGGCATGACATTAACTAATACACTCGAATCAACAAGACAATTATGTAAGTTCTTCCCAAATATTCTGATTGTCAACAAAAAATGAGGATTCTTTACCTTTTCTTTAAATAAAGACATATCAGTTTGAACAACTTTACTAGCTTCTTCATCATTATGAGAAGACAACTTTAAGTAATAATCTTGCTAGCTGCTAATTTGAATCACATCAAACAAATAAATATTTACCTTATTTTTCTTCAAATCTTTTAGGATTTTGTAACTAGACTTGTTTTGCTCAAGTGTCTTTCCTATTTGAGGTGGAGGCTAATTTGTTTTTTGGTGGCACAATTGTTTTGGGTTGGGCTGAGTTAGTTGCTCCCTTTGTTGGAGTTGTATTATTATTTGCATTTAGATTGGGAGTTGTGTAGAGATTGTTGGGAGGAGTGGAAGTAGTCATTGGTTGTTTCGTTTGGCTTCTCCAAATGTAAGAATTTCTTCTTTGAAGCTATTGAGGACCTTGCATTTACTTTGGAATGTCTTCGTTGTTGTTATCCTTAAATGGAAATTTGTGTGTTTTGAAAACTAGTGCTGTTCTCATGTTTCAATTGTTGTTTACCAGATTTTACTCAATAAGCACTATCTCCATATTGTTTATCTCCTTTTGGACAATGTCAAGTGCCAAACAAAAATCGGGCCATTTGGTTTCACTATGACGTGTAGTCGAGTGGAATTTGCATCAATTGTGGAGAGCTAGGTTAGCAAGATTAGCCATGTTTCCTTGACTTGTACTCAGTCTTTTTGCATGGTCAACAGGGGTAAGAATGTCTCCATTATTGGGCCTAGCGTTCCAAGGCCTATCTGGTCTTTCCAAATTAAAATTTCTTCGTTGGTTGTTGCTATTTGCTTTCTGGGTATGCATATTTTGTCTTTGCAAGTTAATCACTTCATTACTCAGCTGCTTGACCATGTTTTGAATGCATTCAAGTTTCGGGTTTGCACTCATGCTCTAATTTTGCGCTTGTTGTCCAATAGCAATACTGGAAGCAACTCGGTTATTAAAAGATGTGGTCACCTGGCACTGTGCATTGCCTAGCTGCTGATATCATTATTGAACTAGCATTAATATTTGAGGCCATTTGATTATTCAAGAATGCCAGGCTAAGCTGCTGGCTATTTGTTGAAATGGGAGGGTTGTATACATTATTTGCAGCCATGGGATTGCTTAAAAAAGTAGGATTGATCTACTCATTATTCACTGGAAGAGAAGCATTGTATGTGTTGTTGGCACATGGAGTGTTGGGACAATTTGCCAATTACTCATTTGAGAAAAAATGTGATTGATAGGTTTCATGTTCATGACTTGATTTGGGTTATACAAAGCTCCAGAGATTGGGTTCAGAAAAGGTGTAGCTTTCATGAGAGCTTGATCGATTGTTGGAATCTGATTGGGTGTAGCTGGCTGTCTCAAAGAAGGTAATGGTCTCAAACCATAATTTTGTGGCATCATTTGTTGTTCAATAGTCACAGCTCAGATTGTATATGAGCTGCTCGGGTTGTCTGACAAACATAGATGTGGACCAAAAGCTCTCAAGTATGTCTTGATAGCAATGCCCTTTGCAATGTTGTAGGGTGCCTTTAGCTTGGTATAAATTTTTTGAAATCAAACATTAAATTGGCTCATAGGCTTGTTGGATTCCTATCAAGCTGTAGCAAATTGTTGATATAAAACTACCAGATCAATTAGTATTCTGAAATGATTTATAAATGCCATTTCTGATTCATTTCAATTATTAACAGAGCCATTAGGTAACCCAAGATACCAACCATAAGCAACCTCATCTAATGTGTATGGGAATAGGTGAAAAGCAACATCTTCATATTGAATTTAAGCTCTTATAATTTCATCTTTAAAGACTTAAATGCATTCCTCTGTTGTCCTGACTCCTCCATGACTATATTCAGAGCAAAATTTTTAGGGATTTTTGGGTAAACCATTGAGAGCAGCAACTATGTTCAACTGTCAATTCCCTCCTCCTAACCACATGTGAGCAGCCGCTTGTTTTGGTGGTGGTGTAATGGTTGTTATCATTGCTAGTTAGGATAATGATGTGATTATTGGTTGGATTACTTGCTGAGATAATGGTGTAGTTACAGGACTATCAACATGGGACAGATTTGAAAATCACCAACTAAATTTAGAGGGGTAGATGGAGACAATAAATCTTGTTGGCTGGATGGGGGTGCTATGCATCTTGATGGACTATTAGAGGATTGGTTATGTGCAGATTTAACTTGTCCTGTATTGTGCTTTTGTTGTTGGTAAGTGTCATGCCCCCGCCATCCGCAGCACAGAACAGCACCGATGATAATTAATAAATAAAATAAATAATAAAAATAAAAGTAATAAAAATATAAATATACATCATTGCAATTAAAATATTATTATAATTATAATTATCACAGATAATATTATAATTATAATACAATTATTATAATACAACATAGAACAATTGATATTATTAATTGTAATTACTATAATAATAAAAATATTCACAAGAAACTAAAAGGACAAAGCAACGATTCATTCTAAATAAAGGCAGAGTTTATATTAGTAAAGGAGCGCTGCATTACAAGTCACAATGATTCAAAAAGAAGACAGAGATTAGGGAATTAAATAAAAGATATGACTCCATAAAGTGATTGCACCCCTTCGCAAAGTAAGAGAAGATATAAAGTCAGATTTTATAGAAGGAAGGAGGGCATCGATTTGGGAAGAGGAAAAGAGGCAGATCTATGGCGGAAATAAAGACATATCAGTAAAGAAGGATAAATATCCATAGAGCAGAAATATATATAATAGAATATAGTGAGATTTTAAGGCAGATATATGAACAGAAAAGAAACTGGAGGGAGGAATAGAAAAGAATGGAATTAGTAGTCTAAATAACATCAGCAGATCTAAAAGAGAAATATACAGATCTCAAAAAAGGATATATGCAGACCAATGATAAATAGATAAGAGAAATAAGGAAGCAAATAGAGAACAGCAGAGATAAGCATAGGATAGAATACAAAATATTTTATATATATGATCTGCAGAGATAAACAGGAGCAGAGTAATCGACCACCAGCATAAGCCTTCACATGTATACAGCAGATTCAACCAGTGCAACAACATAATCAGACCCTGTGGTATAATGCTTAGTTGATCAGAAATTATACATATAATCATTGATATTATTAACCGATGCAGCATATAATTACTGATATTGTTAATGGTGATTTTATTCTGGTTTAGTGACAATGGGTCATGAAGGGATGAGGTAGAGCTGCAATAGGGAGAACTGCTAAGAGGGCACCCTATTGTGCAGCCTCCCAACTATCCCCGAGTGAATCAATTGTTGAAGAAAATGAAGAGAGTCTTCAATCATTAGGGGAGGATACTTAGGGCACCTCACCATGTCCTCCTCATTATGGTTGAGCTCACATAGTCCTTGGGACTTATTATATTGTTATATATAATCTTTCTTAGACTTAGAATTAAATGTATTTCATATCATATTCATCTAACATGGTTGCAGGTTTCCATGACCAGACTTAACATTTCAATTTTGTGTAGGAAATTGTATCTTTAACTATAATCTGCTATTGGTTTCATCTGGGATTGTGATTTCAGGGCAAAATAGAAGGTGATCTCAAAAGGGGACATTATAGTAAGTTCTTGTAGTTTTCAATTGTTTTGTACTGATTTAGGCCTAGTAGTGATTCCTTTGGGTTCTAGTTTCAGGCCTCCTAGTGTTAGTTCTATTGATGCGTGTTTTGACACAACAAAACGCAAAATAGATTGTTTCCCTGCTTCAAAGGATGTTATTCCCAAGAGTTTTATATGTAAATTTGAAAGTAATTAACTTAGCAAGTGAACTCATGATTGTCTCTTTCAAGGGGCTCTAGCAGAATCCTAAGAGACAACTACAAGGTTGCTAACTGTCTTTGTCATGAAGATTTTAATCAGCTGTCCCAAATATGCATACAATTGATTAAAATTTCATTTTTTAAAATCACCTATGAAACAACAAATTCGAATTTTAAATTTATCAATTAAAACTGAATCACCATTTGTTGAAAACTCAAATATACAAACCAAAATTGTAACCTAAATTTATTTTAGACTAAATCTTCACTAATAAATGTGAAAAAAAAATTGCAAAAGAAGGAAAGAGAGAAAAGGGTATCAATCTTATCCTCTAACATCACTTGATGAGCAGACAAATTTGTTTTGGAACCACTCCTGCCTTGATTTGACAACTCACAGAAAATCAAAATACAGATGAAGTTACATCTTCTGAGGAAACAAGAATTCTGAAAGAGATAATCGGCAACCATTCTATCTAGGTGCATGTTGCAGGTACATTTGCCCACAGTCATTGTGCCAAATTTATGTTTCATTTTTAGGACTGCACAAAGATGTTCAGGTTGATCATGCAAAAATACTCGCCATCAACAAATTCATAATGATAAGAAACACCTTTCAAATTCGTCACATGCTCATGAATTTAATATATAAAGTGCAAGGTAACACAACATATTGATCAGAAAACTAGAGAAAACGAAGAAGAAAGAGCACAAAAAAGTTGAATTATATTATCAGAAGCAAATGTTTTGGTATCCAACCTTGAATGGTCATATTTTTACATATACATACATTTTTATTGGTAGGGGAATACGGAAAGTTTTTCCTTCCAATAAAACCATATAGGAAGACCAAGAGTTGTTTCTTAATTTTGAAATTATGAGGCCTTATCACAAAAATAATATTGATTTAACTTCGACTATCATATTTGATCCAAATCACACAAATTTGAAGACAATGCTCCCATAACAGTCATGAGTCAACAGTTCATAGCAATCCTTGCCCCCATAGTCATTACATTACATAACTTCTATAAACTCCCAAAATTTCTAGAGTATCTCTGTCCATGAGCTCTCATTGCTTCAACAATCTTTGTAATCCCTTCCAATTTTTGTTCAATGTTTTGCCAAACATAGAATCAAGGAATTCCAAGAAAAACCAAAATATAGTGCATTTACATCCCAAAATACTCATATCAACCTTTCCACAAAGTCATGAAATCAAATTAAATTCCCTGTTAATTGAGAAATTGGCTTAGAGGGATGGCAGGATTTTCATTCAGGCTTGCAAGTTTGCAGCTACATGAGAGTTTCGACTTTTCTTTGTAGTTAGTACTTACAAAAGTGTGTATAAAGTCTGAAAGTCTGGAAGGAATAGATTGGTGGGCTTTTTTGGGGGTAAAGATGCAACAATTACAACACTACAATAAAAGTCTGGATTCCTGGTGTATATGAGCAACACAGACTTTTGGGGCTTGGTTGTAAGTTTACAATGATTATGAAACTGCATAGAAATTCCGAAACTGCATAGAAATTCCGGAACTCCAGCACAATATAGCTACAAGGGTTGGCAGAGTTTTGTAGTAAGTTTTTAAAGATTTGCAAGAATGCAAAGAAAGTCTGGATTTTTGGCTCATATGAATGAGATGGGCTTTTGGGGCAGAGTTGCAAGGCAGTAATATAGTTACATTATTACAAGGAAAGTTTGAAATTCAAGCCTTGCTATTGATGCAGACATTTGAGGTTTGGTTTCAGATATGTAGCAATTACAAAATTACAACAGAAGTCCAAGTTTCAAATTAAGTTAAGCATTTGAAGTTTTGGGGTTTCTTTGTAGAGTTTCAACAAAAATCTGATTTTCTGACTGGCATACATCTTCTGGGGTTCTGGTGCAAATAGGTAACAACTACACGTGTGGATGAAATGTCTGGGACTTTGACCTTTGCTAACTTGCAAGGTTTCACAATGGAGAAGTAGAATACAGCATAATTATAATGCAATACAAAAAGTTTGACACTCCCATGAGAAACAAGGCCATGGCTTTTTGGAGTTTGGATGTAAGTTTGTAAAAATTACAATGTCACATGAAAACCTTGAAACTCCGCCCAGGCTTTCCACTTTTCTCAAGACGCAACCTTTCTTAAGACCCTCTAGGCACTTGAACATTTTGGCTTAACAAATTTTAACACAAATTATCCAAATTTAAGACTTGAACTAAGGATTTGGACTTGAGACTGAAAATTTTCAATCAAGATGTAGAGTAAAATTGGATGTCATACCCACACAAACTATCCATTCTATCCATCTTGAATGAAATCAAGGCAAGTTTAAACACAAAGGGTCCTTGATTCTGTAAGAATAGTGGTATGATGTGGAGGCCATGACAATTAGGATTAACTATTGAGTGTCATACTGTCATACATCCTGTAATTTCTAACACTTTCATGTGTGGCCAAGGCTATGCCAAAGGCATCACCATGATCTTTAGATCACTTCTCAATTTTTTCATTAGAATATCTTTTTTTTATTTTCCTCTTTGCAATCTCTTCTAAAATGATCAATTTTACTGTAGTATCAATATATATTTCCTTGAAATTAGTAAGAGATTCAGATCTCCCACAAGATTTATATCGTGACTTGTCTTGCTTCTTGTCCTTAAATTTTTCTTTATATTTTCCTTGAACAAGGGCTTCCTTAGTATATTTAAAATTCTTTCTTCACGTCTATTTAGAAATAAATTATGCCACCACATCATCCATTTTCATCTTGGTGGTAGTGCTCCCAATAGTCATAACAAGGTGGTCCTATGAGTCTAGCTAAGAACTTGGAAAAGTTGATGCAATGATCCTCCTCAATTTTTACTCCAATGTAGTGCAACTAGTTAAAAACCATGCTAAATATATTTAGGATCTCATCCAAAAATCCACCATCCTCCATCCTAAGGGTATACAACTTATTTCTTAGAAATATTTTTCTTAACTAGAGATTTAGCTAGATATAAATCTCCCATTTTCTTCTAGATAAATGTTGTGGTGGTGTTTTTATTTGTATTCAACAATACTAAATCAATCAAATAGATTCTAATGAGACCTTTAACTTTTATTTCCATTTTTTCCCAATATTCTTGTGATATAAAATAGGTTTGGATCTATATACTACAACCCATAGATCTTTATCCATAAGAATATTTTCCATCTTAAGTTTTACAGGCTCAAAAATTGTGCTTGAGAACTTTTCCATTTCTATTTTGGATGTGCTTGGCATCTCTTCTTGCAAAAGATAAAATCATTTTACATAAGTTCTTACTCAAATGAATATTAGTAAAAACAAATTCTAACTAGAATCTAGAATTTGAGGTCATTAGGCTTTGATACCAAATGAAATAAAGTTCAAAGTATAAAAAAACACTTGATAAACTAAGCTTAGAAGAAATTATTATGATTTTTTTAGATGTCTACAATTATATAAAGGAGAAAAACATATAAAATATAAAACAAAATCATACCACAACATAAGTGTACATGGGGAAAACCCTTTTGATAGAAAAACCTTACACTCTAAAGCAATCAATATATTATTTGGTAATATAAACATACTTACAATACACTTGCAAAGAAAACTTTTATAGGAGTATCACTGACCATATATCTAGAGTAATTTTACTAGCATAATATTAGCTACAAACCACTACTTAATACCTCCATCTCAAGAACCCTATATAGAGAAATTTTAATGAATGAAACCATCAAATAGTAACTACAAAACCATGAGATAAAATGACCCAACAGTGGCACCCAAATACCTAGTTAGAAAAACTATCACCTAAATCCCAAGATGAGTTCACATGCTAAACATAGCAATTCCTTCCACCTATCATAAATGTGTCATAATTTACTCACCAACTTAGGTGTTTCATTTTGGATTCATTATCTCAACTCAAATATTCCTTAATGTGTCATAACATGCATCACAAGTTGGTCGACAAGTGTAACTTCCTCTTGCATCTCTTTCTATGTACCGAATATTTTTAAATTTTTATTGTAGGAGGCCCAACTTTCAAAGGCCATTAATTCTGATTTGAGAGCTTGTTGGGGCCTATTTTTCTAATTTTATCTAGATCAAAAATATTTGTGCAACAAACATCCCTAGAAGCAATTCAAACAACCTAGAATTTTTATTTTTCCCAAAATCAAAGTCTATAGGAGAAAAAATGAGTTTTTATGTTTCATGGTCCTAAAAGTACATTTTTCACATAGCTAACATTAAGAGCAAGGTTGATAAACCTTTCCTAATGCATGACACATGCACACTTGATCTTATTTTTCACATGTAAGACAATATAGCCATTTTTGTAGGTTGACACCTCTTGACATAAGGTACATACCGATGACCGTATTGATTCATGATTCTTATCTACTTACTATGACACTTTTGTAGTGCATACGATCCAATTTCTCAATTCTGCATCATTTATGATATTTTCCATATAAATTTATTATTTTATCACTTTGCAATGTTATATTACCATAATTTTATTTTAGAGCTTTAGCATTTGAGATTTAATATCCTTATCAATATATTAAAGGGCACCATTCCTTCAAGCTATCCTCATTCATAATCTTCATTTTGTTAAGTCTTTACCATTTTGGTGGTATCTCAATTTTTTCATATACTTTCATGATTATATATTGAAACTTAATATTGGTGGTTATTACATGAGATTAAATTAGTCTATTGAATATTAGATTGTCACATTTTAACTATGAGATTACACCACCCTATTCTTTGGGACCACAATATGGGGCACTATATACCCTACTCTATGGTTATTATTGGTCTATTTTTTTCCATAGAGCACTTGTCTATTGCTTCTCTATTGTCATATTATGTATTGACCTTTATTGACATATATTACTACTAGAGGCTTATGTATGGTCAAGTGTATTGCTATTTCTATAACCTGAGGATTTCTTTCATGATCATATTTTGACATACCAAACTATCTAGAGTACATTATTGATCCTACATTTAGTCTCATCATCTCACATTGTCATATCTTGATATGTCTTCTTATTGATTTTGTAGTGTTCCCTTGGCCTTATGATATTATACCTTACTATTTCTTAGAGGATTCACATGTTTATCTTAATTTATTACATTTTACTATTGCATACTCTCTTTTTTTCAGAAAAAAGGTATTATGCCTATATATGGGTGATTCCACAATGCTAGTTTACAATTTCTGGGAGATTCTAATTTTTGCTGAAATCACATATTTTTAGAAAATCTAATGATTTAAGCCTTAAAAAGTTCTATCTAAAGGATTCCAATTGAAAAGGGTTTGATCAAACCACCTTAGATCAAAACCCTTTGGATAGAACTTTGCTAGTTTAAAACCATACCTATAACTGAGTCTCCTTTACACCTATCAAAATGCTAATAAAAAACCACTTTTGATTTACCTTTTGGGGGATCAAATGAATTCATTTAAAATTTGTTTTTTGTATGTAGTCCTTATTATAGGCTTCCCAAAAAGTATAATTTTAAATAAATTTAATTTAATTATTATATTTATGTTTTATTTCTTGTGAATGTAGGTTTTTCACTAAAAATCAAGCTCTCTATTTTGCACATATGAAAAAATAGAATATTATCAAAAAAAATTGAAAAATATGAGTGCACCAGATATTGAAGTCCTTAATCCAACAAAAAAAGAAAAATTGAATTTTGATACATACAAAAAAAGTTGTGTTATACGGTCTGCCTATGTCTGAATTGTAATTGGTTTGACTTCGAAACTTGATTAAGGAAAAAATATTCAATAAAACACTATGAAACCAATTGGAAGCAAAAGATATCGTAGTTACAAATTTAAATTTGAAAAAATTAAAATTTTATCCTTCACAAAAAAAAAGTTGTGTTATACAGTGAGTGTCACTCCTTAAAAATGGTGTTTACTAAAAAAAAACTAGTTTTTGAAGGAGATGGAAAAAGAAGTGCAATCTGATTCCAAATTTTTTGAAAAAAATATATTTAGAATCTAATAACAAAATGTCACAAATCACTAGTTTACATCATCTTCAAATTCCTTACGGTTTAACCGCTATAGGTGTCTGACAGTGAAGATTTAATTAGAAAAAATCAATTCAATGTTCATTTTGGTCAAAAATTGTAAACCAGTATTATGGGATTACTGATATATTAATATTAATATTAATATTACAATTACAATATCTAATTGTTTGTTGGCTCATCCATAATTGACAATTTGATCACTTCTTTTATCAAAAAAAAAAAAACACCTTATCCCTTTACAAAATGACTATTTCTTGGCTCTTTCTTGCCCTAATTGACTTCTTGATAACATCCCCGGAACAAAGAAACCGCATATACTGACTACCTATTTTAAACCAATTATAGTAGAATTTATTGTATTTATTCACTTCACCCAGCCCCTTATACAATAATTACATGCCTTATACAAGCATAAAAGATTGCTACTATCAACCCTTTAACCTACAAAAACCTTTTTACCAACAAAATTCACCACCGTGGGACAAGCTATTCCTCCATCTGATCAGGTTGAACCTCGTTTTCATCTTGTTATTCTGCTAGTATGGTTGCTCCAGGCTGAATAGAAGGCATGGAATTAAGGTTAATCCCCAAGACAATTCGTGCTTCCACTGGCTGATGCAGACCACTATTCTCATCTGCAATCTCCTGTGGCCGTGGAAATGGTCTAGGAGGATCGTGCACATGAGTAAGAAGTGTCATGATTGCTTGCACTTTTAACCTTAGTCTTTCAGCTAGTTCATAATCTATCTTCCTTGTATACCTTCATGAAACTGGAGTTTTGCTGAGACAGAGACTTGTTGATTGCAATGGACAAAGCAGGAAACGTTGTTCTATGTAACAAAAAGTTCCTAGGAAATAAACCACCCACATACCTGTGGCCCTTCCAAAGGTCATACCCTTGGCAAGCTTTAGACAGAACACCATTTTGCAAATATTCTTCATTTACCACTTTGTTAGTGATACTTTCCACTGACCTAGCACACTGGAGTAAATCCATTAAGTTTGGAATGAAAATTGACAGAAGTTGAGATGGATAAATCAACCTCTTTGCCTCCATATCCATTATTTCGACTCCAATTACCCTTCTAATATTCTTTTTGAATGTTGCACGGTGATCTTTGAACACCAATATCGCCGATTTCTTCTGATATTGGGAGCTCCTACTCGTTCACGAGAATAAATACTCTATAGTTATGGGGGTAGAATTCCATCTGCCTCCTCTTACACACTGCACAAATGGGCGACGGCACCCTAAGCTCACCACTACTGAAACACTCCTGATGATACATACACCCTGCTTGCCGAGACACTAACACACCACAACAGCTAAGACACCTGTAACCTACAAAACATCACACTTTGTTAGTAATAATTTTTTTTTCTGAATTGGTTCCTGCTAAGTTTCCTTTGCCCAGCTCCAAAATTATCCTTTTCTTGCGAAAAAGATATGTTGTCAATCTTACATGTACGCCCCTTCTTGGACAGAATATGTCACATGAGTATGCCAATGCCTAAACAACACACCTCATACTTTAATCATTTCATTGCACCTGAACATCACTTCTTACACCAAGGATGTCGCTTAAACTTGCCAATGTCATTTACATCTAAGAGTACCTTGACGTACTATAGCAAGTATGTAAAAATGAAGATTAACCCTGAAGCCGATGTCATCCTATACTACCCCTTCATTTACCATGTGTGTTGATATAACTATAACAATAGATGAGCAAATCTAAATATTGCACCTTTTTATTCAAACAGAATGCAACCTTGCTCACCTACCATATTATGACATCTGAAGGCCACAATTCAATCAAAAGACCCTCCATCTTGTAACAACAATTCTGCTCTAGAGGTTTGTGTGAAGATCTTGGGAAGAAACAACATGATTAACTTCCTCACCCAACTGATCACAACCTGAGTTGGCCAAATAATCTGCAACACTGTTACCTTCTCTGTAGGTATGAGTGATTTGGTAAAATTCTAACATGTCTAATAATGACCATATCTATTTCATTATATATCCCAATTTCTAGTTTATAGAATGACAGTCACGACATTCATTTAAGATTAACAAAGAGTCTCTTTCAATTTGAATCTTTGTGAACTTAAAAATGAGAACTAATTTTAAACCATGAAGCAAGCTTAAGCCTGTGCTTCATTATTGGTTCCATTTTGTAATTTATATGACTTAGAACACAGTACCAACCCCTTATAATCTCTAATTATGACTCCTGCTCCAGACAAACCTGGATTTCCCCTTGTAGCTCCATCACAATTCAACTCAAACAAACCCTTTGGTGGAGGTTTCCATCTTATTTATTTTCTATTAACTTTTTGTATTAAATGATGCAAGCTTCCTTTAAATGGAAGAATTAGAAGAGGCCAAACCACCATTAACTTTGAATTCCAATCAGAAAAAATAAAGCCAATATGTTTTACTTTACACACAACCATTTACTGTTTCTGAGATCGATTGCTCTAAAGTAATCATAAACTCATGTGTGATTTAATATTTTCAGATCTCTGTCATTGAGTATACATATTTTGAAACCTCATTAATATATCTTACATTTAAAGTTTGCAACTCTTTCTTTCACATGTATTACATATTACTTTTATATTCTTATAATTTTATGTTTTCACATCTATATCATTTGAACATACTTATTTTGAAACGTCATTAATATATCTTAACTTTAGAGTTTGTCATTCATCATTTCACAAGTATTACATATAACTTGTACACTCGTGTGATTTTATATTTCCACATCTATGCTATTGAACATACTTATTTTGAAACCTAATTATTCTATGTTATGTTTAGAGTTTATCATTCATCCTTTCACATGCGTACACGGGGACATCATGATTTACAAGAACAAAACAATTTTAATCCAAGTCTCCTACTTGTCAAGAGGTTTTAGGGATTATGAATCATCAATTTTCTTGAGCTTATATTAATAAAATACGTCGAGATATATCATCAATCTCCTTAGACTCATATATATATATAAACACTGAAACATGATAAAACAAGACTTTAATCAATCTAGTTGAGTTCTAAGTAGTAGTAGAAATAAGAATGTTGTGTTTAGAATCTTTATATCAAATTTCTTTGAGTATAAGCATCAAATCTTTTTTAAAGGAACTAATTTGTTGTAGTGAGAGCCTTCTCATGGAAAATTCAGAACACTTGATTTCCTACCTCTTTTTTGATTAATTCCTAGAATGTGTTATGCATTGTTGTACTTAGTCTATTCTTTCATAAGGAGAGATCAAAATTTTAATTACAATATGAGATCAACGAGCTGTATAATGTATTTTTCTCATGTAAAACTGCTAATATCTACAAGCCATGGAGCTAATAATACTTGTTGATTGGTTTGGTAGTTTTAACTATCATAGGTGTAAACATAGATACCAAGTTGACTATGCTAAATTTTGTTTGGCTACTACTAATTGCAATAAAAATTATATTATATTGTTGTCCTATTGCTTAGTACTTATGCAAAGTATTGAACATCAAAAAAAGCCTTTGAGCACAATGAAATCCCCCATGCATAACAAAAATCCTTTACATGATTGCCTTAAAAAAATCAAATGATTTGGTGATGATTGTCCATGGTTTTTGTTAGATTGAACAGAATATGAGGTATACTTTTGTTTGTACTTGGTTCTTCAGTATTAGCACCAAGCATGCACCAAATTCATTTCAATGTAACCAGCTGAAATTTAATAAGATTGCGATCAAAAATTGCACTTGCAATATTATTTTCTTGGCAATCATTCAGCTACAAGTTCAATGGATGATATGATGGATTTAATTGGTTGATGTTATTTTTATTACAAGAATTTTATTATAGAACACAATAATAATAAAATATTTTAAATAGAACACAATTGAATTTTAAATGGTGCAAAATTTATATAGTGATAGAGTAAACAAACATAGAAATGGAAAAAATTTCCACCAAACAATTATTGGAGTTAATCTTCTAGATAGGTTAATTGTGTTTCCTTGTGCTCTAACATATTCTTATAATTGAACATTCATAATTAGACAAATCATAACAAAATTTTAATTTAATTTGATACAATTATCTATCTATATTCAATGATAAGCTCAATTCATCATTCAATTTTATTTTCTAAAATTTTATAAACTTTCACAATCCAACAACATTGATAAATATTCATGTATTAAAAGTTAAATCAATTGCGTATTTACTAGACAACTCAAATAAATACTTATTTTATGTAAATTTAAGTTTCACATAGTTATAATTTTAAAAAATTAGGATTAATACAAAATTATTATCTAAAAAATGTACCAATAAACACTAATAGAGTTAACTAGATAGGTCACATGTTTAGGAAATCACAAGATAAAGTCACAAAGAATATATTATACACATAAGATTGTATGGTTGATACATTTTTTTGATAAAAAAAAGGTGGTCTATGCTCTAAATATACATTATAAATAGTGTAATTATGAATACAATATTGCAGATTAAGACAATAATATGAATCTAACATATTAATTCCAAAAGACTTGGTCATTATAGTATGCATTCAATATGGAAGATGAATATTAATATAAAAAATAACTTTTTTCATAAATAGCTTTATGTATTTTATTTATCTTATTTTATAGCTGGACATTATTATCAAATACAAAATTAATCATCTTTTGAATATGATTGCTTGATTTTCAACATTGTTCGATCAATATTATTTAGTGTTGAAATCATGCTTATTTGGACATTGGTTTTTTGCTCTTCATAAACTTTCTTTGTTCAAATCAAATTCCTTCTTTCATTGTCCATGATATTTCATGTGTCCCTCCTTAATGATTTGTAGAGTAGAAATTACTACCGTCTTGTTGTCAACAATAAAATCCTTGATGCTTGTTGCTTTGAAATTTGATTTTCATTTTTACCTTTACATAATTTATTACTTTGATTACCATTGTTAGATTAATCATAAATTTTAATATTAGATCATTTAGATTTATTCACTAATTCATCTTATTTTTTATAGTTCTATCATTAAATACCTAATTGTGTTAGAAGAGTCAATAATTATTGAAGACATGTAAAAATGACCTAACACTTATCACACATCCTAAATGACATTTTCTCATCATTGGCATCATTAACACTTAATATCATTGCATTTCACATCATTTTCATCAAAAACCCTAATTTCCTCTATTAATTAGATAATCTTTAAATTATTTAATTAATTCACTATTTTATCATTGTTGACTAATTAAATAAATTTTATTTATTTAATAAAGTCCTAATCTATCTTTATTCCTTCTGATTAATTAAATAGTATCAATTATTTAATTATGTCACTAATTTACTATTCCCCTAAATCAATTAAATTATTAATACTTAATAGTTTAATTAAATCACTTTCCCCTAAACTTGAACATCATTCAAAAAGGTCAACAAACAAATATAACTTTATTTGTTAAAGTCAAACATGACTTTGCACGTTCAACTCAAAAAGCCTAATTAATTAATTCAATTAATTAATTACCTTCACCCCTTTTTGTGATTGAGAAAGCCACGACTGGTACTGATTGCTCACTTTGATTGGCTAACTAATTCATCTATTTCCTAACTAATTCATCTATTTCCTAACTAACCCATCTATTCTTCAATCCCACAAAATACTCAACGGGATTTCCTTAATTCCACAGATTATGCAATCTATTTCCCCTGATTGTGTAATCAACATTCTTAATTGATTCAATCATAGAAGCTAACTAAGAAATCTATTTCCTCTAAATGGTTCTCAACCATTGATCATGATTTTGCATTGTTGCATCATGCACATTCATCTCGAAACTAGAAATCTATAAAATAACCTTCTATCTTCTCACAAATCATCTATAATTTACATAAGCAAAGTGTTGCACAATTACCTCTTGAGCACGTTACACTTTATCCTCACAATTCTAGTTCAACATCGCACACATTGAAGCTTTTTTAATGCATAATGGAGGTTTTGCATTGATACAACAATCTAACATTCAACATCAAATGCAAATACACTTCAACACGAGATAGGTAATGATATAGTCCATTGAATTCATTGCTTGTTCTTCATTGATTTTTATATTGTTCATTTCATGAGTAATGGGTATGGAATCTTAATCTTTGTTTGAATTAGGATTTTGTTTGATTCATTTATGTTGATTTCTGTATAATTTTGATTTCCCCCATATGATATTTGGCATGCCCGATGGGACCTTGATCCTTAACATTAATGTTTCCTTGAGTTTTCCTAAGAAATTGCAGGTTTCAGAATGTAGTTGCATTTTCCAGAAACGCAATTGAGTATTTTCACGCAGAAGTTCCAAAAACTTTGTCGTGACTGTTTCACATTTTTACTGCAATTGCCCTCTTTTCCTATCGCAATTGCACTAAATCTAGCCACTTTTGACATTTAAACTGCTTTTGACAAAAACAGGTCCGCAGTTACATGTTTAGACTGCTATTGCTTCCAAAAACAAGTTTGTAGTTGCACTAAAAAGGGCCGCTTTTGACTAAGATGATCACCTTTGCTCTGTTCTTTTTTATTTAAAATATGTAAATAGTTGTGTTGATTTTTAATGCTAACGGGTGATTGCTTTGGGTGTTTTGGAAATTTCTAACATCTCTTGCGCAACTCTTGCTGGATTTATGGTGCATCTTTGTATGAAGAAGAAAAACTAACACTTTGATTTAAGAGAAGGTAAATGGTCCAAGTCCAATTTTTCAAAGCTTTCTTAGTTTAGGAAAACTGTTCAAATTTGGTGTTTTAAAACTGAACTGTTTAAGCTTTCTTAGTTTAGGAAAAAAAAATCAATTTGGTGTTTGTAAAATTGAACCCACAATTTGCACACTTCAAATTTGATGTTTTGAAACTAAATTTTTTAAGTTTTTCATAGTTTAGGAAACATTTCATTTGGTCTTTATAAAATGGAACGACCAATGCATTTCATTATGTTGACGAACAAATGTTTTCTATTTTGTTGACCAAATTAAGACAATGCCATTTAGAAACACTCAAGATCGGTGCTTAAAATTGAACAAATCCTTTTTGTTTTGCACCTTTTCTATATTTGACTGAAGTCTCAAATACTTTCAATTTGGTGCACATAAAATAATGATTTGATATCTTCACACGTCAATTTTTGGGATTTAAAAAGCAATTGCGATAAATTGTATGACGTGTCTACTGTGATTGGAAAGTCGAGTGTGTATCCTCTCCCCTGCATCTTTTGATGATCCTGGGTGAAGAACACTTTGGTCTTTTCATATTTTTTGAGTCATCCTTAAAGAGGGGGCTTTCTAATGAGACACATCCCATAATGGAGAACTCATAAGCAAGGTATTGAAGCATGTTTGTTGGTGGGCTATATTAAAGGTTGCAAAATCATAAGAGAGTAGCTTCAATCTTGTGCGACAACATACTACACCTAATTCCACGCCTTAAGTGGAACAAGAATGATTAAAGAGTCTTAAGTGACCAGTGGATGGTAGTGTACATAAGGTGTTCACAATTGTCACTAAATACCTTACTTTAGAAGCCATCCATGTTTTCCAAAACGTTCTTTGAAAGTGGTCATCAGAACTTTTTTTCTGAGAAGTTACTTACCGAGTCTGATTTTTGGTTGAGGTGTAGAGCTTAAGAGTTAATTCTTAACATACCTCTACACTCCTCTATAAATTGCATGTAAAATCATCCCTTTGGGGCATGAGTTAAGCCTACCTAAAAGAGTGTACCTACTTAGGGTGACTTGACTAATGAATGCCAAAGATATTTTATTGACATCAAACACTTTGCTTGATTTAAAAAGAACACAACAAAACAAACATTGAACTTGGTTATCAAAATCACAAACCTTTTGGACTTAGTGTGGATACCTTTGAAAAGAGCCCTATATTTGCACTCCTTAAAATATATCTTAAAAAAATATCTCTAAAGGTTTCTGAATATTTAGGCTTACATTTCAAGTCACATTTTAGACCAAAGTCAACATTGGGATCTATGGTTTTAGTATCTTGAATTTCACAAACTTTGAGCTTTTATGGAAAGAAACTTGCTTAAACTATAGACATTTAGAGTCATTGTTTTGATTATTGTGTTATATTGTATCACTTGCCAAATTCTCAAAACAAATCAGATCAAACAAGATATCAAAAACTACAAACTTGTCCAAGCTGTTGTCAAAACAAAAACTAGAAAAACAAATTGAACAAAAGCTGATATTGTTGTTGCTTTTGTTGCTTTTGACCTTAATATTGTCACAGTTGATCTAAAACGGGTCACTATTGCTATTTGGTTTATGTCAGTGACTGACAAAACTTTGTTGCTTTTAAAAATCAGAATGCGGTTGACTAAGAATTTTCAATTTTGACCTTAATATTACCAGAGTTGACCTATTTTATAGTTGCAGTTGACATAAATGTAGCCTCTTTTGACCAAACTGTCACTTTTGCCTTCATTGTTCACTAGTAAACAAAATTGCAACAAAGGCCACTTTTGATAAAACTTATCTCAGTTGTTCTTCAGATTTAGCCGCTATTGGCTTAAATAAGGCCGCTTTTGTCAAAATTACCGCTATTGCTTTCTCTGTTACCAGTCACAACTTGAAACAAAGACTGCAATTGCTCTAAATTTGATCACAATTGTCCTACATTTCAAATGCTATTGTTCAAAAGATTACCGCTATTGCCCTATTTTCTAGTGAAAATCATAAACTGATCCTAAACTGGTTTATCTTTTTATCTTTTGAGAACGAAACAGTCAGACTTGCAAAACGCCCCATATCTACATCATTCCATATCCATTTGAAAAATCTAACACCCCAACCTAGTTTTAGGATCCAAAATCAAAACACAACTTGGATTATTGCTTTACTCTTGATTTCTAAGATATCAACATTTGCTTGCACCTCAATGCTAGTTCAAGTAGATCTTCAAAACATATCCTCTAGAAAAATGAAGTGAAATATCAGTCAAAGTTTTCTAAACATTTTGATTCCCAAAGTTAGTATCATTTCCAAAAATATTCACTAAACATCACTCTATGACCATTTGGTGTCCTACTGCTCCAATTCAACAACCAGATCTTACTGCACCTATCATACAACCAAATTGCATGTGAGTTGAAGGTGAACAATTAGGCATTGCTAGTAGCTTGAGGAGCTTCGTATTTGGGGAAAAGGAAACACCCACTCAATGGAGAAACACAACTACTATTCTAGACAAAGAGGAATGAAAAGTCAATCTCGCAACCAGAAGACCAGTATTACCACCACCTACATGGCAATAAATAACATTAGCTTACCCAAAACACCTTTAAACTGAAAATCCTCGAAAAACAAACATCATTCCATTCCATAGTTAAGTAATCATGAAAATTTCACAAGGTCTTGGAGTTGTTTATGACAACCACGAGATCTCAACAACAACAAAAAAAGATGGAAGCCAACAAAAGTAGCTCCAACGCCTCGAAAACCAACATAACTAATGAGGAAACCAACCCATGGGGATACAAACCAAGTGATCTTACAACTCCTCAAAAGGAACCTTCCTTCAAGGCAACACCAAACCAACCACCAAGTGATGAGGAAGTACACCTTAGACACCAAAACATGATTGATAGTCAAAACCAACTTCCAAATCTTCATGATGTAATCGTAGAAGAATATGATAGTGATGAGGAACTCACTGAGGAGAAGCTATTAGAATATTCCCAAGAACCTAAGATGCAAAAGCTTATGGACAAGATGCTTGAAAAAAATACTAACTCTTGTGGCACAAAAGTTGAGACACTACATCTTGAACAAACAAGTAAAGATGATCTCAAAAGTAGATCCCTTAAAGTATCTATTGGCAAAAGAAGCTCTAACAGGAAGGATCACTAAATGGGTAATGATACTAAGTGAGTTTGACATAGAGTAAATAGACAAAAAATCTATCAAAGGAAAAATCATAGTAGATCAACTAGTAGAAGCACCAATGTAAGATCATCAACCTCTCACAATAGAATTCCCAGATGAAAGCATACTGCTAACAGAATAGAAAAGTCATTGGACTTTGTACTTTGATGGGTCCCACACTCAACACGACTTAGGATCAGGTATCTTATTTCTCACACCATAGGGAGATAGTATACCTAAGGCTTATAGAATTTATTTCCCATGTACAAATAACATCTTGGAGTATGAAGAACTAATCATAGGACTAAAGTTGGCCATAGAATGGAGGATAAAAGAACTACAGGTTTATGGAGACTCTCAACTGGTAATAAGGTAAGTAAATTATGAGTATCAAACAAAGGATAAGAATGGTGGACGGTTTCAAATAGTACTTAGTCATCATCACCTTTGAACAGGTTCCTCAGATCAACAACAGAGTAGTCGACGCTATGGTGACAATAGGCTCACTTCTCAACATTCCACACAACATTCCTAAGTATGAATTCCTTGTGGAGAAAGTGCTCATACTAGCATTCAATGTCCTGAAATTAGAATTGGTTTGTGATGTTGTTGGTCCTAACTCACCATGGTACCAAAATACATTTGACTATATCCAGCATGGTATCATACATCCTGCCTTAATGACAAGCCAAAAGAATACCTTTATCTGTAGAACCTCTCAATTCACTATCTTAGGAGATACCCTATACAGACGAAGTCTAGACAAAACATTACTTCAATTTCTCAATGTGTAAGAAGCGTAAAGTGCTTTACAGGAAGTGCACGAAGGTATTTGTGGGTCTCACACAAGTGGACCTAATCGAGTACAAAAAAATTTGAGAACAAGATATTATTGGCCCTCAATGGAACAAAAATGCATTCGGTACTCAAGAAAATTCCATCAATGACAACATCATAGTGACCTTGTTCATACACTGGCACAGTAACTGAGACCTATAACAATACCATGGGCTTTCTCACAGTAGGGATTAGACTTGGTAGGTAAAATATCTCCCGCTTCATCTAATGGGCACAAGTTCATTATCACAAAAACTAAATAGTTCACGAAGTGGATAGAAGCAATTCTATTAACTTACATCACAGGGAAACAAATATCCAAGTTCATCTTGAGTTATTTGATCTATCAATATGGAATTCCCCAAACCATCATAATGGACAATGGAACCTCGTTCAAAAATCAAGATGTTAAAGAGCTTTGTTTGAAATTTTTTATGCAACACTGATTCTCCAAACCCTACTACCCCCAAGGAAATGGTCAAGCTGAAACATCCAATAAAACCATCCTAAAAATACTGAATAAGACTATTAATGATACCAGTCGTGATAGGAATTTGCAACTGAATCCAGCCCTATGGGCTTACCGCACCAACATTCGGATACCTATAGGTGCCACACCTTTTTCCTTGGTCTACAGATCTGAAGCAGTCCTACCTATTGAAGTTGAAATCCCCTCACTGTGAATATCCCTGAAAGGCGTGGTTAGTAATGAAGAATATTGGGTGTCTAGATTGAATGAGTTGGAACTCTTAGATCAAAGGTGTTTGAGTGTGTTAAACCATCTTCAGGATTTTCATAATTGGCTCAAACAAAGCTACAACAAAAAGATAAAAAGAAGGAAATTTCAAGTTGGTGACATAGTAGTAAAAGAGAATCAAAAGATCCAGCTGAATCGGGATGGGAAGGGGAAGTTTGAACCAAACTGGTTAGGACATTTCATCATCATAACAAGCTATGGCTCTAGAGCTTATCAATTGGCTACTCTTGAAGGAGAACCTTTAGATGAACCACTGAACAATAGCCATCTTAAAAAAAATTATACTTGAACACATTAGAGTATCCCAACAAAAAAGCTAAAAAAGAAACAAAACAAAAAATCAAGAAAAACAGTAAAGAGAAATAAAACGTTCTTTAAGTGAAAACCACTTTGTGGCACTTCTAGGACAAGTATCGTACTAAAAACCTAGTAAATAGATGCTACATTTGAATAAGACCTGCATCGTTATCTATTAGCACTATTTGAAGCATCCACACATTCATCCCATAATAAAATGTGAAAAACAAACATGGCTCGATAACTAATCAAGTGATTGAACCTTATTGCACTATTAACATTTGTCTCCCCTAATGAAGGTAATCTTGTCTCCAAATAGGAGAAACTTCCAATAACTGGCAGTGAATTGGATCCTTGTAAATCCCATCATGGTTGAAAGACTATCAAGATAAAAAAACTCCAAAAAATTATCAAAATAAAAAACATCCAGAAAAACCAACAAAATCAAAACAAAGTCAAAAACATCAAGAAATCCCAAAAATATGTTATGGTTTGAGTCAACACAAGTTGAACTACATGGTCTCTACATGTATAACGTAGGAAAAGATTATCTTTGATCAGCCCCTGAGGCCTTAGGTCAATCCCCTTAGGTATCCATAATGGTCTTTTAACTTAGTCAAAAATACAAAACCCAAAAACATTCAAAAAATAGGAAAAGTCAGAAACATGTTCTTATCAAACAAGAAAATTATGAGCCTCTACATGGATAACGTAGGCAAGGCCATCATAACTGATGATCCCCTGAGGCCCTAGGTTGGTCCCCCAAAACAAAAACATTGAAATATCTTATAAAAATCCAAAACAAATCATAAAATACAAAAAATTCCAAAAAAATGGTGTCAATAAAAACGGTTGAACTACGAGCCTCTGCATTCATCACGTAGGCAAGGCTTATCTTTGATCAACCCTCGAGGAACTAGGTCAGTCCCTTTAGGTCCCCCTATTTTATTTCTAAATTTCTTGAAAACAACAAAAATAACATCAAATAAACTCATAAAACAAAAAATTCCTACCTCCATTATCACTTCACCACAATAAACTCATCATCCATAATAAACAATCGTCACACTCACCCTTTTTCCAATGCAAACAACAAAAAAAAAAAATCAAAAATTCCAAGGTGAAGATCAAAATGATTAGCTCACAATCAAGATAAAACAATGCCTAAGTATAGACTACCATACCTATTTGAAAATTATATCAACAATCCTAAACATGAGTCATAACAAATAAAATGTTCCTATAATAGACGTCATCAAGGGATTTCATCATGAAACATCAAAACAACTATGTCAAGTGATACTGAAAGACTGTTTATCTTTTTATAGACTTATCTTTTTTATCTTAAAACCACATTCCTAGGATCTCTCGAGGATGTCCATAAGGATTTAAAGAAGAAGGAATGGTGGCATTAACTGTCGATTTATGTTTGTTCTATTTGTAAGATGTTTTGTGATACTACCACAATGAATACTTGCTTTGTTTTATGTATGAAAGTTGTTTTGAGACAATTCATGTAGCAGTTGCATGTTAGGTACTACATACCTATCTATGTAATTGGTTTGAAAGGTTTTAACACAACAACCATATACTCTAAAAGGGTTTTTGTATGTCTAGCATGAGCAAGAATATTCTTTGTGTGCCAAGTCAAATTTCATGCAATGGATACAACACCACCTTGGTTATTAATACCTTGGCGCATCGTATATGTTTGCTACATCAAAAGGATTGTTAAAAGATACAAATCCTCTATGCAAGCAAAAGAAAACCTCATCAATAACTAACAACATCAAATTTCCATCCATCTCAAAACCATCCAACACTTATTCTAACTAGCAACATCCATCCTACATCACAATATCATTAGTACCACATCCATCTTGCATCCATAATTTCATCAGTACATATCATGATCATAATAAAGCAAAAAAACATCACACATCATGTATAATCATCCACCACATACATAAGATATCATCATTTATCATATAGATATATAAAACATCCATCCATCCACGTCATATGTATACATCAGAAAAGTATAAAACATGAACATGTATACATCAATATCCATAATCATCTCATAACACAATAAAAACTAAATTAAACTATGGTATATCTCATATATCATCAAAACTGAGAATTCCATATACATCATCAAATAACATGTGTGATATTATATACAAAAAAATATACATATATATGAGGCCTCAGTTGGGCTGATGAATGTATATACAAAAAACCATGTCTACAAAGTCTCTAATATAATACACATCACAATGATCAAGAAAAACCAGCCCTACTAGCCATCTCAAGGTGGAGACCTCAGCTACTCCTGAATTTGATGAGGGGAAGGTTGTGGCATAACTAGAGGCTTATCAGGTTTCCTGATAGAGTGACCACCTGACTCTGCCCCCGTCTGAGTGTTGGGCTCTCCAAAATGAGTTTGTCACTAAGCTTTGGGAACAAAAGCCTCATAGAGCGTTTGGTAGTATGTAACCCTCTATACTAGCTGCTCTCGCTCAACCTGATGTTGAGCCATAGGAATAGACGAAACCAATGAAATCTCTACAGATAATCTAAGCTGCCTCTTTGTGGTGAGCTCCTGCCTAGCAGCATCTCTCTCCTATCTATATCTATCCCTCTCCTACCTAGCAGCATCTCACACGATAGTCAGCACTACAACCTGTGCCTTTGCACCCTGTGTATGTCCAATATCTATATCCCACTCAGCTGTCAATTGATCAATTTGTGCTACCACCATTGCATCCCCAGGTGGAGGAGGAGGACCTTGTGCCACTAGTTGATCCTACTGCATAGGATCATCCTGCTCATCCTGTTGATCTTGCTATCCATCTTTTCTCGCTCTACCCAACTGCTCAACAACAATCTTGAGTTGATGTCTCTCACCCCTATGGCTAGTGACACCCGCTCTCCCAATAGTTGGCCCATCGCCAACAGGATCTCTAAAACAAAGAGGAACTTGACAAGCCCACCACTAATCATAATCACGTGTAGTACTTGGGTTTGCCAATCCTATGGGCCATCCCCATCCAAATGGGAAAGCTGATGAAATTTGGGAACAACAGCTTTAGCAGAATTCTGGAGCCCCCACACCTTGAACTCTCAAGTGGTCCTCCCAAAGCAATCATGTTAATCATCTGTGAATCATGTTTGTCGCTTACCAAACTGGCAGAGAATCTGATCTGGTAGATAACGCTCGAGCAAAGAATCAACACAGTCAATCAACCACTATGTCTACCAGTAGAATGGAAGATGCTCCTAATCATTGTGAAATGTGTCACATCCCAACCATGTGGTCTCCAAACAAAACCAAACATATCATCAATGACACAACACCAATAAGAAAGTTGACCAGGCCAAGTATAGTGTAGAAAATTAGAATATCTATAAGAATATGGATCCTCTAGATCCTGATCCATGACACCATCAAGTCTTGTAACTTGGATGTGCTCCTAGGCCCATACATGCATCAAAGTAACACCAGGGAAAATGGAACTACCTCCCCAATAGGCAACCTCGTGCATATCTATGTATAAATGTGCAAGGAGACGAGGGCCCCATACATACCTTGTACCATGCTCAAACTTCTGCTCAATGCAGATACCCCAACCAACTAGAAATTATCTACCTCGTTGATCAGGGATGATGAGCCCCAAGACCAAAGCACATAAGACTAAAGACACATGATCTGCACTATCAATGAACGGAGATAGGTCTATCTCGGACTCCACAACTGGAAGATGCCTAACACCAAGAACTCATCACATAGCATAAGTACCCTATCTAACACAATAGGTCACACGCTCCCCATGAATCATAATACAAAGAATCCTCCAGACATCCTCTAAGGTGATGGTGGCCTCGTCGATCGACAAATGAAAGGATGAAGACTTAGAGTGCCATCTCTCAATGAGGGTGGTCATCATCGCCCTATGAACTCAAATTGGCGGCATGTAGCATATGTGATGTAATTCCACATCGCCTAGAAATCCCGCTCAACCTCATGGAAACCAGTAATTAGGTCAAACAACTGACATGGTCATTGCTCTCACGAGTAAAGCGGTTTGAGAACCGCCTACCAACATTCAACCCATGATGTTAAGAAATTTCCATGAAAACACAAAACAAACCTCAAACTATGAACAAACTGGCTAAAAAATTTCAAATTGACAATAGTGGTTACTTTTTTGGAAATAGTGGTTCAAAAATTCAATAGCAGACCTATTTTTTTCAATAGCGGTAATCCTGAGCAATAGCGGTACAAAGGGAAAAAGAGAACAAAATTATCAAAAGTGCACAATATTCACAACAATGGCTATTTCATTCAAAGAAATACAAAAGTGGACATTTTGATCAACTGTGAAAAACAAAGCGAACATCCTAAGAAAATGCGAACAGTTTAAGTGAAAGCAGCCACGAAAAGAAAAAGCGATGTAGACAAAAACTTCAAAAGTGGTAAGAATGATGCAATAGCATAAATTTCATAAGATTACCACTATTGCCTAAAAACATTTCACGCATTAATTACTAAAAAACAAAAAGACAAAAATAGGAAAGGAAAGGGAACATACCGTGACACCTACGCCTGTAGGCCTCCCAAACTCATGAACCGCCTAGATGCACAATGTGGGGCTCCTACAATCCTCGACATCATGAATCGACAATTGCCAAATTAAGGAATCCAGAGATAAGAATTTACTAAGGGTTGAGAATGCAAATGAGGTAAAATGAACCCTAATTACCTATTTTAACCCACCAAACCCTAACTTTTTACCTAGGAAACCCTCTTAGGTTGAAAGTAGGAGCTCCCAGGAGCATCTGAACTATAACCGAGGGTCCTATAAGCTTAATTTTTCATCCTCTATGCATCTAAACTGAAATTGAACCTTGTCACAAGCTTGACCCAAAAAATGATTTTTCCAACCAACTTCTTGAGGGCGCAGCCCAACATTGTACTATCTTTCCCTTGACCGTCGGGGCACAGTGGGGCATATAATTTTTTTAAAATCTTGATCTTAACATCAAATTCTTTAAAACAAAGCAACTAGTACTTTGTCTCAAAGAGGGGCAAAATGTAGACATGTAAAAATGACCTAACACTTATCACACATCCTAAATGATATTTTATCATCATCAACATCATTAACACTTAATATCATGCATTTCACATCATTTTCATCAAAAACCTTAATTTCCTCTATTAATTAAATACTTTAAATTATTTAATTAATTCACTATTTTATCATTGTTGATTAATTAAATAAATTTCATTTATTTAATAAAGTCTTAATTTTGTACACAGTCAAATCCAGAATTCTTTGAACAATACAATATGGAATGTGGAAATTTGATATCATTAATTAAATAACATCAATTATTTAATTATGTCGCTAATTTACCTTATTCCCCTAAATTAATTAAATTATTAATACTTAATAGTTTAATTAAATCACCTTTCCCTAAACTTGAAGAATTAAATAAATTATTCAAACATCATTCAAAAAGGTCAACAAACAAATATAACTTTATTTGTTAAAGTCAAACATGACTTTGCACGTTCAACTCAAAAAGCCTAATTAATTAACTTCACCCCTTTTTTGATTGAGGAAATCACGACAACTAATTGTTCACTCTAATTAGCTAATTGATTCATCTATTTCCTAACTAACCCATCTATTCTTCAATCCCATAGAATACTCAATGTGATTTCCTTAATTCCACAGATTATGCAATCTATTTCCCCTGATTGTGCAATTAACATTCTTAATTGATTCGATCATAGAAGCTAACTGAGCTATCTATTTCCTCTCAACAGTTCTCAATCGTTGATCGTGATTTTACATTATTGCATCATGCACGTTCATCTTGAGATTGGAAATCTATAAAATAACCTTCTATCTTCTCACAAATCATTTAGAATTTACATAAGCGAAACGCTGCACAATTACGTCTTGACCACGTTACGATTTATCCTCACAATTCTAGTTCAAAATCGCACACATTGAAGCTTTTGCAATGCATAATGGAGGCTTTGCATTGATACAACAATCTGACATTCAACATCAAATGCAAATACACTTTGACACGAGATAGGTAATGATATAGTTCATTAAATTCATTGCTTGTTCTTCATTGATTTTTATATTGTTCATTTCGTGAGTAATGGGTATGGAATCTTAATCTTTGTTTGAATTAGGCTTTTGTTTGATTCATTTATGTTGATTTTTGTATGCTTCTGATTTCCCCCATACGATATTTATAAGTTTTTATTTTTGTCTGCAGTGCCATGAATTTTGGTGGGGTGATCTTATGTGGACTTTGCCTTGACAAGTGAAAATAAACATACAAACATTTGCTCAGGTTATCAGTGTCCATTTTTTTTGTATTGAAGGAGTAGAAAAAGAAAGCTTCATATATTATTATTGTTGTTTACCTGGATTAGTAATATATCATGAAATCAAGTGATATCTTGCAAGTGATCTTAAAAAGAAATATTTGATTGATAGTGAGTTTAGAAAAATAAAAATAGATCAATACATTTTCTAGACAAACAAATGATCTTGGATTAAACACTCCAAATTAATGTTTATTCAATAGATTATTTATTTAGAAATAAGATCTCTTTCATTATCTTATAGAAAAAATGATGTCTTGACAATTTTATTTGAGAGTGTGGGTTGTTGACATTAAATATTGCAATCAATATTTTCTTGGTTTTTTGTTCATTACTGATCACATAGATTCATTGTGTCTCTTTAAATATATTTATGGAGTTTAAAAAGGTACATATTTTATATTTTTGTTTGACCCTATGCTAATCTTCATGTTTTGCAGTCTTCCTAAGCTTCATCCATGGTATTCTCTAAAGCCTTATGTTTCTTGCCTTGGTTAGAACCTCTACACTATAATTTTTTACATTTTTCAAGTGTTTCATTTTTAACTAGTCAATATCAACTATACTTCCAACTATATTGCAAAGTAATTACCACAACCAATATTTGTTTCTCTTTAACTAATTACTATCAACTATATTTTTAATATTCATAAATCAACTAATCAATCTATAATGTTGTTCTATTAACAAATCATTTGGTCATCAAATATTTATTATAAGAAACAAATTCAACCTCAATTAGGGTCTTAATATCGAACTCCAAATCAACCAATCAATCTACGAAGTCTTTTTAGTAACAAATTATTTGCTTTCCAATGTTATGAAAAACAAACTCAGCTTCAACTATACTAGTCATAGTTGTCCATGGTGTGAATCTTGAAACCAACATAAGCTAACAACTATAATCTTCATTGACCTAATAAAATCGTGATACATACAACTTGGAAGAATTCTTTTAATCTCATATTATCCCTCGAATTAGTATGTCATAACTCATCTATTTTCTAACCAACAAATACTATTATTACATTACTATAAAAACAAATACTCGTCTCTACATAACACTTGTTTACAAATAAATCTTCAATTGAAAACCTTAAATAAATATCACCTCCTATAACTCAATTTTTAACCCATCCAACAAATAAAACAAAACTTCATGCTTCCACCCTATTTGACTACAATTTATTTTGTAAGTTTATTATATTTTTGGCAGATTTTCTCACACTATGTTGTTTTGGCTTTCAATATCAAAATAAGAATGGATTTATATATATATGTTTATTTATTTTATAAAAGAATATAGATTTACAAAAAATTATAAAAATATATAGATAGATTTTATTGAGAAGGGGTAAGGTTTATAAGGATTGTTAATCAGAATTGCAGATTTAACTCTAACTTTAATATATATACTTAAAAGATTGTAACCCTGTTTCTATTTACATGGTGTAAAAATATCTAATGAAAATAGAGATTAATGGAAAAAAGGCATGGAAGTGTCAAAGTCTAATGATTATAGATTAATGACAGGAGTGAATAATGTTTGTATGAGCAGGGAAAAGAGGTGATGTGAGCATAAAAGCAGCGACAACAAACGTTAAAAGAGAGATTTTTTTGGATTGACATCTCCAATTACAGTCAAAATTTTCGAATGAAGTCGTTCAAAGGTGAATTGCCACTAGTGGATTTATATTGAGAATCATCTTAAAGTAATATAAAGTTATGTGCAATTTCTTTTAAAAAATAATATAATTTTATATTTTATATTATTTTAAGGGGTAAACGTTTTTTATTTTATGAATCGGTAAGGTTACAGATCGGGATCTCATTCTCAATTTAAATATTCAACAATTACATTTTAATGGGGTTTGAATCATGATGGCATCATACCATGCCACTATTGGCATTTTTTATATTTTATAAAGGTGAATATTCTATATTCAATTTTTTTTATAGGTTTTGGGTTTTTGATTAGAATGTTTATAAATTTTTTAGATAATAGAGTTGGAAAAGAAATGCGTACGTGTTTGATTATGAACAAGTAAATATGTATAGGTCTTTATTTAGAGAAGAGGAGATGAATTTTAATGTGACCAATGATTAATACTTAGCTTCTAAAATTGTATTTATGATTCAAAGAAAGTGAGACAAATTTTATAAATTTTAAAATTATGCAAAAACATGATTCAATCTCATAGCTGCAAAATTAATCCTTGTATTTCAAAAATCATCATTTTTCTATGGAATTGAACTTCTCTACAAATATAAACTTGGGGTTTGCAAATATATGGTACTTGTAAACAAGTTTTTCCTAATGTTTATACCTACAATAAGACTTGGTTGTTCTTGTTCTATCAATTGAAAGACTTGGTGTTAAGGAACACTAGAGAGTTTGTTGTGAAAGGATTTGCCTTAGACAAACTCCATTGGCCGATTCAACAAATTTGATAAATATCATAAGAAAATAATTAACAAATTACATATGCTATAATGGTGATGGTGATAACATAATACTTGAAACAAAGTTTAAAAGGGGTGATATGATGGCCTAGTGCAAGAACTAGAGTTTTCAAACTTGTTGACAAAGAGGTGATGCAAAAAGAATAGCTAGTGCAAAGTGACCTGATATGTTTGTTGTCACTTTTTGTCCCCCCTTTTAATTTCCATCAATTATAACCAATTTGAAAAATCTTAATAGGTTAATTATGTTCAAATATGCCTTTGGTAGTTGTAGTCCCCCTTTCCCAAACTTTAGTTAAATAACCATTCAAAAAATCCCAAAACCAACTAAGTCTGGGGCCTTCAATTTGAAAAATTCAATTTTTTTAGCAAGTTCATGAACCTATTGACCCACTAAAAATCCTTTTTAGCAAGCTCACTAGTTCATGAACTTGTCAAACCATCAAAAAGAACTTTGTTTTATTTTTTTCCTTCTTCTCTCACTTTTATTTTTTGGTGAACTTTTCAATTTGCAAACCTTTCAGTTTGTCGAAAAGAAAATGGCCAAAGAAAAAAGCATTCAATAATTGAAGTTGTGTCTACGAATCAAAGATTTTTTGAACTCTTGAGATTTGCTAACAAGTGAGGTTCAAAAACTCATGAGGTTCGTTGACAAGTGAGGTTTTTCGATAGGGCAAGTTTGTTGAATGATCAGTCCACCAAAAGGAAAAGAGATAGAAGTTTGTTTTGACGAAATTTTATGTTCACGAATTCTTGAGGTTCACCGATAGGGCAAGTTTGCCAAAGGGGGAAGGTGTTTGAAAGGAAAGTTGAAAAGAGATTAAAGTTAAGTTCAACAAAGTTCTAGGTTCACAAATCTTTGACTCATTGAAAGTGGAGTTTTTTGAAGTGGATGTTCACTAGAGAGAAGGAAAGGAAAAGAAGACAAAATTTTTTGGCAGGTTCACTAGTCTGTGAACTTGCCGGTTCGTCGAAGGTTCAATTTTATAATTAAGGATTTCATTGAGGAATAAAGGAACCCTGACAAGTCAAGAGGCATGGACAGGTGAGTAGAGGTATGCGGTAGGAAAAAGCTCAACCTTACAACATAAGTAAAAATGCCTAAGTAAATAGGCGAGAAAGGGAAAATAAAGTTGTACAAGTGGGGAGAAATAGGTGAAACCCTAAATTTGTTCTTTTGTACCTCATGTCTTCTCCTCAATGCCTCATCAATGCTACAATGCCTATTTAAAATACCCAATATCACACCAAGGAGCTACAAGGAAGATATTTAAATTTATTTCAATGTATTTCTAAGAGGAATTGTATGTTCCCACATCACACTTATCCATCTATGGGCCCTTTTTGTCAAGTGGTCATTCCTTAGTCATGATTTGCAACAAATTTTCATAGGGGTTTCTTACTTTCCATCATCATTTTCATCAATGTGATGCATGCCAAGAATATTGGGAATGTTTTCTATAGTTACAAATCAAATTTACTCTGTAGATATGTCAGAATTGGCAAGTTGTGGCTAGGGTCTCTTGCATAGTCGCGTGCTCCATTTCTCTCCTACGATCTTTACATGATAAAAGACACTTTTGTGCTCATTGTAAGGGGTTTTTCCTAGGTTTTTCTTTGGTAGATTTATGCATTTTTGGAATTTCTACAATTGTAAAATAGGCTATTCCTTTGAATCAATAAAATATACGTCGGTTACCTCCTTTATGCCTGTATTATGTGTAAGACTTATTACCTCTATATATGCATCAATGATCTATCTTTTTTTCTAGTCTTTATGTTATGTTAATTTGTTGTAGGTATTGATTATGGGTCATTTATACCCCTCTTAGTGACCTTTAGCCCTAAATTTCATGCATATTTATGAAGGTTGTTAGAGCAGAGAGTTATGTTATGTTATGTTATGAGGTGTTTTTCTTTAGTTCCCTATGCAAAATATAGGTGGGAAGAATCACATTTTAATCTAGGTGCATCACCACCCTTTGTTTTATTCTTTCTTTCTTACCCTTTTCCTTGGATATTGGTAGAATAGGATTAGTTATAGGTTTATGCAATTTTGGGTTGATCCAACACTCTTTCATCTAGATTAGAGATGAATTTGACCTTCTTCAGATGTTTGATCTTTATCGCAAGGTTTCCACACCTAAAGATCAATCTCGTGTTCCATTGAATAGCTTTAAACTAAGTGTTTAACATCGTGCATATTCTTAGTGAATAATTTTTGGCACACCTGGTGGGACAACTTGGACTATTACAGGCCATCACTCACTTCATTTCCTTGTTGATATCAATATGTATTTCATTAATTTCTTCAAGTCTTGAAGCATTTCTAACATTCCTAACAACTCTACAAGCAATTCAACAATCTTGGTTATAGACTAGACACCAAATTTCATGCCAAAGATCCATACTAGAGCATATTCAAGAGGTAGGTTTTGTTAGAGTTGATGATTTAACCCTACAACTCCCAGAAGTCACTTGCAAGAAATTATCCTATCACAAACAAGATTTCAAAGCAAGATGATGTGCTCAACAACCTGAAAAATTATATTGATGCAATAACCTGAATGAATGATTACAATGAAAGACGAATGCTTATCAAAGAAAAAAGAAAACCCTAGATGAGGTTTTGATTAGATTGAGACATGTTTCATCGTATAATACAACAAGACAATTATAAGATCTAAATATAGCTCAATCTAATAAATAAAAAATAATTATTAAGTTTATCTTAAGTAATTAAAGTAAAATGCATCGAATAATTAATTAATGATTAATAATTATCAAGTGACGACCTATTTACTCCAACACTCCCTTAAGATCAACTTAGGGAGAAACTAAAAAACTAATAAAGAATGCAATGATGGAAGAAGATTGGATCTCTCTTGAACAAGTAACTGAAAACTCTCATAACCACATAAATGGAGAAAACCTCATGGGAAAAATTTGTTAGAGTAGATGTATGTACTCCCAAAGCTCCATGAATCACCTACAATGATTAACCTATCACGCTATGAAGAAATAAGCAAGATATGATTGCCCAACAACTCAGATATGATGAAAACACTAATTTGCATTATGTGAAGAACTGTTGCATTGAATATGTTACCGTAGAGAATGAAAAAATAATTGCAATGAATCAATCCTTATGAAAAGGATGAAAGTTAACCCTAGATTTGTTGAAGAATGAGGTGTTTTCTTAGCTTAATACTCTATAAAACTTTAAGATTGCTGATCTAAATAAGCTTTTCCTTTTGTTACAACTTCTTTGTGGGTGATTATCTTGATTAAACCATTTTAATGTTGTAGAATGTAGACAGAAGTTGATAGAAGAACTAGACAGGATAATAGAAAGATTACATAAGATGTACTGTGGAGAAACTCTTTCAGGAAAAAACTCCACCAAGAATTATTCTCTATTATTCAAACTCTGAAATACAATAGATCCAATTCTTGCTTGAGAATGCTTCTTCTTGCCTTCACCAATCTTCTTCACAACTTGCAATAACAACTGATAAACACTCTCTTCAACTTGCTTGAGATAAATAGACTTTAATCAACATTGTAAACTCCAAATGAGTTACAATAACAATTCTCAAGCCCTAACCCTAAAAGGTATGCCTATCTCTTGCAAGTAGATTTTTGTCATGAAGAAAAATGTCAAATCATCTCCTTCATCCATTTGGGCATCCCAAACTGAAGTCATAACTCAACCTTTATTCCTGTAAATATTTAAGGCTTCATCCTCAAAGTTGGCACCCAAAAGAGGGCCCCACTTAACTAAGCCTTCAGAAATATCTCAACATGCAAAGGAGTTAATTCCAAGAAGCCAACTTGGGCGCCCAAGGTGGGTCCAAGTTAATTCTTGTTAACTGAAACATTTCTCAACACCATTCGTGCAATAATGGTCATCCCCTATTAATTGAAGGTAGTACTTGTTATCTGTCATGCAACTCAAGTTATTAGCCATGCATTCCAAGTTAACTAAATTCAACTAGCATTCAACTAAAACTAACTGAAGATAACTGAACCATAACTGAATTGAACTGAACTGAACTGAACTCAACCTGAACTTAACTTCAACTGAACTTCACTGAACTTCAACTGAACTTCACTGAACTTCAACTGAACTTCATTGAACTGAACCTCATACACATCACCCCCTATTTTATAGGACCTCAACATGCATAAATCAAAATCCCTATTTTGTAGGAACCTAGGATGCATTTATGAAGTGTACTCAATTTACCAACCAGTTAACTAAACTCAAGGTGAGTTGTCACCTGCCATATGTGAGCCCATGTGCTCCTATTTTATAGGAGCTAATTCCAAGGCATCCACACATGCTTATAACATTTATAATTAATTACAAATGTCAATTAACATGATTATTTCATCAAGTATTAATCTCTTCCTAATCCTAGTGTTGTTGAACACATTCTAAGGACTTAGGATATATGGTGAAATAAATAATGTTTAGGATTGTAACTAAATGACATCCTATTTCCAACATTCTCCCACTTGACATTATACATTGCAATTATTCTAAACAAGGAATAATATAACAAGTACAAGACTCAAGGCTAATGGTCTTCTTGCAGCAACTAATCAATCCATGCTAACTTCAAATGCAAGCTGCATAATCATGAAGCTTCCAAGAAAATGATTAAAACCAAGATAACTTATCTATATGGTTTCATAAGATAATTTGTGACATTAATTAAAGTGTTAACTTTCTCAATTAATACCTTCCCATTATCAACCAAATCAAAACCTATCCCAAGTCTTTGTATCCAAACCACCTCTTTGGAGGTATGCTAAATCTCAGAGTGTGTTGAACTCATGTTCAACCAAGGTGTAGGCTCCTCGGTCTTTTCTGTTGAAAAATAAATAAAAATTCTTACAAGTAACCATTCCAACAAATATCTCTTACCAAAAGAGAATTCCGGCCTCACCTATTTCTCCAAGTATCCATGAGGACCTGTAGCCAACCAATCCATGCCAAACTCCAAATGCAACACAACACTTTCATGAAGTAATCAAGCAAATGATTAATGTACCCAATACTTAAAAGAACTACACAAGATCAATGTCAAAGCTCCAACCTTGAACATAAACATGACATCCATGATCTAACCATCTCCTCCTAGGAGATCACATGCACCATAACATATATATACATCCTAGTCTCAAGAGAACATGTAATATGCTAAAACTCTAATCTAGAATCAAGAGTAAACCATGACATAATAGCAACCACTCTAAACCAAGAACAAACCATATCCCCAATCACATGAAGATAACCTTACCAATGATGCATCCAAGTCACTGCCAATAACTCCCACTAAACCGTGGTACCGAGTTACACATGGCATCGTGACTACCATCCTCTCCATGAAGATTACTCTGAAACATGAAGCAAAGAGTTATCAAAAACAATATTAGTTGAAATAACCAATGCATCATTACTATCATTTGAGGACTTCTCTGTAGAATAATTAGAACTTTCTTTCTTGTTCTTACAATCCTTCTTCACATGTCCCATTTTCCCACAGTTCCAACACTTTACCTTACTTCGTCCTTCTGACTTACCCTTCCCTTCCTTGTTTCCCTTAGGTTCCTTTTTCTTAGGCCTACCTTTTACAAACAAGGAATCTTGGATTTCCTCCTTAGACTTCCTCCTCATCTCCTTTGATAGGAAAGTAGGAATAATGTTGCCCATCCTTGGATCTGCACCATTACCACTAATTGCAACAATTAGATTTTCCCAAGAATTTGGTAAAGAACAAAGTAACAAAATGCACTTATCCTCATCTCCTAGCTTTACATCTACAGATGCTAACTGACTGAGAATTAAATTGAAAGAATTTAAATGTTGTGCAATAGATTCACCATCTTTCATTTTTAATGAATACAACTTCCTTTTCAGATACAACTTATTGGTGAGACTCTTAGTTTGATAAATATCCCCTATTCTCTTCCACAATTTATATGCAATATTTTCATCTGAAACATTCAAGAGAACCGCATCAGCAAGACATAACCTAATTGTTCCTCTTTCCTTCTTATCTAACTTAGCCCAATCCTTATCTGAAATAGTTGTAGGTGCCTTTGTCTCATTATTAACCGCTAACCACTGATCTCTTTCTTCAAGAAGATCTTCCATTTTTAATTTGCACATTTCATAGTTAGAGCCATTGAACCTTTCAATTTCTAATCAAGAATTCATTGTAACAAAAATTAATTCCAAAATCAGCAAATAACAAAAATAATAAAAGCTCCCACTAATCCAAAAAACCTCCAATCTTTTAAGAGAAAGGTGTCCCAATACTCTACCCAACCTCAGCTCTAATACCAAATGTTAAAGAATGAGGTGTTTTCTTAGCTTAATACTCTGTAAAACTTTAAGATTGCTGATCTAAATAAGCTTTTCCTTTTGTTACAAATTCTTTGTGGGTGATTATCTTGATTAATCCATTTTACTACTGTAGAATGTAGACAGAAGTTGATAGAAGAACTAGATGGGATAATAGAAAGATTACACAAGATGTACCGTGGAGAAACCCTTTCGGGAAAAAAATTCACCAAGAATTATTCTCTATTATTCAAACTCTGAAATACAATAGATCCAATTCTTGCTTGAGAATGCTTCTTCTTGCCTCCACCAATCTTCTTCACAACCTGCAATAACAACTGATAAACACTCTCTTCAACTTGCTTGAGATAAATAGACTTTAATCAACATTGTAAACTCCAAATAAGTTACAATAACAATGCTCAAGCCCTAACCCTAAAAGGTATGTATATCTCTTGCAAGTAGAGCTGTGTCATGAAGAAAAATGTCAAATCATCTCCTTCATCCATTTGGGCATCCCAAACTGAATTCATAACTCAACCTTTATTCTATAAATATCTTAAGGCTTCATCCTCAAATTTGGCACCCAAAAGAGGGCCCCACTTAACTAAGCCTTCAAAAATATCTCAACATGCAAAGGAGTTAATTCCAAGAAGCCAACTTGGGCGCCCAAGGTGGGTCCAAGTTAATTCTTGTTAACTGAAACATTTCTCAACACCATTCATGCAAGAATGGTCATCCCCTATTAACTGAAGGTAGTACCTGTTATCTATCATGCAACTCAAGTTATTAGCCATGCATTCCAAGTTAACTAAATTCAACTAGCATTCAACTAAAACTAACTGAAGATAACTGAACCATAACTGAACTGAACTGAACTAAACTAAACTAAACCTGAACTGAAGTGAACTTCAACTGAACTTTACTGAATTGAACCTCATACACATCACCCCCTATTTTATAGGACCTCAATATGCATAAATCAAAATCCCTATTTTGTAGGAACCTAGGATGCATTTGTGAAGTGTACTCAATTTACCAACCAGTTAACTAAACTCAAGGTGAGTTGTCACCTACCATATGTGAGCCCATGTGCTCCTATTTTATAAGAGCTAATTCCAAGGTGTCCACACATGCTTTTAACATTTAGAATTAATTACAAATGTCAATTAACATGATTATTTCATCAAATATTAATCTCTTCCTAATCCTAGTGTTGTTGAACACATTCTAAGGACTTAGGATATATGGTGAAATAAATAATGTTTAGGATTACAATTAAATGACATCCTATTTCCAACATTCTCCCACTTGAAATTATACATTACAATTATTCTAAACAAGGAATAATATAACAAGTACAAGACTCAAGGCTAATTACAATGAATCAATCCTTATGAAAAGGATGAAAGTTAACCCTAGATTAGGGTTAGATTAGAATATGACAAGTGTCCTCATAGGAATGAATGCGACAACATGTTATAATATTAGAGGCTTTAATCATGCAAAAAACACTAATTAATTAAAGCAAATAATGAAATAAAAGCACTCCTAAGTTTAGCTTAAGTGTAATAAAGCATAAAGTGACCCAAATAATTAATTGGGTGATGACTTTATTACTCTAACACCCCCCCTTAAGATGAACTAGAGAGAAACTAAACTATGATAAAGAAATACATGAATGGATGCATGAATGGGTTCCACCCTAATGGATGATGAGGTACCCATGTACATAAATGAAACTCTCATAACTTGGAGAAAAGGAGAAAACCACATGGGAAAAACTCCTCTCCAAAAGAGATAAAAAAAAATGACTATACTAGAGAAAGAAGGATAGAAGGAGGACTCAATGTGACCCCCCAAGGACTGCTTCTCTCATGCAAGTACAATAGATGTCCCCATAATAGGAGAGAGAAAATGAGGATATGAATCCCCCCATAATGAAAGAGCTCTCGTGCCAATGATGTACGTTTGAAGACAAAATATGATCCACTGCCTGTAAACAACATTTCTCCCCTTAGGAAGAAAAAGATCCACTGGTGATTGGAGAAGCCAATCCAAAAATATGGGTGATACTAGAATCTAAATCTAGATGATGTGTGTCTCTGAAAAGTGCTCACATATCCAAATGTCGGCAAGGGATGATAGCAATCCAAGATCTTGTGAAGAATGATATAGAACAAGCTGCAAAGGTGATGAAGATGGTGGACCAACAACGTTGATGTGGCTATCAACAAAGAGGAGATGAATGTCCTCAAAGTAATCCTCCAGATCTGCAATATAGGACTCTACAAACAAGGATGATATGTCTGTGAGATATGAATCCCAAGTAGCTATGTCTGGAAGATATATGTAGGACATCCTGCTACACTGAATCAATAGGGGCCAAAAATGTGGTGATGCCAAGTTGATCAGGAACAATAGGAGATGATGATGTAGTACCAATCTGAAGAGTGGGAACATGAATGCAAGTCTTTGAACCATCGGAACATGCAAGACCTGTGATATACTCAAGCTCCTCTAAAGTATTATCATCAACGGGTATGCAATCTGTATCTGCAAGAGGGATGAGACAATCTGTAGAAGGATCCTCTGGGTATGGAGAGATATGAGGGTCTCCACGGATCTCCCAAAGTCGTGTCCAAAGTATGTGGGGACATTCAATGTCTGATACAACATACAAAGTGTCAAGATCAACACTAGAACATATAACCCCTACAATATGGTCTACTATGATGCCCCATGCTGATAAACTCCCTGGTATGTCTGGTGTAGGTATGAGTCCATATAGATAAGGAAAAATATCAAGCCACCTAAGATGTGTCAGGATGCCATTTTGCTGAGACTCGTAATTGTCCTTATCCAAGTTGATCATAGAAGGATGAATAGTAAAACCCATGATACTCACTCAAAAGAAAAAATCAAAGACTAAAACCCTCAGTACTAATAAAGCAGATCAAAATATGTCATCTCACGCAAACAGATCATTTCCAGGTGCCAAGATGTCCAAGTAATTAAGAAAAGTGTGAAAACACAAATACTGAATAAAATACACTTGGGGAAATTCTAGAAAAATTGCATGAATAGATCTGGAGAGCTCTAAAATACATTTTCGATGCTGCTTAGATCACAAAAATCAAAGATACAGGCAAAAAGTTAAGAGCTTGGAAGCACAAAATGAAGATCTGAATTTGACTGAGAATAATAGGAACCACTAGAAAAATCTGATGATGAAGCCTGCACCAATGGAAATTTCGTAGAACTAGCTTTCCGACGATAACTCGTTTGCTTGATTTCAACACTGTATGCCCAAGTTACGCCAAAAAGAAAAAAAACTGCTCCTTTAGGGAAAATCGGGGCTTGGAGGTCGTGCAACTGATGACGTCACACTGACATCAACACTTCAGACGATTAAATTTGACGGTCATCCATAGAAAAAAAGTTTCTTCTCTACCAGAAAAAAACCAATCACTAGAAAAACGTGCTCTATCGGAATATTCTCGGTCGTAAGGGGAATATTCCCCTACTAGTTGCGTTGTTGGTTTTCTTCTTAAGCTGCCAGATTCTTTTTTATTTGACCATCAATTTTTTTTTTGATAGTGAAGACTTTTGGGTGCCGTTTTTTTTGTGGGGCCGACTAGTTGAAAAAACCGGCCAACGGTTTATGTTTGTCATTGACAGTTGATGTGACATCGATGACAATGGGTGACCCGTCGTGCGCTGTACGCAATATGGGCCTACGACAGGGTAGAAACCTTACGCAGAGCTCCTCTGCCTTTTTTAATTTTTTATTATTTTTTTTGTTTTCATTTGAAATTTGATTTTTTCAAAAAACTATTGAATTTTTATTTTTTTTGTAGGTAAAAAATTAAAAACCCTGAATTTATTTTTTTTGATCAATGGATTTTTTTTTTGAAAAACCAGAATATTAAACCCTGCCATACCTATGCACCCAAATTGAGGTGCCCATATCTGTGTAGATCTGCGTGCCTCTAAAATTTTTTGCCTTTCCTTCAACTGCTCAAATTTGAGCAAAACGACAGGCGATCTTAAGGTTTTCAACCGCTTCGGACTTGATGGCGGTGTTTATTTTTGTCGTATCTCCAAACTCTCATAGATCTGACAAACGAAGGCCTTTTTTGACGAAACAAATGGCAAACCAGACTGTTCTAACAGCTCTGGATTCAATGGAATGCTCAAAATTTGACCATGAATCATGAAATTTAATGCATGAGTTGATTTCTTAAAAAAAAATGGACTAGGTGTCTGCAGATTTGGTGCTTTGATACCATGTTAGAGTAGATGTATGTACTCCCACAACTCCATGAATGACCTGCAATGATTAACCTATCACACTATGAAGAAATAAGCAAGATGTGATTTCCCAACAACTCAAATCTGATGAAAACACCAATTTGCATTATGTGGACAATTGTCGCATTGAATATGTTGTCATAGAGACTGAAAAATTAATTACAATGAATCAATCCTTATGAAAAGGATGAAAGCTAACCCTAGATTAGGGTTAGATTAGAACATGACAAGTGTCCTCATAGGAATGAATGAGACAACATGTTCTAATATTAGAGGCTTTAATCATGCAAAAAGCAACTAATTAATTAAAGCAAATAATAAAATAAAAGGACTCCTAAGTTTAGCTTAAGTTTAATAAAGCATAAAGTGACCCAATTAATTAATGATTAATTAATTAATTAGGTGATGACTTTATTACTCTAACAAAATCTCCTCTCCAAAAAAGAGAAAAAGGAAATGAAAGCATACATGTGACAAAAGAGTGTAGGACTCAACATGTCCCCCAAGTGTTTCTTTTGTCACATAATGACAATCAAGATCCCATCATAGGAGAGAAAATATGAGATAATGAATCCCCCCAGAAAGAAGTAACTCCTCTGCCAAAATTGAATGCTCGAAGAAGAATGTTGAAGATGATCCAAAAATGACAAACACCATTCCTCCCCTTCAGAAGAAATACATCCAATGGCAAATGTAGATGAAAATCTATCAAGAGAAGAGGTATCATGATGGATGCCATGAAATTTTTTTGAAGCGTCCACATGTTTGAATCGAATGAAGCCAAATAAGATGAAGCAAATCCAAACAACTGTGAAGATACTTGTAGAAAAACATCCAAAGGCAATGTTGAAGTGATGAGAAGTGGGTTGTAGATATCATCAAACAATAAACTTGAATATCCTCAAGTTTTTTCCCAATATATGTAATGTGCGACTCAACAAATAGCTTTGCAATGTCTAGCAAGTAGTCATCCCACAAAGATGAAACTAAAAGACTATAAAAATCCTAATGATGTGAATTGATCTCTGTAGATGTAGGAGGTGGAGGTGGAATCTCAACACAAGTCTCATGAACCAACCTGTGGATGATGGAAGTATACATAGGTTCAAGTGACCAAACTTCTTAGATATCTGATCCACTCTAGATGCATGAGAGTGAAGACCAAAAAATGGTAGTGCAAGCTCATCTAGAGAAAAAATGAGAGAAGACATACAATAAAGAGGCATGATCTACTGTCCCAACTGCAAGAATTTCTCTATTGTGTAGGTCTTTGATAAGCACTAAATTAGGTTTAAACTCTACTATTTTACCTAACCTATTACGTACAATATGATAGATAGAAAGGAGATTGGAAGATAATGAAGGGACACAAATCACATCCTAAAATGTGTCATCATCAAAATCTATAGATCCTTTCTTAGTAACACTCATGTAAGTGTTATTCCCCATCCAAATATGTGGTAATGTGCAAGGCTCATATGAAGATAACATACCTGAAGAAGAAGCCATATGATGTGAAGCTCTTGAATCAAGAAGCCAAAGACTAGACTAAAAATTGGTCGATGCAAAGAGAGAATGGAATTTCATCTTGTCTAATCCATGTGTCATGGTGGTTGAACTTTATTGTGAAGGTTCTGAAGTGGAAGAAGAGGATGAAGGAAATTGAATATTATTCTTTTGTAGAAGATGGTTCAACTCATCAATTTTCTTTGCATAACACTGATGCTCATCATATCCTATCTTTATGCAATATGCACATTTTGGCTAATCCTTCTTAGATGAGTCCTTGTTAGAAGAGGAAGAAGAATCAAAGGTATTTTATGAATGTGATTCTTTGGATTGCTCATGTGACTTGAAATCCTTTTTCTTTCATTTATTGCCTTTTCTATTCAAAGCCTGTGAATCTCTAGTGCTTGATGATGTAATAAGAGCTTGTGATTTGAAATAATTTAATGAGCCCATTTGTACCAAATTTTCCTGCTCTTGAGTGAGTGGTATAGAAAAATAATCAAGTGAAGGCATAGTGAATCTACAACCATGTGCATCTCTAGTAGCATAAAGGTAGAAAAAACTTAATAATCAGGACCAAGGTTGGCAATGATGGGAAGAATCAATTGAGAGTCCTCTTTTTGAATACCCCATTATATCAATTGCAATCTAACAGAATTGATTTTAATGAAGAAGTCCTAGATTTTGTCAAAATCTCTAGGCATCAAACCCGATAAGATTATTCTCCAACGGAAATCCTCTCAAAGTATCATGCTTCCCAAACAAGGACTCAAATTGAGTCTAGATATAATTGGGTGTTGTGCAAGATTCAACAGAAAAGAGAATATCAGAAGACATGGACATGCATAGTGTCCCAAAATCCTCATCACACCTATTAAACTACTTTCTCTTCTTTTTAGCTCTTGTAGATTCAAGTTATGTACCCATTGTCACTTTGTATAACCCTAATTTCTTCAAATGTATCTCCATTTATTTTTTCAACCAAAGTAGTTGTATGGAGTGAGTGAAGAAATATATGTTGGATCCATTTTGATTTGATAAAAAATTACACAAATGAATTGATACAACAATATAGTGCCCCACAATACAAAATAATTCCCCTTTGATCCCAAAAAATATCTTGTTTGCACATTTTCCAAAAAAAAGGACCAAAACGAAAAATATGAGATATGATTGAAATAAAAAATACCTAGTTAATTTTAAAAAATATAGTACCAAGATCTATTAAGAGGAGTAAATCAACTTTACGATGTCAAATCATGAAAATTTGATAATTGAGTCAAAAGTTATGACCCCCTGAGTAAAAATAAATTGATCTGATTTCAGAGGCCTATATAATTCATTAGGATAATTTTTTTTTGGTAAAATTACCTACACTATTAGATCAGGCTCAAAACCAACTTTCCAATGATATATGGTTTGTGAAAAACGAAGTCATGACGTCCAAGTTACACCCAGTTTACTAAAAGTTGTCCAATTTTCCCTCCAAGGTAGAATAGGGGCTAAAAAAATTTAGCCCCTAGTCTTATTGCATACCAAGGGTCTAGCATTGAGCATTGAGATAGGGTGTCGCAACCCTTAGTCACCCATGTGACTGAGGTGGGGCGTTGGGTGCTTGGGAGGTTAAAGAGGGGTGGCATTGTTGCTAATAGAGCTATGGTGGTGGTGATCATGTAGCAATGAGATGTGAGTGGGAGTAAGCTAAACATTCTCAAGGAAAATTTCTTTACAAAATATTCTAGATTGATGCGCCATGAAATTTTTTCAAAAAATCATAGTCATTGAAAAACTTTTCATAGTCGTTGCTACTTTTTTTGTCGGATTTTTTTTTATTTTTAATGTTGTGTAGAGTATAGCCTAGATGACCATACTTGTATGACCCATACAACATATGTATTTGTATGACATACAAATTCCATACAATTGTACAAAATTTCGTACCCTCAAATATTGTGCCAAAAAAATTGCCCTAAAAATCAAAGTCTCAGATTTTCATGAAATGACAATCAATTTTTAGGTTTTTAGAAAGCTCTGAATGCAATGATGAGGTCCATTTTTCTCCAGGATGCATAAAAATTCACTCAAGGCTGAATCCCTCAAATTTAAAAAAGTAGGCTACATATCTGGAGCTCTAATACCATGATAGAGTTGATGATTTAACCCCACAGTTCCCAGAAGTCACCTGCAAGCAACTATCCTATTATAAATAAGAGATCAAAGAAAGATGATGTGCTCAACAATGTGAGAACTTGTATTGATGCAATAATTGAATGAATGATTACAATGAAAGGGAATGATCATAAAATAAAAAAATCAAACCCTAGATGAGGGTTTGATTAGATTGAGACATGTGTCATCATCTAATGCAATGAGACAACATGATCTAAATATAGCTCAATCTAATAATAAGAAGATCATTCTTAAGTTTAATAATTCTTAAGTGTATAATAATTAATTAATTATCACTTGATGACCAAATTTACTCCAAGAACTTTTAGTACACTTAGTTATCATTGTCTACTGCAAAAAGAAGGAGAAATCGATAATCTTTATCTCCGCCTAGGAGAAGAGATGGAAGATATGTAACCCTAGCTCCTAGGGCTCAATCTACACCTCCATTCAATAGATTACCACAACCTAGGACCATTCATATAACCAAAACATATTTCAAATGACTACAACTAGGAATCAAGCCTTTGTCCCATTTAATGGGGGCAATCCATTGAATTTGGCCCAAAATGATAAAATCCCCACAATTTCCCTCAAGAGTATCTCATTCTTCACTAGAGAAGATCATAACACCCTTATTGAGTGTATCAAATATATAGTTACTATTTGTTCAATCCATAATATAACTAAAGAAAATGTTACAATTAGGTTATTGGATATCTCACTAAAGGGGAAAGCTCTATAATGGTTCAGAGGTTTGAGAGTTGACTATAGATTATACTAAAAAAACGGGTAGAACTTGTCAGAAATCCTATTTATGTTCAATTAACACATATATAATGTGTCTTTTCTATTATTTTAAAATCAATTCATTATATATGTATAAATCTTTTAAAACATTGATCATAAATTTTAATTTCTACTTATTTTATTTTTCAAATAATTCTTACTTATTAAATTATTTATTTATCATTCTAAATACCTAACTACCCTACAAATAATATTTTATCTTAAGTATCTTTCTACTATATTCTTCCTACTACTTACCCTATGCTTCACTCAATATTCCATGTATTTTCTTATTCAAGCTTACCTTCACCATATTTTCTTATTCATGCTTACCTACGTTTATTCACTTTTTCTCGACCAAGTATTATTTTAGAAAGGTCATGTCCTTTCACCTTTTCAACCAAATCTTATTTTTTGATTGTGTCCTACCTACAAAAGGTGTATCATTTAGTTTCAACTTCCTTCACTTTTTCACTTTTTCTCTTTGCCCTTTTGCCTTTTTGACCAAGCTTAGAAATTTGTATTAAGGCTGAAACCTTTTGTAGATACTCTAGTCTTAGGCAGACCGTGACCTCTCATATGACCATTTTCATGCTATGTCATGAGACCTTATGTCGACCAAAGCATTTCCATTTATGATATCTGTCGACCAAAGCATTTCGTGCTATAACATCTATAAAAATGCTTCCGTTATGCATTGATGGATGTCCACACCATTTTGGTATAGGCATAGATGATGCTTGGGAAAGGTCATCGAACTCAATTTGTGACAACGTCTATCCAGCCCCAGGAATGCACTGGGGCATGGATGCATGCTACATACCTTAACTTGCACGGACTATGCTTAAGCAGGCGTACGAATGACAGCTCTCCATATTTGCTGTATTTTTTTAAAATTTTGTTGTCAGTCCCTTTGGTGAATATTTAAACGCAGTCATAAAGTACAATGTAAAATAACTTTTGATTGACTTATGATTAGTAAAACATTTACTGTTTTAATTTTTTTTAAGCTTATGAATAATTAAAATAATTTATTGTTTTCAATTGTTTAAAAGTGATTTAAATTTAGCTTTTATAAATTAGAGTTTAAATTAAGTATAATTTATTTATAATTTAACATATTTTATTATAAATATTATTAAATATAAATTAAAAGAATTAAAATTATAATGTGTTTACATTTTCATTGTTTACAATTAAAATTTACTAAAATATATTTATTTCAACACTAAATACTATTATTTAAAATAATACAAAAATTTATACAATGTTAAATTTTAAGTATTATGTTTAAATTATATTTAAATAAAAAAATTAAATATAAGTATTCAATAATAGTATATTAAATGTTTAAATATATAATTATTTTTAAGTTTAGATTGTAAAGAATTAGATTGTTGAAGTCTTTAAATTATATTTAATGTTTTTAATAAATTATTTATACATTTATTAAAATATCACATTCTTATATAAACATTTGTATGTTTAGTCATATTTTAAGAATGGTTTAAACTTAATACTTATTATTCTTTTAGTTTAACATTTAGTGATTATGGTCTTGTTTAAGTCTTCAAAATAAATTAATTTAGTTTACACTCCTCTTTAAATAAATAAAAAATTATAAGAATGAATTTTATCAAATCTTTTATACCATTTAAATATAAAAAATTAAAATTTATTTGAATGTATTTTTTGCAACACTAAATAATATTATCTAAAATAATTTAAAGATTTATAAAATGCAAAAATTTATAAAAACTATAAAATAGATTAGTGTTGTATAGATCTTTGTAGTTTTTATAAAGTTTTGCATTGTACAAATCTTTAAATTATTTAGATAATATGTTGATTGTATATCTCTACAAGTTTTTTTTTTCTGATTCAATTTTAATTAAGAAACATATCTAAGAGAATATAATTGGAGGGAATATTTATAATTAATTTCAACATTGTGTTATATATATAATTTGAATATTAACTTAAATGAAGTTACATTTATTAAAAAATAAAGTTTTATTGGTCAAAATTAGTTTTTAATTGTTAAATAATAAATTAGATTATATTTAAAAATAGTTAATAAAGAGCTATTTTTTATGATTTTGAAATTGTCAAAAAATTAAAAAATAGATAGAAAAGAAAATATCAATGATGATTACTTAAACAATATATGATAATTGAAAAATCAATAAGTAAAACTGAAATTTAATGGTGGTTTTCTTTATGTTTTGAATTTCTACATAATTTTAAATTTATTTTATTGAATAAATTGAAATCTTTAATAAAATTGTGCATGGAAATTTTGAAAATTGACCTATTTTTGGCATACAAAATTTATGAATTTTAGGTTTCCAACTTTTTTAACCAATTATCATTTATTTAATGTAATTTTTTATATATTAATGTTTAATAAACATATATATTGAAATATGAACATAATAACTTCAAATCATTTTATATATTTAAAAATTGAAATTTTGATATCATTTTATACTCAACGAAAAATATTTACTATCTTTCCCAAATATTTATATTGTAAAATTAATAATAATTTATTAATAAATAAAAATATTAAAAATAGACATAAAGCACACCATTGTATAAAACCTTAAATCATCTATTTTAAAATTATTTCATAAGTTAATTTTTAATTTTTTCTAATCGTATAGTTTTATAAAACTATAAGTAATTCTAATATAGGTAAATAGGTAAATTAAAGATTTATTAATAATTGTCTTTAAGATAGGTAAATAGATAAAATGATAAAAATAATTTACCTATTTACTCATTGATTTACCTAAATTATCTCTTATTTACCTAAATAATTTATAAAATTAGGTGGATAATTTAAATTAGTGAATTAAAATAGTTTAATAGTTGATTGTATATTTTAAATAATTAATAGATAGGAAAAAATATATCATTATAGAATTAAACTAGTCTTCAGATACTTAGTTAATTTATGTATATTTTATTATAATTAATTAATTCAAATAATTTTCCACTTATAAAATAGTTTAATTCAATTTAAACTAGTTCCACATTCATTGATTCAATCATATCTACTATTAGTAAAATCAAGAATTTTTTTAAGCATAATTAGCACATAATTATTAATAGTTTTAAAATGAACATAAATTATTTATATTAATAAATTAAACACCTATTAAAATCAATTTATTATTTAACTAAGTTGGGTGAATAAAGATTAAATTATTTAACTTATTTTAATTTATTTTAAAACTTAATGAAATAATTATTATTAAATAATCAAATATTTTTAAAATAACTAATTGAATAAAATTATCAATTGATATTTAATTAAGATAACTAATTTTATATGTATTCAATTAATTTTTCTAGGTTGAATATTTGATTATTTAACTAATTAGATAAATAATAATTCAATTAGTTATTGATTTTACTAGGTGGAATATTTTATTAGGTAAATAATAATTCAATTAGTATAATTACTAGAGTATAATGCAAAGGTCATGTATAAAGTATTGTATTTTTTATATTTTCATAATTATTTTTAAAAAATACTTCATTTACTCATTACTTATTTAAAAAAATCGGCATACTAAGTATGCAGCATTCGAATTTTTCTCTGCCTCACAAACTTAATATTTTCGGGGTAGAAAATTTTGCTTCGTATTAAATTTTAAACAAATATATATAAACTCTAATATTTTTTTCGTTGTGAGACACCATTGTACTTTGCTCGAAAATCAAAAACACAGGGGTTGTCAGTTACGTTGCACCATTTAGAAGCTGCTACGGACGACAGACTGCTACAGGTTGTCCCTTCATTGATAGATCGTTAGAGCAGGTCATGGCATGGATGGAGGAATGGCATGGCATCCATGCCTCAGTGCATTCCTGGGGCTGGGTAGACAGTGCCCCAATTTGTGCCCAAGCCCACATTTCTTTGACCTTTCATGGACATTAATGGATTCCATGCTTGATCGAAAGTTACTATTCTAAAGGAAAAGCTATGGAATTTTCTTTTAATCCACTATTCATCATTGTCTTCTTTAGTAGGTTGAGATATTAAAGGTAGGATTTCTTAAGAATCATTTGGAAATGTAGGATCACACCAAGATCTGGTACAATCCCATCACAAACAATGACATTTTAGAATACAATTGACATGGATCATCGCATTGTTCCAAATGTAATATAAGGACATTATAATGAGTATTACAGTTACAAGTTGGGTGTTTGAAAGTTCTTAAAGGTGATTGTGTGTTGGAATATTGGGTTAGCACCCTAGAGCTTATCCCTGACTTAAATGGGGATTCTATATCTTAAAACATGTAGTTGAACTGGGATGACAATCATTCACATTTTTTGAATGGTATCCTTGCTGGTATATAGTACACAAGTTAATAGAGTCTTAAATGAAAATTGAAGGCTAGGTATTGCCTAACCCAAATTTGAACTTTCAATTTGCAATTTTGAAACTTAATGTTTTGCATTGAAAAAATGTTAAAGCTATTTTTAGTTTTAGTTTTTGATATTTTGAGTGGAAGATTTGGCTGTAGTGAAGCCATTCCAAACCAAGGGGTCAATATTTTACTGAAGCATTTTTCTAATCGTTCATAAAGATTGTATAAATAATAGAATTTTGTATTAATATGAGGAAGTTCAAATACTATAGGGTCAATTGGAAGAGGACAAAAAGGTTTGTAGAATTTACTATGTATGAAGGTCTCTAGAATATAGTTTACTCGATTGACAAATGTTAAATAGATTTAGTTATCAACACTTTTTCAATCAATAATTTGTTATCATTTTCAAAATGCAATAAAAATGGATTCAATCAATGGAATTATGAGTTAAGATTTGATAGAGATATGGTGGAATTGTAACTACTCAAGTAAGGGCCACTTAAGGTAACTGCTACATCTCATTTCATAGTTACTGAGTTACTTTTACCTACATAAGTAAATATGATGGTAGATGTTAATTGTGACTTTAATATGTTTGTCAGGTGAATGGAATACTAAATTATGCAATAAGATGTTGATTTCAAAAGAATGAATATGTTTTGAATTAGTGGAATGCTATGTATTGCAATACAAACACTCTAATGCTTTGTTGATACAAATGTGTTATGATGCAAATGGATTTACTATGAACATCTAACTACCTTGGTGTTGTACTAAGTTGGTTGCAGGGACAGATTCAATCCTCCAGAAGGGAGGGGAAGTATCACTCAAGAGAAGTGATCGGTTGAGTAACCCCTAATGAAACCTTACCGAGCTTCCACACACACACTCACTTCTAAGAATAGTTGATTCAAGTCATAGTCGCAGGTTATTGGTAAGTCATCCTTTCGACATGTTGTGTTTGCATTAGACAAGATCATGATTTTTGTTAGGAGCATTCATAGTTTGTGATAAATGTTTGAACAATATCTTTGATTTCTTTGATTGTTTGATCAAGTTGACGTGATTGAATCTTTAAGTCTTTACATTGAATGGAAGTTCTTCTTCTTATGTGTTCATACTTGGGTGATAGTCAATAAGGTATATACCTCCAGAATGTATAAGTATATATAAGTACATGTCTTCGATAACCCATTTGCATGGGAGTAATGATTGGATAAAAGTGACATATACATATATATGTATGCACTTCATGCATCTACATCAAATGATAAATATGTGGGGGATTACATGTGTTCGAGGTTGGATATAAAAGTAATGATATATGTATATTAAAATATACATATATTAATGTATGAGTATATTACTACATTCATGTAAAAGAATATACTTATATATTAGTATACATATATATAATTACTTTAAAATATATATTGTAAATAGGAATTAATAAATATGAATCTTCATAGGTATAAATATATAAACATATGTGTGTATTGATATATATATATATATATACATTATTACATTTGGATAAATGATAGATATATATATATATATATGTATATATGTATATGTCTATATATGTATATGTCTATATATATATATATATATATATATATATATATATATATATATATATATATATATATATATATATATATATATATATGTGTGTGTGTGTGTGTGTGTGTGTGTGTGTGTGTGTGTGTTTATACATGTATTGAGCTTATTATGGAAATATATATATGTATGTATGGAATATAAATATATAAACATAAATATTAAATATATAAATATATAATGATTAGAGTGTCTTTGATAAATCTAAAGCCCACATATAAGGCACTGAAGTTAGTAATAATTAAAACAAATAGAAGACATTGATCGCATGAATACTATCATGGCGCTAAGAGCATTTCATAGTGTTAAACACATATAGTTGTTTTAAACAATAAGCAATGATAATAAAGTGTTGTTTGGAACTTGTAAAGTGCATGAATTAAGGAGTGAAGGTGCAACAAATTAAGGAAACAAGTTAAGGACAACACATATAAATTTATGTGATGTTCCAAAGCATGCAAGGGAAACACGTGGTATGCTTTGATAGCATAATGTAAACAACATAGCTCATGAAAGCATTGCATTTATGAATACTAAATATGTTATGAATGATAGTTGCATATATATATACAATGCATAGAGTGGTATAAAGTGAAGTTGGTTGATCTAATCATGTGTCGAATGCTTTGGCAATGACCAAGTCGGCTATGTGAAATGCATCTAGATAAAATCTAACTTATTCCTTTGTTTTCAAACAACAAGCTTGTAAATAGGAAATGTGATGAATAGTTGGCACCATGTTATGAATTTTGTGTTTCTTTTAGAAGTCTATTTAGCCTATAAGTCGATTACTAGATTGAAGCATGTGTTTTATGAACCAGTCAAATTGTCGTTGGAAAGCATTGGTTCGATTTGTTGTCCTATTTGAGTGAGTAATGAGATAGAAATTTGTCACCTTTTCATTATTAAGCTGAGTCGATGGTATTTGGTTGAGAAGTGTCATAGCATAAGCCTTATTTGTAGGTTATAGATGTTGGTTTTTGGGTATAAATATGAGGCACTCTCACCTCATTTGGAGACAGTTATTCTATATTGGACATTACGCTACTCCATTCTGCTACATTTTCATTGAGATATTCTTGTTTTGTTGAGAGTTATTGTGAGGAAGCTTTAGTGAGAGAAATTGAGAGGGGATTTGTTGCTAAGTTGATTTTAAGAGGGGGCTAAGCTTGAGATCCAGTGAGTCAATTGGAATAAGTGATTAATAGGCATGTGATTCTATTCTCTTCATGTTTTATCTTTTTACTGAAAGATTCATTTCTTTGTGTGTTAAATTTGAAACTGAATTAGTTTGCTTGTAGGAGAGGAAAAGTCTTATTGATATGATTTCCTTATGAGTGTTTTAATTACCCCATAGTAAGGAGTGATTTTTTTATCATTATTATTATATACTATATTTGATGAAAGCTTGAATAGCTTATGGGAGTGATTTAATACTCTTATATACCTATATGGGAACTCAAATGATCTATCTATACATAGATAGTTTACACTACATGTATAATGGGAAATGTATCAATGTCATAAAGTGACTTGACACTATTAGCTTATAATGCTAGGAAACCTTAGGAATGATAAGGTTTAGCAATACATCAATAGTGATAGTATGGAATATATGATAGGATGAGACATCATATTGCTAATCTATACTTGTATGATCACTTGATCATTGCTTTACTACTGAATGAAACCCTAGGTTGAGAGTAACCTATTTGGGTCGAGAAGTATATTTGATTAATGAATGAAACCCTAGGCTATGAATCACCTACTAGGTTGGAATATTTACTTGATCACCTATTGAAACCAATAGGTTGAGAATAACCTACTTGGATGGGTTATGTAGTTGAACTTTGTTTAAAGAACATAGGTTTCGATTAACCTACATAATCAGATTGATTGTTGATTATAGATTTATTTGGGATTAGGGTATACCAAGGTTGAGACTCACCTATGTGGTTAAGTAGATCACTTGAGTTTATGAAATACTATATGTTTGTAGCCATAGGTGGGATTACCTATTGGGTTAGAGTCGTTACTTGTTTGGTTGCTTTATACTCTTGATGTGAAGTCATATGGTTGACAAGATTCTACTCTTTGAATAACCCTTTTTACTAAGGAGATTACACTCACGAATAGAATCATAACTGATATGGTTGCTTTTTGATTAAGGTTATTTACTAAAGAGATTATAGTCTTGATGAGAATCACTTATTGTCGGGATATATTTATGAATGGATTCAATTATTTATGAATATTTAATCTATGATAAGATGAAGCTTATGTAGCTATACTTTAGATTATAAAGTTAATCTTGGAACTAGAGGTTGTCGAGTGAAGGGAATAGCTTGTTAAGTTGTTTATTCAAAGTTAATTTGTAGACTATAAAAGCTCATACGTTATACCTAGGATTAGAATGTCCAGTGAAGGGGGTAACTTATTCTTTATTGGTAGAGATACCATTGTGTTTTGGGAAAAGGGGAGTAAGTTATTTCTGAGGTTAATGATTACCTATGGAAGGAAATTACCTATGCATAGTATATGAATGGTCATAATCCAAACTGATATATGGTATTGTATGTGAATAGGATAACTATCACTCGAAGTACTGGGTGAGAATAATTTGGCCAAAGTAGTGTAATTTGCCATTGTTTACACTATCAATTCACTGTGTTCCTTTTATGCATGCTAGTTCAGGATTGTAGTTTCTAGAATTCCTAGTTATGTAGGACACAACACTAAGCTCATATAGGCTATTGTTATGGGGTTTTACCAACCAATCTCTTTTTCAAAGGGTAGGGCCATATATTAGATGATAGATGTGCGAGGGACCACATTTAAGTCTGTGGTTGGTAGAAAAGAACTTGATTGATGCTTCTCCTCATTAGTTGGTGGCCAAGGTTTGTGGATGTGTGTGCCTGTATTGGGGACAACTAGAGTGTATGCACCATCGAGCAGGGACATCTAGAATGTATGCACCAACACAACGACATCAGGACCAGTTGTGTATCTATTGATAAGATGAAGCTCAGAAGAGCTATGCATATATATTGTACCCATTTATAGGGAAGATTGTAATCATGAATGATAAAATTGTGTTTATTCAATATGAAATCTATGTTATGGGAAGATTTGTGAAATTATAATTTGAAATGTTATGGAAGTTTGGAATACTTTTTATTTCAAATGTGCATGTAATTTACATTGTGGAAAATAAATTTTTTTACTACTATGTTATGGCATCATGGATCATTCACTTGAGGTGAAACTTTGAAATTCTATTGAATAGAACACCGAGGTTGTTACACATGGTATCAAAGCTACCAGGTTCAACTCAGGATCCTATGGGCTCATTACGTAAGTATTACATAAACCTTATTGGTAGCTAAAAGGTTGAAAAATTCTTATACCAAGATGGCAAGAGGAAACTAAAGGGAAGTTAAGATTACAGTAACTTGTTTTAAGTTTGGGACTAAAGAAGAATTGTCCCTAGAGTTGAGAACTCCTAAACCAACAACTCAATATGATATCTCATTGGATTGCAAAAGATTATGCAATCAGGTTATGTAGGAAGGTTATGAAGGATAACCAATATGTACCTTCATCTTATGAAATTGTTAAAAGACTCTAAGGGGATAAGAAGAATTGAAATAACCCCCTTATTGGTAACGACCTATAGTTGCAAAGAGTCAAGGATTTTGGAATTTAGTAAGAATACTATGAATCTATGATTATGCATTATTAGCATAAAATGGAAACTTCAATCGAAGTAGAAAGTCAACTTTTTGTGAACCTAAATCAAAAGGAGGTATCCAAAAGGTTGGATAACCCTTGTCAAACTATGATTTTGAACAAAGCTAAGATTTTACAAGAAGAGATAGTACTTTAGAATAAGGGAAGATACCAAAATGGTCAGAAAAGAAGCAATCAGCAAAGTGGACATGGTTCCACCAACCAAAAATTGGCAAGATTAATTTGGAGTTTTGATTAAGATGAGAAAAAGAAACCAAGCAAATTTAGAAGTGCTTAAGGTTATGAGAAAATGAAGTTAACAAGAATTAGGAAAAAGTCACTTGGAAAAGTGATTGTGAGAAAGAAACTTGGAAAGGTAAATTGGATTGGCCCGAAAAAGATTCAGTTAGTACATAGTTTGGTAGAAGTATAAATTGAACTCACCAACTAGTCAACGAAAGAAAAACTTATCTTTGGATTTTCTAAAAGGAATTGGAATATTAGAATGCCTCTTAGCTTGTAAAGTTTCTAATTATTCGATAGATCTCTTTATTGATGATCCAATTGTTGAAATTATGAGAATAGAGATCAATGATGGAACCATCTTTTGGAATAAGTATATTCAAGGCATGTCATGGCGGGTAAGAGAGGCTGGAAAAAGGAAATTGAGAGCCAATGATGAGGAATGTTAAATCAATTTAGTAAAGAAAATATTTGCTAAGAGTTCAACCTGAAGTTGAACTAATATTGTGAAAACATTAAGGGGAAGAAAGAGAGTGGATTGACTTAGATATAGTACCCCACACAATGAAGATCATCAATGTACTTTCGATTTGGAAGAACTTTTGACTTCTTCATAAGTCACGATTTCAATCAAAGTCATATATATCATGACCACTAGGATAAGGTATTGGAATTATTGGAGAAAAATAGTGAAAAGGTCAAGGATTATGACCAATGAGAAAGGAATATTTATCACCCAATACTTTATATATATATATATATATTCAATTGTATGATCAATTGCTATTATCATTGATGCTTTAGAAAAGGATAGGTAGTATGTTTGTTCAGGAAAGGTAAGATCATTGCCTATAGAATAGGTAAGGAAAGATCTAATTACTCATGATTTTGAGTTATTGAGAAATGTTTGTACTTGGTAAATAGGTACACAATTAAATTTGATATCTTTTGGGAACCAACATTTTTGAACGAGGATTGTTACTCGAATTAGTAAAGACACTCATCAGGAAAGTTAGATTGAGTTGAAAATTAGGTTACAACTTTGGAAAGGATTTAAGAATAGAAGGAATCCAAGGTATGGATGTCCTAAGATGAAGGAGGTTTATCTCTGCAAAATATATAACCATTATACTTGAGAATCAAATGTGGTTATGTGGTTGAGCTTTGTTTAAAGCATATAGGTTTAGATTAACTTACATAATCAGACTAATTTTTTATTATTGATTATATTCAGGATTAGGGTATACCAAGGTTGAGACTTACTCATGTGGTTAAGTAGATCACTTGAGTTTATGAAATACTATATGTTTGAAGCCATAGGTGGGATTTCCTATAATTGGGTTAGGTTGTTACCTGTTTGGTTTCTTTATACTCTTGATGTGAAGTCATATGGTTGAAAAGATTCTACTCTTTGAAGAGCCCTTTTTACTAAGGATATTACACTCATGAATAGAATCATTTACTGATATGATTTCTTTTTGATTGAGGTTATTTACTAAAGAGATTATACTCTTGATGAGAATCACTTATTGTTGGGATATATTCCTAAATGGAGTCAGTTATTTATGAATATTTAATCTATGATAAGATGAAGCTTATGTAGCTATACTTTAGATTATAAAGTTAATCCTAGGACTAGGTTGTACAATGAAGGGAATAGCTTGTTAAGTTGTTTATGCAAAGTTAATTTGTAGAGTAGAAAAGCTCATATGTTATACCTGAGATTAAAATTTCCATTGAAGGGGGTAACTTATGCTTTATTGTTAGAGATACCATTATGTTTCTGGAAAAAGGGAGTAAGTTATTTTTGAGGTTAATGATTACCTATGGAAGGACATTACCTATGCATAATATATGAATGGTCATAATCCAAAATAAGATATGGTAGTGTATGTGAATAGGATGACTGCCACTCGAAGTACTAGGTGAGAATACTTTTGCCAAAGTAGTGTAAGTTGCCATTATTTACACTGTCAATTCATTATGCTCATTTTATGCATGCTAGTTCAAGATTGTAGTGTCTACAATTCCTATTTATGTAGGACAGAACACTAAGCTCAAATAGGCTATTGTTATGGGTTTTACCAAGCAATCTCTTTGTCGAAGGGTAGGGCCATCTATTAGATGATAGATGTATGGGGGACTGCATTTGAGTATGTGGTTGGCGGAAAAGCCACCGAGTGATGCTTCTCCTCATTAGTTGGCAGCTGAGGTTTGCAGATGTTTGCCCCTGTATTGGGGACAACTAGAGTGTATGCACCAATGAGCAGGGACATCTAGAATGTATGCACCAATGCGACAACATCAAGACCAGTTGTGTATCTATTGATAAGATGAAGCTCAAAAGAGCTATGTATATATCTTGTATCCATTTATATGGAAGGTTGTAATAATGAATGATAACTTGTGTTTATTCAATATGAAATCTATGTTATGGGAAGATTTTTGAAATTACAATGAAATATTATAGAAGTTTGGAATAATGTTTATTTCAAATGTGCATGTCATTTACATTGTGGAAATAATTTTTTTTACTACTATGTTATGGCATCATGGATCAATCACTTGAGGTAAAAACTTTGAAATTCTATTAAATAGAACACTGGGGTTATTATAGTAACTGCAATAATCCTCTTAGTTTAGATTGTTATTAATATTAGAATAAATTATTAAGCTATACTTCTTGATTTGAGTTCATTTTATTTGATAAGCAATAAATTAATTGTTATTGATAGTCATATAAAAATGAGTTGTATACAAGTAGATACAACATAATTGAAGTTGTTAGTCATTGTCCTTATAGTAGTATCCACTCATAGAAACTATTATACAATGAGGTTTGTTTCTAGATAAATATATTTTTAGTTAAGTTTATTTTCAAAAAATGCTACTTTCCTTTAAGCATTCTATATGTAATTGATAGAATAACTTAGAATCCTTAACTACATATACAATGCCAACACCATCCAAGAAATTATTATTCCCTAGTTGATAAATTAAATGTAACATGTCTAATTTAGTGATTTTTTTAATAAGGGATTTGTTGGTCCATTGAGTTGTATGCATGCCCTCTTTACATCAATTTATTGGACATAGATGGAGTTAGACATTCATCACATTTGTTAAACCATTTTATCTTTTCTACAACATCTTGAGGTTCAGTTTCAAGTCCCATTATAACCCTATCCACGTCTTTCGAGATAGATTATCATCTTATATTTCCATTCAAAATAGTTATATGGTGTTAAAACAAGAACTATAGATACATCCATGAGTTCAAGAAAGTAGATTGCAAAGAAGAAAGAAAAGTGCAAAAAAGATGACAAACAAGACACCCCCTTTTCACTAGTCTAAAAAATTACCCCCAAGAGATCACAATGTTGGCACTTTATGATTAGTGCGATTATAAGGCTTATACTGGATTAAAATGCTTTCTAGGCCTATAATAGAAAAAAATACATTTTTTCATACAAAATATATCTAATATAAAATATGGAAAAAATAGCCTTGTAGTTGTGTAGTACTCTTCAATACCTTTCCAATGCTTATTTATTTTTGAAAAATGGAACTCCAAGGTAAAATTTATAGCATGTTATAAAAAACATATACCGGATTCAGCTTATAATAATTGGAAAAAAATGAGGCATTGGACTTGGCACGGGGAGAACCCCCAACCCCACCAAGGCATCTGGAACACCACTTCGGACTGAACTTGGGGGATGGAAACCCCAACCCCACTTAAGCACTAGAAATGCAACCAAGGCAAAGCATTTTGGTAACCCAACCACCCATAAGCACTTAGAATGATACAACCCAATGGGGCACACACCAGAACCCCACCACCACTTATCACTTAGGCAAATATCTCACAGAGGGGGCGTCAAAAAACCCCACCTACAACAGAGCCAAGGGTGTTATGAATCGGGGCGAAAGAGGGTTGAATCTCAATGGATTGTGGCAGCAAGGCCACTCTGCCACTTATAATACCTCGTTGCTTATTTAAGTCATCTGCAAAAGATTCTTCTCGTCAACCACTTGAATTTTTTATCTAAGGTTGCTCCAACCAAGCTGTTGCACCGATCAGAGACAGCCAATGACACGGGCCCCTTGGGGTACAAGAGCACCCCTACTGCGGGTCACGATGAGGCCAGAGAGAGATGCGCCACATCTAGCGTGGATTCTGACTTAGAGGCATTCAGTCATAATCCGACACACGATAGCTTCGCGCCACTGGCTTTTCAACCAAGCGCGATGACCAAATGTGTGAATCAACAGTTCCTCTTGTACTAAGTTGAATTACTATTGCGGCACAGATCATTAGCAGGGTAAAACTAACCTATCCCACAACGTTCTAAACCCAGCTCACATTCCCTATTGGTGGGTGAACAATTCAACACTTGGTGAATTTTGCTTCACAATGATAGGAAGAGTCGACATCGAAGGATCAAAAAGCAACATTGCTATGAACGCTTCGCTGCCACAAGTTAGTTATCCCTGTGGTAACTTTTTTGACACCTCTAGCTTCAAATTCCAAAAGTCTAAAGGATCGATAGGCCACGCTTTCACGGTTTGTATCAAGACCTTCATGGATGGAAAGTTCTCATCTCTAGATTTTTGTTGAATACTCATTTTATGAAATTTGACACCTAAGACAAAAGTTATGCACTTTTGAAAAAAATTTGAATTTCCCCTATAAGAATGACCCTTCTTGCGATAAAAACATGTTGCTTCTAATTTAATTTATGCAAACTTTATTGAATATATGCAAAAATTAAGAGATACCTATAAAGTTTTTCAATCTTGCAAACAAAACCCAAAAATATATTTTCTTTCTAGCAAGTTGAAGATGAGTTTGTGATGCAAATTTTACCTTCAACTTGTAAGAAAATAATCGATTTGTGTTATTATAACAATAATTTTTACAAAATTTTCTCACCATATACAAAAAATAATAGATACCCAAAACAAATTCGTTGTTGTGAACAAAACCCACAAAGTAGTTTTTTTATAAGTAGAAGATAAGAATTTGATTCAAAAATAAAAATGCCTTCAATAAAAATATATTCAAATTTCAACCCCTTATTTTCTACCGTGTCTTCTAATCTCTGATTATGGTGAAATGAAATCCAATCTTGACTTTCTCATGCCTTCTAGATGCTATGCAAAGACTGCAATTACCTCCAAGATTACCAAAAAGTTGCAATCACCCAAATCTCATAAGAACACAAATATGCACAATAGATTTTATAGATGCTTATTTTCCTTCAATTTTTCTAATTCTTCAGATCATTTGAAGATGTAAGAGAAGAGAATATTGGGTTTTTGAGGAAAATATTAGCTATTTATTAGTCTCAATATCTCAAAAAATTAAAAAATATAATAAAGAATACCAAATAAATCTGCTTTGATACCATGTTAGATTCTTAGAGAAGCGAGAATCAATTTAGGATTTGACGTTGGTTGTAGATCACACACAACTACTATTGATATATGATTGAAGATAAAAAATAGTAGAGTGGATATAAAATCTAATTTTTTTTTAGAATACTCACGTTACTCTCATCGAACTAGTCACCAAACTAGTGAAGGTGAGAGAATATTGTTGTATATAGAAAAATTAAGGGCTGCATATACATCCAAGTGGTTCATTAAATCCTATTACCCATAAAATGTGGGAGGTTTTACCTACTTGGTAAATGCCAAAACAAGTGGCATAACCTCCTCAGGTAAGGATAGAATAAAGGTTATGGAAAGTGGCACATAAAGCCAAAAGAGGGTGTGTAACCAAACTAACCCATAACCTACTCAAATAAAGAAAAAATAGTGGTTATGAGAGGTGGCACAACAATCCAAAAGAGGGTGTGAGAACTCAAATACCCATGTGTGGGAGAGAATGGCATATGTAGTTGATGTAGTTTTTCACATCTCTTCATATTAACCACATCTAATAAATCTAAGCAAGCTTAATTAATATGTGTAGGAAAAAAGAAATACTCCTAGCATAAGGAAAATAAAAAACCTACACTAACACTTACAATCATTTCTTATGTACTTCTTGATGTTTAGATTATATGTTAGATTATATGTCATCCCATGTTGCTTGTTTAACTCAAGTTTTTCTCCTATGTTGGCCTATAATTTAGTCTTCAAGCCTTCCCTATATATTTAATTGGATTTTATGTTTTATGTTTAGTACTCATATTTTTACATTTTCCTTATTACCTTGTACATTCTTATGATATTTCCATGTTTTCATATTTATCTTGTATGCTATCTCCATGCCATGTTTATTGTGCTTATCTTTTCCACATGGTACCAATGCTTATCACCTTTTCACATCTTATGATTCCATGTTTATAATCCTTTTATGCTTATCCTACTTCAATCACATGATCACATGTTATGACCTTTGTCATGCCCATATCCTTATGTATGTGATTATTTTCCTGTTTTTCTCTTGCCCACATCCTTTACATTTCCATGTTCCTTGTTCTACCTTTAGGTTAGTCTTTATCCTATTCTTTTCCCATATTAGAAGGACAACCTTATATGCATGTTTTTATAATTGATGTGCTTACATTATCCTTATCTTAGATTTATAGCTATTGTATCATTGGTTATTTTTCGGGGCCAACCCTATACACACACCTTGATGGTTATCTCCAACTTATGTGCTTAAGTTCTTATCATATGATATAGTTCTTATTATGATTTACATTTTATCATTCTTATATACTTTTCTCAATTCCACTAAAATTCCTTGCATCATATGCATGCAACCAATTTGAAGGGGTATATATATCATTAATATTCCTTTGTGAGTCATGTTTTAAAGTGACAAGTCATACTAATTTTGATGTCTAAAGGAGCTTTTATAAATCCATCATTGTTGTTATAATCTTCTGCATGGTCGAATCTTTGTATCACTTTTTGTAACAAGTGGAATCTCTTACCATTCTCTTTTTTCTCCTTTTTAAAGTTTTTTAAAGACAAATCTTGCTCAAGAAACTTGTAATTCTTGATTATCTCAAATCATAGAACATATGCTACTCATTGTATATTTTTCTCTATTTGGTAGGTTTTAATGAATTGCTAAAAGAATAATTCAAAAAATATTTGCTACTTTATGCGGACTTAAATAATTTTACTATAGAAAAATATTATTTCTCATATGTTGACTACATGTGTCACTTTGACATGCATTTTCCTAGTAGTTTGCATGCACACCAAATTGGGGGTAAAATATAATGGTAAAAATTACATATTCATGCACTTTTCCCTTATGTTTTGGGCCCACTTTGATAAGGGTGTCATAAATATAATATATATCTTAAAAATGACATGTTCATATATAAATTTAGCTTATATCAAGGTCCTTGTCACCATCAATCCCTAGCATTTTGTCAATGATCCCTAAATACCTTATTTTTACACTTTGAATTGGATTGTTAATGCAAAACCTATTATAGGTAAGTTCCATAATCGTGAATCCATTCTCTTCACTTTTTAAATTCAAAATTAAATTTACCCACTTTCAACCACTTCATTTGCCATTATGAGCTTAAACTTAGTGTGCACTTTGTTAATTTATGTGCTTAGTTATTGTATATGAGTATACTCATCATTCATTTGAGATCATCTAGGAGTTATAAAAATGGAGCTTTCTATGGTTTGATTGATTGAATATTTATGAGAGAATAGTAGTAAAATTATCAAATCACATCATCCTAGGTTTGTTGTACACTTAGTTTTTATCTTTGAATTCTTGCTTAAAGTTATAAAATTGACCCTTCCAAGGGTTTGAGTGAGGATAAATTCACCCTTGTGATTCAAAAAATTAATAAACTAGTCCTTACAAGAAATTAGACATCAAAGATAAAGGTAAGTGAGTTGATATAGTTTGGAAATTTTCAAATAATTCCCATAAGTTATGTGAGTACTTTCACATTGTATATCGTGTTAGCACTTGTAGGGATCACTTTTATAGAAAAATCTACTCTCAAATAGTACATAGTTGGATTTTAGGACAATGATAGAGGATACAAATTGAAAGAATTAGCAAATGGATCCTTGACATCTAGACAAATATTTTTACATCAACATCAAAGTTAAATATCTATATACATTTATTATATTTAATTTCCAAATTTAATTGTTGCATTTATTTATATTTTTGGCAACAATCATCTCCAACAATAATTAATATCACTTAATTATTTACTTATTAATTGAACTTGTTTAATTAAACTAAATTTATGTAAAAAAGGTTTTATTCCCTCATAAATATCAATAATGTAATAATTGCTAAAAAAATTGTTTTAACTTAATACATATAATTAAAATCTAAAAAATATCAAATTATTAAACATTCAAAATATATTTAAAATAAGACTAACAACTCAAAACAAATTCTAACTAATCAAAATTAAATATAATATTACCTTATCCCTCTCCCCTCATTTTGCATTCATTTTGAGTCTTGTCATAAATGCATTATCCTAGTGGTCAATTTGAATTATTTTGCACACTAATCCTCCTCCAACCTACAACAAATTTAAATGGTTTGAACCAATAACCACTTTCGTCATTCTTATATCCTAGACTAGAGTATAGATGCAAAAGTGTCATCTAGTTTTAATCACATCCACTATCCTACCCTTCAAGTTCAAATAGATTTTCCTACCTTCGTGAGCATTTCATTTTATAACTCTTGACCATTGTCAGTAAAATTACAAGACAAGTAATTTCAATTGAGTGCTTAGAGTTGTATATTTAAGGATAATCTATAAGACATTAGTTATCATGAAAAATAATCATATTTTATTAGAGAAACCTCACACTTTTGTAATTGGTATTAGGGGTTCAATTGGCATCAAGGAAGTCAAACTATTTCTATTAACTAGTAACAACATCATCAAGATGTTTTTTAGCACCAAAAATCCCATAAACACATATTTTTGTAGGTGCACGTGTTGTATAAATTTGAGACATATAGAATAAATAATTGTAGCCAATATGAAAATAATACAACCCAAAAACTAAATCACACAATCTTAACTAGGCACATTGTGTAATTCATAGGTAGGTCTATGGAAATACTTAAAATCATAGTTTACTATTAGAAGACTAAATTTAATCATCATACATCATCGACAAAATAAAATCTATCATAAAAATTTATTTGACAAACAAAGCTAAATACCCCTAACTTTTTAATTTACTTTATTGATTATCATGTCTCACCTCATATTTGTCTAAATCTAAAGTATTATTTAATTTATCATTTAATTAAACTTAAGTAAATATTATAGAGTAATAAAGAATAAATGTAATAGCTAGCACACTCTCACCTCGTATTTAAATCATAACTTACATTACAATCTCTTTAGAATAATTGGAGCCCTAAGGAATTATACAAAAACTCATTAACATAAGATAAGAGCAATATGTTAAAGAAAAAAACAATCTTAATAGTGAGCATAATCTTACCTCTTATTTAGATGAGGATTTCATCTCAATTTATTTGGAGTCCGCTTCAAAGGCCTTCCAAATGTTTTGAGCAATAAATGAACTTGGAATTTTGATTGAAATAGAAGTGATGAGAAAGGATTGGAAACCATTACCTTCTCAACACTTCTTGCCATAAGTAGCTCATTTTTCAATACATTGTGAGAATTTTCCAAGCTTCAAAGTGTTTAATAGCTTTAATATCCCACTTAGCACAAAGAGAAAAATTTTACATGTAAATATAAGTAATTCTCATACCATTTTTATCTTGCAAAAGATAATAAATATCCTAGGCAATAATATGGAATCTATGAGACTACTACCATTGGACCATACACATTTTCTTAGAATTTTGGCTAACCTATCATATGCAACTTTAGATAAGGCCAACCAAGAATAGTAGTACACATGCGTAGAAACCAAGATTTGCATACACACATGAAGCCCTTGAGTTACAGTAGTACTAAGACGGGCGCCCTCAAGTGGGAAGTACCAAGGCTTCAACCTTATGAGAATCATCTATATGAAATGAGTGGTTAGTAGACCATTCATGCTCACAAGAGATATACTCTAGTGAACAATTACTCATGAAATAGGATTCAACGACTTTGACTCAAAAATTATGTAACTAAATCTAGATAAAATATCACATAATTTGACATACAAAAGTTGTCTACTTGATATGAATGAGCTAAGGAGCCCTATAATGAATGGTTTATAAGGCACAACACTTGATGAAGGATTAAAATTAGGATAGCAAGCTAAGTGGACTTGATCTTGGTGGAAAATATATGGTTAAGCATTCTTGAGTTAGAGAAGTATTGGGATAGTTGATCTCTTGGGAAGTGTTGATTCTTCACCCTTGTGAGAATCACTTAGATGTAATGAATGCTAGATGGACCACTCATGCTCATGAGAGATGGGTTCTTGTGAACTATAATAATGTTAAGGATCAATGAGTTTGAATAAAAAACACATAATTGCATTCTAATAAAACATCACCAAAGCTAGAAAACTATGAAAAGCATTGCCTACTTGATATGAATGAGCCAAGGAGCTCTACAATGAATGGTTAGTAGGGTAAAACACTTTCTAAAAGTTTTATAAGTTGTGTATCAAGCTAAGTGGGCTAGATCTTGGGGAAAGCTCCATGATTGAACATACTTGAGTTAGATTAGTACTAGAATGTGTGACCTCTTTGGAAGTCTTGATGACCATAAGATGCAATGAATAATAAGTGGACCATTCAAGCACATGAAAGACAGGTTCTTGTGAGCCACTACCCATGAAATGAGTTAATGAGTTTGACTCAAAAACAATGAAGTTGAATCTTGATAAAACTAAAACATAGAAAAAGGTGATCCTAAGTCCTAAGTGCTTAGAACAATAGGATTCAAGGCCTTTTCCTAGGGTTTCATTGAGATGGAGATCGACAAGGTGTATAGATTGACTTCCAACCATGAAGGTGGGCCAATCAAACCTAGATCTCCATAAATTATGGGATTGGAATGGATTGGAATTGATTGAATATGATTAACCTAATTAGATTATGTGCCCTAATATCAAAATTGCAAGAATTTGATAATTGATAAACTAAAACAGTGAATTACAAGTAGATCTAGGAAGTGCAAAGGACTATGTACCTGCCTAGAAAAGTTGGTTATGATCACTATATGAGGATAGAGTCACCCTAGGGTTTATGGGTCCTTGTACACATTTCCTACTCTATTTTTGATATCCTCTAATGATAGATATGAGCTTATTATTTCCGGTTGTAGAGTTGTTGAAAGACTCAGATAATTTTGTAGGTGAGTTTTCATGAGTTGACAAGTTGTAGGGCTTCAAATGCAACAATGAAAAATTTGTCTTCAATCTTCCTTCAACCATCTTCAAGCTTGAAATTTGCACATTCACAAAGAGAGGAAATGTTGTGCTATTTAGGGGCTTGCCTTAGTTAAACCATGTGTTAGTGTTTCCACTTCCATAATGGTAATGTCAATAATAAAATGATAATTGGTAGGAAGGAATGATGAAATTGAACAAAGTGTTGCAATTCACCACCCTTCAATGCCTTCCTTGAAGGACTGAAGTCATACACATCACCTCAAGGTCTTGGATCTTGTTTTCTTGATTTTCTTGAATGCTTTGGAGACCTAAAAAAATGTTAATCTTCACAAAACAATGATAATATGAACATACACAAAATCACATAGGATTTGATATGATGTTAGGCTCTTAAATTGTAGCAATAAAGCTCTAAAATGTTGCTCTTTACTTGCTTGATAGTGCTCTTGATCATAATTTCACCACTATAATTTCACTTAGTGCTAGATGGGTTTCAAATGATGCAACAACTAGGTATTTATAGGCATTTCTCTAATTTCCCAAAAATTAAATCCTGATAGTTGACATTTACAATTTGAATTTTGAATGTTAAAATGTCAACATCGACATATCCATAATTGGTCCTCAATAAAATAGGGGGACCCATACACCCTAGGGCGAATGGGTTCGAGCCCTATTTTCTAGGAAATTAAGTGTCAAGGGAAAATATTAATTAGATGCATTTGTTCAATGCTTGCAGTTTCTTGAAAAGTGGTACAAATGGGCTATAAAATACATAATTTAGGAAATAAGGGACCCAATTAGGCTCAATAATTTAGGGGGAGAAAAACCTAGTTTTAAATTGTCAAGGGTGATAATTTATGACGCTACATTTAGCCCCCACTTTAGTGAGAGTATGAACTTACGCTCAAACTCACACTAAAGTAGAAAATATATGTCAAGAGAGGTCTGATTGTCCAAATGTTGAAGAGATATGATGACTATGGATCAAGGGGGAGTGCACAAGCCCCTAGGATCCAAGATCCCATGGAAAATCAACATAAGCATAAAGGAATGCACACATGCATGAAATGCAGCAAGACAACATACACAAACATACATGTTAGAAAACACAAAGCATACACAATGAAAACACATGGTGTGATGGAACATATAGATGACAATGAAATGAAAATAAACATGATGTAAACATGAAGAATACACACAAAAGACATCTAAAAAACACAAGGTTAGTACTGAAAGGGGTTGAGTTGGTAAGGTAAAGAGACCTCAACCTTAAATTGTCCCAAATACCAAATGTCATCCATCAAACAAATGAATTCTTCCATGAGGACTAGCAAGTTGAGTTATGCCTCATCACTCATGAAATACATGGCTCTACTAGCAAGAAAGTTATGTTATGCTAGGTGGCCGTGTTAAAAAGGGGTGCTCAAGTTCATGACCCAACAAGTTCCATTATGTTGAATCCATGAACTATCTTGCAACATCTCGCTTCAGGGAGCACACAAAACTCACCTCAAGGGGTGCATAAAGTCTAACGTCTCAAGAAATGAACAAAACTCACCTTAGGGGGTGCAAAAAGTTTAACATCATGGGGTACGAACAAAACTCACCTCAGGGGGTGCACAAAGTCTAACATCATGAGGGATGAACAAAACTCACCTCAGGAAGTGCACACAGTTTAACATCTCGGGGGTTAAACAAAACTCACCTCAGGGGTGCACAAGTTTAACATTATGAGGGATGAAAAAAACTTACCTTAGGGGGTGCATAAATGATGATAAGATAAGGCTAAAAGCTCTTAAGGGGTGTTATAACAAAACCACCACAAAAGGTGATTTACAGAAACAACAAAGGGGATTTTCTCAATACATGAAAGGTCACACCTTCGAGAATATTACACACACCATCAAGAGAGGAAAAGTCATGGAATAAAAGACTCACACCTTAGGGAATACTAGCCATAACATTACCAATAAGGGGAACGTTATATGCCAAGAAAGGTCACACACTTAGGGAACATCAAGCCCAATATCACCACAAAGGAGACACTCACATACATCAAGAAGGCCACACTTTGGTTGAAAAGGTCACACTTCCTAGGAGATGTATGCTATCACCACTAAGAAGGGACCAAGTTCCTATAAAAACAACTAGTGCGGGATTATATGCCCCCTTAAAATGTTAGTGTACTTGCTACACTAACGTTTTAAGGAGAAATAAAGGGATCCCTAGAAGGAATGCACCCAACATAAGGCTACCTAATTCCTTGCCCCCCAAGTGTAAGGAAAAAGGTGAGCCAAATGGATTATTATATTCTGCTCCTTGCAAAATAAAAGATGGTTGCATAAAGCTAAGTTTATACCCTCATGAATGGTAGTGAGTATTGTGTGATACCATAACTACCACATGACAAGGAGAAAATAAAATGAATGTTAGTATATCATACATTCAATTTGATCCCTAGAAGGATCAAATTCTCTTAATTTCCTCTTTAAAGCACGACATTCATCAATAAGATGTCCAAGTATTCTATGATATGCACAATAAGATGTATTTGTGCTATTTCCTTTCTTATCTTCTCAGTCACAAATGGATGGTAATGTCATGTATCCTAGTTTGAGTAGTGTGTCTAAGGCTCATTCAGTCTTGGTTATAGGATGCAAGAATTGTAACTTTTTAATAAGACTATGAACTTTGTATTTCTTGGTTGGTGGGATAGATGTTTGATGTAAAGGTAAATGATATTGGTACCCTATTCCTTTAGTGTCTTCTGATGGCGTTTTTTCCAAGAGAGGATGGATTTCGTGTTCATTTTCTATGTCACATCCTTGTTTTCTTAAGATTCTAAAGCCTTGTCCATAACTTTGTTCCAAGTGAATGGGTGTGTTTGTAATTTTATGCTCATATGATGGGAGGTCGATTGATGTTCTTTCCTTTTGATTGTTATTGATAGCTATCTCCATGTGTATTGGTTGAGGTATGCCTTGTGATTCACTTTCCGGGTGTAAGAGGGCGAACATCTCAAGTGGTGGTATGGTAGGAGGTGTTGGTTGTTGATATGGGTGATTAGGCAATCTCATGGAAGGATAAAAGGCTGTATTATTCTCAAGATTGCGCAAATAATTATGTATGAATTCATTCATACTCTCCTCATCTTTTCCCAAGATATCCACGTCACAAGGACATCCATTGGGAGATGAAGGATTATGAATGTTCTCATTAGAATTAGGGTCATCACCAAACACACAACTTGAAACATCAACCAAGGATTTTAAAGAAGTCAACATCTAAGAAAAAAATTGAGCCATCATGATGATGCTTTTCATTAAGGTTGAGACTATTATGCAACAAGTTTTTGGAAGACAAACAACAAGTCTGGATGAAGAATCCTAAGAAGATTCTTTCACACAAAGTCTGATTGTGTGTGATTCTATTTAAGCATTTTAGGTCTGGTTGTAGACAGATTTGACAGTGATTAATTTTCTAGATTTTGATTAATTTATGCCAATGCAAGTGTGTAACAATATTTGAACAATAAATGATAATCTTATGTGCAATTTCCGTGATCTAAAATGTAAAGATTGACTAATTGTAAGATGCCTAAATCTAAGAATGATGATTTTGATGCAATTTTGAAATAAAAAATGCAATTTTGAAACAAAAAATATAATTTTTTTACTTTCTATCACTTTTTGAGCTAAATGAAAGATGTCTAAATGAACGAAATCAATAATTCCAAATCAAAGATCTACAAGCACAAGCAGACTGAAATCACAGAGACAAAGGAGTGTGCAAAAGTTTGTTAATACAAGTGTACAAGGATACAGGCACCCAAGGGTCTCTGAGTCCTTGATAGGGGTTCTAAAAATTCAAAATTTGAATGTTTATTATACTATCTAAAGGTTCTGCTTCTATGTGCAAACATGTCTATAACTAAGGAGTTTTCCAGAATTTGCTCAAATTAAGATAATGTGATGCAAATGCAAATGTGTAACAATATAAATGATAATTATGAATGTAATTCTCATTGTAGATTTGATCTAAATGATTGAAATAAACCCTAATGTAACTTATGATGCAAAATGATATGCATTTTTTTGAATTTTTATGTCTTTAATGATGCAAAAGTGAAACGGTCCTAGATGAGAAATGTAAAACAATGCAATGCAAAATCTAGATCTAGGATGAATTTTAGAAGGTATGTAATGTTAACAGGTCGGGTTCACCAAAATGAAACAAAGAAAATAGGAACCCTATGAAAAAACACCACCTGCTTGATATGAATGAGCTAAGGAGCTCTATAGTGATGGTTCATAAAGCACTTTTTTTTTTAAGGTTTTACAAATGGGATAGCAGGCTAAGTGGGCTTGATCTTGAGAAAAACTCCATGGTTATGCACACTTGATAGTTAGAGTAGTTCTAAGATGGGCGACCTCTCGAAAAGTATTGATGCATCACCCTTGTGAACATCACCTAAATATAATGAGTGTTGAGTAAACATTCATGCTCATGAGAGATGAGTTCTTGTGAACCACTTCTCATGAAATATGAGTCAATGTGTTTGACTTGAGAACAACATAGTTGAATCCTAACAAAGCATCACATAATTTAACACACTGTAAAGGAAACCACATAATTGATGGAAATGAGCTAAGGAGTTCTATAATATAGTTCAGAAGGCACAACACTTGTAGAAGGTTTTGCAAATGGTATGACAAACTAAGTGGACTTAATCTTGGAGAAAATCCCATGGTTAAACACACTTGATTTTGAATAATACTGGGATATTTGACCTCCTAGAAAGTTTGGATGCTTCACCTTGTGAACATCACCCAAATGTAATGAGTGTTAAGTGGACCAATAAAAAGATCACACAACTCGACATAGTACAAAAAAACACCACCTACTTGATATTGATAGTAATAACTAAACTTTTAAGTGTTTCTATATTCTATAATATCCTCAGGTCATTTTTGAAACTCATTGGTATTGGGAACACATGTCTAAGCTAGACAAATAACCTATAGGTATTGGTAGCACAAGATTGAGCTAAACAAATGTCATTTTATTTCAACTTAAAGTCAAGCACTAAGGGTTATTCATTCTATACAAATTGCCCAAGAGACGATCCCAACCTCATCTCTTATTTATTGTACCTCTAAGTGATTCGAACCATCCTTTAATCGATAGAATTATTAAGTAATATATCATCACCCTTACCAATTATATTCAACTACTTAATTTGCAACTTTTTAATTAAAAACTAACTACAATACAACAACAAACTAGTAGCTACACACCACTTTTATAACAATATTTAAAACTAAAATTTACTTGGCATAGAGCTCAAGGAATCCCCAATAAAATAAATAAATTATAAATCAATGAATTCTACACATTTTTTGTATTGATGAAAAAGCCACATCATACTTGTCAATGTTTTCAAATCTATGATCTAACTACTAGTTTAGACCACTCGTTATAAAAGTGTTTAAAAAAAAAATCCATTTGGAGTAGTGCTCAAGGAATCCTAGTGAAGAAAAACTATAGGTCAGTGAGGTCCACCCGTTTTTTTGTATCGACGAGGAATCCACGTAATTCTTGTCAACGTTTTTTAAATCTATGGTCTAACAAATTTCATTTCCTTCATATAAAATTTCACGAATTTGGTGGAAAGCAAAGCCGCCTTTAACGTGACCAATCCGTTCAGCATACGTAAGTAGAATTAGATTGTGAGGGATTAATTAAATGTATGAACAGCAAGGAGATTCGGAATGGGCGGTAGGGTGCATTCCTTGTTCGGCAACCTTACAAATAAATAACCATTGTTTGACGAGCATTATCACATTAATATAGAAGCACCTCTTCTTTTCCAAGAATAGCTCAAGGGATCTCCAAAAGCCTGCTTCCTTCTAACAGCTAAGCCGGGTAAGGAGAATATCTAATCATTGTTTGGGTTGGTATGGGTTTGTTATTTCATTGCCTGGTGTACTTGTTCATCATTCTATAAGGAATATAACCGGGAATCTCTTTGGAATCTCTGCATGATATTAAGTATCGATGGCCGTTGGGGATGGTGGGGTGTTCGTTATTTGGAAATGCAGTGGGATATTTGTATGTGCAATGGGCTTTTGTGATCACTGTTATGTTTTATTCTGTTTTTGTAAGTAAGGCTTTTGTTCTAGAAAGGTCAGTTATCCATGCACAGTCTTTTAACTTTTGGTTGTTTACTTTGATATAGGATTTTTTGTGTTTGCATGCTGTATGGTCTATTTTTGAAAATCTTGGAATCCATGTTCTGCTTGATGGGTTACAGGGATATATCATTTAGGATTGGTTTTAAAGGCTTTCTAGTACTTTAATGTAGTTGTTGTTAGTTTGGAGGTCTCTGTTTCTGTGGATGGGTTTAAGGGTTTTAGCCTCTGCATTAGATTGAAAACGTTTTAAGCTTTTGGTATTGTTTTTAAGTCAAATGGTTTTGGAGTGCACACGCAGCAAGTGGGTTCAGCTTTGATATGAAGGGAATGTTAAAATCACTTAGCTACAAACAATTCCAAGCAATCTTATGCCTAAAAACATCATTATTGTATGGGTTACTTAGCTCCGCACAGTTCTTAGCATGCACATGGTAGTAGATTGAGTAGATCGGTATTACTAATCTATGGGCTAACAAATTTTAGTTTCTTTCCATATAAATCTTAATGATTTCTTTCGAAAACAGAGCCACCCCAGGTTTAACCAATAAGTTCATCATATAAAAATATTAGATTTTTGGGAATGGCAATAATTTTTGGATTGGGCTGTGGGGTGCATTCCTTGAATGTAAACCTGATGAATGGATAAGTGCAGTTTAAGCATTATCAATAAACACAGAATGGCCTTCCTCTTTCCACATTAGGAAAGACATCTGCAAAAGTCTGATTTTCATCAACAGCTTATCCAGGTAAGAAGAAACCTGTAATCATTGTCAATGTTTATCTAGGTCCTATGGTTCTTTTTAGGATATATCATTTCATGGTTCTGTAAGTGTAAGACTGAATGGCGTGAAATTTCAAGACAGTCGAAGAGAAGCTTCTCTGTGTTTTTCTAGCGGCTGTTGAGGGCTGTGTTAATTTTTGATAATTGTAATCAGAGATGGTGGGATGTTCTGTATCGATTATCTGAAAATACATGGTTTGAAATCACTGTGATGCTCCGTTTCTTCTGATCAGTTTCTTAGCTGAATAAAATCCTAACTATTGGGTTTTTTTGGTTGTAGCTGGTTTTCTGTTTGCATGTCATCCGTTGTGGTTTTTAAAGTTTTGGAATCCACGTTTTGCTAGATGGATTTGCATAGATTTAGCATTTGAGATTGGTTCTAAAGTCTTCCTATGCTATGATGTAGTTTTTATATTTGGGACCTTTGTTCTATGGAGGGTTTTTCAGGGTCTTAGCCGTTTGGCCTGTTTTGAGATTGATTTTCATTGGGCTGGAAACATTAGGGCATTATAAGGTTGTTTTTTCTGTCTGAAGAATGCATATGTAGCCAATGAGTTTTGGAATGCAAATGCAGTTATTCAGCTTTCAAAGTTATATTGCATATGCTTCTAAATGGGTTAACCCCATATGATTTTTAACTACCTGGCTTAAAAATTATGTACCCATATGATTTTTAACTACCTGGCTAAAAAATTATGTACTTCATTAATAACATTTGTTCGGATATGATCAAGGTTTCAATAGGGAGCAGGTTGCTGTGTTAGTGTAGTTGATATGCACTAACAGGAAATATGTTTTGTACAATGCTTTCGACATGGGTTTAAGGGTTTCAGATATGTCCATTTTTTGTAATATGTAAAAGCTATTCTTGTTCGACAGGGAAGTTGACTGACGTTACGGTACTCATTTTCAAATATATGCATGCTTTTAGGCTTTCTTTACAAAAAATTTGGCATGAAAATGCTTTTTTGGAGATAGGTTTAGGGTATATGAGGTTTCTCTTACATTTATAATATAATAAAATATTTTTTCTATATTTGTTTTGGATTCTAGTTAAGCATATGTTTGTAATGGACACTCGTTTGCACTTTGCAGGTTTCCTAGTTCCAGAATTTTTTTTTTTCAAAGAAAGCAATGGCAAGTGATGGAGTCGTCACTGTTTATGGCAATGGCACAATTACTGATACAAAGAAATCGTCATATGCCTGCAAGGTTGGTCTGGCTCAAATGCTTAGAGGGGGAGTTATCATGGATGTTGTTAATGCTGAACAGGCTAGAATAGCTGAAGAGGCAGGGGCTGTAGCTGTTATGGCATTGGAACGTGTTCCTGCTGACATCAGAGCTCAAGGAGGAGTTGCCAGGATGAGCGATCCAGGTCTCATTAAGGAGATCAAGAATGCAGTAACTATACCTGTCATGGCCAAGGCTAGAATAGGCCATTTTGTTGAATCCCAAATTCTTGAGGCAATTGGTATTGATTATGTTGATGAGAGTGAAGTCCTCACTGTTGCGGATGATGCACACCACATCAATAAACATAACTTCCGCATACCATTTGTGTGTGGGTGCCGAAACCTTGGTGAGGCACTGAGAAGGATTGCTGAAGGAGCTGCTATGATCAGGACTAAAGGAGAAGCTGGCACAGGGAATATTATTGAGGCTGTAAGACATGTGAGATCTGTCTTGGGTGATATACGAAGGCTTCAGAGCTTAGATGATGATGAGGTTTTTTCCTTTGCCAAACAGATTGCTGCTCCCTACGAGCTTGTGAGGCAAACCAAACAGCTGGGAAGGCTTCCTGTTGTCAACTTTGCAGCAGGAGGTGTGGCTACACCTGCTGATGCTGCCTTGATGATGCAGCTGGGTTGTGATGGAGTTTTTGTGGGTTCCGGTGTGTTCAAAAGTGGTGATCCTGCTCGCAGGGCTCGAGCCATTGTTCAGGCTGTAACTCATTATAATGACCCCCATATACTGGCTGAGGTTAGCTGTGGTTTAGGAGAAGCAATGGTTGGTATTAATCTCAACGACAAAAAAGTGGAGCGATATGCAGAGAGGTCTGAGTAGAATATGGAGATTAGCCAAATAAGGGAGCTGGATTGGGTGCCTGGTAGTTGATTGAAATAATTACGTATAAAGGCATAAATAATACCCATGGATGTATTTCAACCACTCTGTGAGTGAACTCACTATATAGCAATATTTTTATTGTTGTAGTGAACTTACTATTCTTCTTTTTAGGAATTCACATTGAATTAAACTGCTTGTAACCAACAAGAAATTTTCTTTGACATTATCGCTTGTCTGCATTGGTTTTGTATTTAGATTTTTGAGATTTTTTCCACAGGTATTCATTTTCAAAGCATATTTCTGGATACAACTGTGTTTAATCCACTTTAGTTTACTTGCTTTTTGGGTTTATTTTCTGGACATGCTTTGGTTTTGTATTTCAATTCAGTCTAGAACATTGTTCTTCAATGTCTTTACAATGCGTGGTCTCATTTTTGACATTGAAATTATCGGAACTGTATTTCTTGTAACTTTGTACGATATGAAAGAGTTGTGTAATCTTTACGTGCACGTTGCATTATTCACCGTGATCTTTAGCCTGGCATGTTTTGTATAATTGACTTACAATTTGACAAAGGCTTTGGAATAAATAATGGATAATTCCTAGTCAAACATCTTAGCCAAAATGTAAATTACGCTATAATGTTCTCAAGAGTTGAGATTCTGCAAGCAACAACACAAGGTTGTTCATTTGGAAAAGGAGTAACAGTTGATGCAATATACTACAACATCATAGAGCAATGCTATCTCTAACATAATCTGAGAATTTGTTCCAAAGCTTCTCACCATTCTTACGGATATCTGTAGCATTATTTTAACTTTCTCCTAATCAAACATCTTAGCCAAAATGTAAATTACGCTGAAGTGTTCTCAAGAGTCGAGATTCTGCATCTAACAAGAGAAGGTTGTTCATTTGGACAAGGAATAAAAGATGTTGTAATGTATAACAGCATCATAGAGCTATGGTATCTCTAACATGAGAATTTGTTCCAAAACTTCTCACCTCTGTTAGGAAAGTCTTTAGCATTATTTGAAACTTTTTCCTTAGTTTTATGCTCTGAAAACTTCATTTTTATTTTCTTGGGCAATAGATGATATAGCCAAATTATTATGTAAAGATACTTCACAACCAGCAAGTTTTAAGAGTTGTTCAATATCCAGAGCTACGGAATCATGCATGCTAGTATCAGATGCAGCTCTAAACACTCTAGCAAAATGCTTATTCATCAAATCTAAAATTGAGATCAGTACAAGAACATTATATGATCTGTCTTACACCATTGGCAAACACTTATCTGATAGTTGACACAACCTGGGGTTCTAATATCTCCTAGGCACTTCGCACATTCCAATTAAGTTTTTGACCATCTGGTGCCCTCGACTTATTGGCATAACCTCTAAGAATACCATCATTGTGCTGCTTCAAGCATCAGATTACCCATTAGCTAGCATTCAAAACCTGGGCCAGAAAACTTCTTATGTAATTGTTTCTGTACCAACGGCCTATGATCAAACTTCTAATATTTCCATCACTTTGATCTTAATGGAAAGCAACCTAATGCTGCTCTCACAAGATATGCTGCAGCCTGCCTCTATCAAGTAATATTTTTGAGGCTTCAAGGAGATACCTAAGCAGAATATGAATGAATAAAGGCCACATACAATAACCTTTATATTGAAGCCTTCCTTTCTCAGCAGCTTATGTGACTAAAACAATGAGGTTTAATATTAATACACTAGGACGAGAACCCAACCTTATTTATCAACTTTTCCGGATGTCTAAGTGGTTGGTTTTGTAAAAGTTGCTCATGATTACACAGCATTTTACCTTTACTGTTAATAAGTCTGACAGAGCAATTACTTCAAAATCTTGTCTCTTGAATCATCCCTGGAGCCTATATATTGGTATTATCACTACCTGAAGAACCTAGGAAGTGGACAAATTCCTCAAGCAGAATTGCAAATACTGCAGCAAGAATCTCACTAGCATTAGATCCTGTCTGGGATTTATAGAATTGCATTACTGCAACCCAATTCCTTGCATCTAATTGAAGAAGCACAACTGATAGCATCTTTAAACACCATTCAAATAGTTAATATGCCATGTCTATATCTAATTGCCTGGCTGATTGATGTGAAGTACATGTATGATCATTCTGCTGTTGTGCTACAAGCTTTGGAAGAATTACCGGGACCATCTGTTGTGCAAGATATACACCCTGGATCATCAAAATGGTTGCTGCTAATCCACCTATCAGAAGTAAAAATGTGACAAGTTTTGCATTTAGGTATTACTAATCAATAAATCATCCCTGATTCTTCCAAAATCTGAAAGAATTGCTCTGATTCTGTTTTTTCCCCTGAAAATTCACAAATTTATTATTAGCGTAGCTGCTTTTACTGTTACCCAGATATTTGTATTTTTCAAATAGATCGATCTAACATTGCAAATGTGATGGAGATAAGACACTGTCATGATCACTGCAGCTCTTTCTAATAAAAGATCTTAAAAGACTTCTAGATCCTTGGCAGCTGCCATAGTGTGTATTCAAGCATCATCAATTTTCTTCTTTTGTTTATCACATTATTTGTCATCTTTAGATAAACTATTCATGCCATGGATTTGTCAGCAAACTTTTTCCTTCACAGCCTCCTCCCCAGAATATGATGAAATCAATACATTTTATGTACAGTTTTTTTGTTTGCAATACCACCTGTACATGCATACCTTAGAAGATAACAAAAGCTTTCAAAACAGGCAATTTGTACAAGTTGTAATGATATTCACCAAAAAGAAGTTTAGCAAAAACATAGGCAAATATTCAAAGCAAAAAGTAAAGGCTACAATTGTTTTATTGAGAGGATGTAACTGTAGTTCAGTGCAGCTAGCTGAAATAATCTTGTACGCTACAACTGCTGTAAAATCGTATATATGCTTGCCAAATATCCAATGTCACAAGCTATTGTTTCAGGAACTTGATCAGATTTGTCTTGTTCCCTGAACATTTATTTATACACCTATAATCATGTCAGCAATAATTGAATGCATGAATTGGCAGAGGTGTTGCAACTTCAGCTCATGTTGCTTCCACTATGGTCATGGAAGAGCAAGCATGCAACCTCAAGACATTGCTTCCACATTTGCTCTCTCGGACCATCTCATGGTGGGTTCTCCTCCTTCGGGAGTTTCTTCTGCGGAGGATGACACTATTGTGTCTTCTCAGGAATATGTTTCTGCTCCTATTCCGGCCATCCCTTCCGTGGAGCCACTGTTGGCTCGATCTGTTGACACTGTTATGACTGAGCCTGCCTGAACATCATTGAATGCCTCTGCTGGTCCGTTGATCGTTCCTGTCTCCTCCCTTGCGCTGCCGTCTCCCTCGCCGAGTGGTGGCTTTTGTTGAGTCTTCCTAGTCTATGGTGCTGAGGAAGAAGAAGGGACTCCCTCAATCTATCGCTACTTCGCGGCCTAGGGTTAAGGGTGTCAGTTTAGTCCCCTCTAATTCTGGGGTTGTCTAGTCCTCGTCTGTGGTTTGACAGTTGTCTGTCAGCTGTTTTTGTGTGTAGTCTGTCCTCTCCTAGTTCATTCCTGGTTTGAACTAGCTCTTTTTTGGCCCTTTGGGCTCTTTGTGTAAAGGGTACAACACTTTGTAAATGCTGCTTACTTTATCAAAAACATTGATAAATCATTTGTCGTAGATTCTTAATACATATGTATTGAATTGAGAGTTCACATGAGAATCAAACAAATTAGCAAACGTCAAAACTTAATTGCTTTCATAATTCATTGCCAATTTACATTTGATATAACAAAATAGTATACAAGTTGCAACAAAATGTCCAAAGCTTGCAATTTCACTTTCAATTACAATATGAAAATACAAAAGCAAAGGAAGTATATTGTTGCCCCTAATTTGCATCTCCCAACCTTGCATCAAAATTAGAGTCCTTTGAGCCATTAGCATTGTGAGGGTTTGCATCATCCAATGGAATCCTAACTAATCCCTCTCATGCCTCCTCTTCATCAACCTAGGTGACGTCTTAGAGATCAACATCCCATCGTAAAGCGAAAGCCTATCGATATTGTGGAGTATGACAATCTTGAAGTCAAAGAGCATTATCCATGGTCATAAACTTCTTTGCTTGTCTAGAGGTAAGCCTATTCCTCTTGATGGAGTGGATAAAGTCATATGTGAAACAATTCCTCTTTGCAATAGAAGAACTGACAACATGTGAAAGGAGGCAAATGGCAAGCATCTTCAATTGTGGTGTATAGTTTCCATGCCATGCCCACCATCCAATAGGGTCAGTTTGAGCTAATATGACTATATCTATCTTTGCCTTAGGTTTATTGAATGTTGACCACATATTTGTGAAGGCAAGTCATTGTGTGCGAAATATTGTAGACTCCTCAATTGAATATATCTTTTGAAAGGCCTTCTTTAGCTCTTCTTTCACCTCTTTGTCATCACAATGAGGCATCCTTCCAACCTTTGGTTCATGCCATTTGAGATTTAGAGTAAAGGCTGCCATATGAAGCAAGGTGTTCATGGTGTTCCACCTTCACATCATAATGGGCTTAATATGGTGCTTATATAATTTCAAAGTAGGATCATTAGATAAAATTGTTTGCTTTTTCTTTCCAAGCATGTTGTCAAATGTCTCGTATATCTCTCCAAGACTAGGAGAGTCTGTATTTGCATTTCTAATGATATTTACAGTAGGTGAGATGAAAGAGCAAAACATATTTGCAAAATGTAAACAATTTTTTTTTTTTAAAAACTAACATGTTAGAAACTTTGAAAGTGAAACATTGAACAATAAAATTAAAATATTACTAGCACTGGCACCTAAAGGAGGTTCAAGGATTATGCCTATAGAAAACTATATGTATGTTAATATATTAGAGAGTACGTGTTTGTGCATGGGCGCATATGGATGCTATGTGCTACAAATTCTAGTTGTAAGTGGTTGGATTAAACAATTAATAATAAGTGCTAAATAATGGAACATGAAATAAACTTAGACAAATCTAGATTTTTTTCTTAAAGAAATTAAGTATTATCCAATTTTGAAATATTTGCATATAGATTTAAAACATAAAGCATTCCAAATGAAAAAGAAAGTTGCCATCAAATTGACAAAAAAGTATTGCAAATGGAAATAGAATGTTCTCATCCAACTGGAAAATAATATTTATCTGGATTTTACGTGATAAGTGAGATTTTGGAGGCTTTCACCTAATATTTTGGAGGCTTTAACCATTAAATGGCAGTTGGTTTACCATTAAATGACAACTAAAACTTGTTTTTTGACAACTCAATAGTGGTTTGTAGGTGTGAGACTTGTTTCAAGCTCAAACCTCACACTATATGTAGCCTATCAGCTAAAAATAATAAAATCAACAATTTAATATTTAATATTTAATAAAGTTAACAATCTATTAATAAAATTAGCAATATCTTATCTCACAATGAACCACCAATTGTTATCAAAGATCCTTTGTTTGATGACTTTTCCTTTAGTAGAGCTTGGATTAGGCCATCTACTCCACTTTGAATTCACCATCATCAATTGTAGACTCATGCACCTCAAGCATCATCCTCTCTAACAAAATGAATCAATTGACATATTTTGTATCCATAGGTTTGAAGAATTCTTTATTTGAAAATGTCTTGAAGAAAGTGAGGTGTGGTGGTTGCAAATGAATGTTTGAATATCTCTAGCTTCTGCCACCACTTGCTTCACCCAATCTATTTTCCCTGTGTCTTTCAATGCATGCACAATATGGGGCTTCGAAGATGTGCTTGTAAGCACCTTCCACCATTATACCAACCAATTTACAGACACATGCTAAATTAGTGACCACCTGTATAACATTTAAGGCCCCAACATCCTCTATAGACTTTCAAAATGCTAATTTCGAAGTTTGCATCCTTGCGCGCCCCTGAAAAGTCCATGGCTCTAGGAAAATAAGTCAACTGAGCATGTGACTGTGATATTGATGAGTGAATGATGTCTAATATCGGTCTGCCCATCCATCACAATAGAACAACCCATCTTGATCCAAGTTTGCCTCATATTCTCCATTAGCAAATTAATCTTAGAATATTTTTTGTTTAGGGTGGTAGTGTGTAGTTTATGATCTCTAGGAGGGACAAATGAGGGACCTGTTGTGCATTTTGCACACACGGCCCACTTGAATCGGGGACCCCCTCTTTTTCTTTGCTTTCCTCTAGGTTGGTTCGTGATCGCTTCGCTTTTTGCCTTCGCTTTTCAGCCTAATGATCAAAATGTCTTTAAAATTGAGAAGTCTCCATAATGCCTTAACCATATGCCAAAGTTTCACTAAGTTTGGAGGAGTTGCAAAAATTTGTTTGCGGGTCGCCATCATGTGGAGGCCGGGTTCTTCAATGCCGTTGCGAGAAAGTTAAGGTGGGTTGCTGTTTGCAAAATGTTGTCACTCTGGCATCATTGGACCTGGCATCCGCATCCATAGTTTTCGCATAACATTAACTTTCAACGACATCCGCACTAATGGCTTCAACATCGAGATTTCCCGCAAAATTACAAATTACAAATTTAACAAGTGCAATGATCCTGAATATCTTTGGCTTACATTTTCCACATGATTGAATACATTTGCACCAAAATAACTCAACATTTTGTTAAAGCGGAAATTAAAGCACGAGATGTCGTTTATGGAATGTCATTGCACAGGTGCCACTGCTGACGGCTTCCGCATCGACGACATCCACATGACCCTGGCCCGCAAAATGGTAAAACCCACAAAAGGCCAAAAAATGATGAAAATGAGCGAATTTAATGATTTATTCTGGGTAATTGATGCATTTAATGATGATATGCCATGATCCAACTAACACATTGCTTCTTTGTGGTTCGTTAAGATATTTATTATGTGCTCTTTGTGGAGGATTTATGGAAAAGGTCGAAAAGACTAACAAAGTTAAGAAGAACACTAGGGCTACAAAGAGCGAGAAGGAGAAAGCCAAAATGAAGTACAAATTTCACGGAGTTGAGTGCACTTCAAATATTGTGAAACAATGGGACAAAGTGACATACATCAACTTGGGGTAGATCAATATTGATGAATTTCGACAACGCATCTTGGTCAATCCAAAGAGTGAGGAAGCATGGAGATTAAAGAAAAGTGGTATTGCAAAAGCATCAAACTTCCCTCTGACCTTGGTTAGTCTTGAATTAATCTTCGGATGCCAAGAATGCTATCAGAAGGAAACCAGGAGAATGGTGACTGTTGATGAGAGGGTACTAGCCGACTTAACCCCCATGCCAATTGGTTGAACGTTTGGAATCCCTTCATTTGACAAAATGGAAGATTGTGAGAAGGCGTGTGTGCAAAATGTATGAAAAGAAAATCCCATGGCTTGCAAGAAAACAATAAACCAGGTATGGATGCTTGATCCTCACCCTAGTGCAGGAAAGCTACCCCTTAAGCTTTATCAAAGTGATTTCGTAGAAGAAGTCAATGATCTTGTAACACTCCTAAGCAAAGTGATGGGACTCCCAACCTCTTCTATCTTTGAAGAGTGGATGTGGTACTTCGTAGAGAAAATATTAAGGGGAGATATAAGGTTTCATTCGACTAAAATGATAAGTGATAATATCCACGCCCAGTTTTTCGCAGTAAAGAAGACCCAAGAATTTTATATGACTTCTTACATTATATATCTATTGGCAGCAAATTTTCCCTACAAGGGGCTGACTTGTGTTGGTGACCTCGAAACAAAGAAAGGACAAACTATTGTATACGATTGTTACCCACAACTACAATACAAAAATTACAAAAAGAATTATAGGCTGGTTAACGGTGCTTTCATTATGCACATTCTACGGACATTGACAAATGATTACAACAAACGATTATCACATTATGCAAAAGCATTGATAAAGAACTTTGGGTACCGGTTCATCCAGTTCCCCAAATTCACCTTGAGAATTGAAGGCTTTTCGGGGTTCCCGTATCGATTGCCTAGATATCCAAGCGATAGGATAATCTTGTTAAAGCTCACACGATAGTTGCAAGCTTCCCATTTGTTGTTGCCACTATGCCAGAGTCCCTTATCCTATTATCTTTGGTCATGGGTTGTATTCGTGTCTTGCTGCCCCTTGTGTAGAATATTCGGAGAAAGAAATTGTAGAATATGATCTTGTATTGCACACTGAGCAAGGAGACTTGGAATTTTGGGGAAAGTTGAGAAAATTGGTTGGGAAACATGTTCACGAGGTGCATATCGAGAACTTCTGGGCCAGTTGTGATGATGATCGTGAGGTGCATAGGTGACTCTATATGAGAATGACAACAAAGTTAATAAAGTCTATTGATTTTTTTCCAGTTCCCGACCAAGTGGTCAAAGATAATAGCACTCTTGATGAGAAGGCATTTACTATTGTTGCTAAGGCTCCCTTGCCTGCCATCGATTGGGTTGAACAAGAAGTTACAGATTTGGACATAATCATGCGTCTGGTAGTACAACAAATAAAAAGATGGTTAGATGATCAAGTGGCTCAATTGGAGCAACATGGTATTGAACTAACATATGGAGAATTGGAAGACAAGAGGTCTCTTGAGAGTGAAACAAAAAGTGAAGTTGAAGTTGGTTCTTTAGGAGAAGCACCCAAGTCTCTAGCTGCTACTCGAATGAGAAAAAAGAAAGGAGGCAGAAGAAAGGTAGCCAAGACAAAAGGTATATACCAAGAAGACAGTAGAAGGGAAAAGGCCACCAAAGAAGTCTAAGAAGACAGGTAAACCACAATCACCTCCACCCTCCACTGCCCCACTTCCATCTGCTCCCATTGGGCATCTCCGTTCATCTCACCTCCTCCACTCCAACCACCTCCATGATCGTGGTTGACTCTTCCTCATCAACCTCATCTCCCCAAGCATCCTTTTCGCTCCTAGGTCCACAACCTACTTTCTCCACCTTGCCACCTTCTATTTCCACTGTTCCTTTGGCACCTATTACATTGTCTCTCTTTCATTGCTTATTTGCAAAATAAGCCTCGAGGATTTTCAGAGACTTTATTGACTCCGGAAGCTAAGTTTTTCATGACTCAAATAGCTACATCATTACCAACTCCCCCTTCGCCTACTGAGCCACCAAAGATGGAAGCTACTATGGAGATATATTAGAAAATGTAGATGAAAAGTGAGGAGCAGCTTAAGGAAGCAACTAGGGTAATTGGGGAATCTACAGGATCATATCATGAGGATTATTATGAACATGTTGATGAAGGCTTGAAAATCATTGATTTGGATGAGGTTGCTTCAAATGAGGAAGGGCAACAAACGCCCAAGGATGGAGATCTGAGCAGATTTGGTGAGCACTATAATGTGGAAACATCAGATGAAGAACATAATGAAGAGGATTCTCGGGATACAAACCTCGATGAAGGAGAACAACAAAAGGATTAACAAAATGAAGGAGGGCTTCAAGAAATAGGTCAAGATAAGGGCGAGTAGGATAAGGATGTCAACATGGAAGAACAAGAAAATGCCAAGAAAAATGAAGAAGAAAAGGATACTAGTAAAAGAAATACTGAGCCCGCTTAAGAAACATAAATTGAGCATGGTAAAATTGGGCAGATGACACAAGAAGAGGAGATTATCAAGGAAAGAAATTTGGAGTCTATTATGAGAATAGAGGTTGAGCCTGACAAAGGGAAGGGAATAGTGCAAGAAGAGGAGCATGCTGAAAAAGAAAAGAGTGATGAAAACACTCCAAAGCATGGGGAAGAGGAACTATTGAAGGATCATGAGGAAGATGATGAAAATGAATTCAACACTACATCCTCAAATCAACAAGAAAAAATTCCCTCATGGTTAGAGCAGTAGCTGAAAAGCAAGGCTCTAGTTTTACAAGACCCAAAGGATCGTTTACAGGCCATACAGGCATGAGCTCAAATCAAGACTAGGGAAAGGAAGAAACCTAAGATCAAATCCCACATCACCACTGGTTGTTCAAGCTCCCGTGTCTTACAAATAGCAACTCCAATAATGGATAAGGATGTGGACACTATACAGGTTGTGGATTATCAGATGACATCTATCAATTTTGTCCCGCCTCACGAGTAGAAAAAATTGATGAGTTCTAGGGCTTTGTCACCAACATTTTGAATCAAATGGACAAAGATCATGCCACAAAGGTAGAGTTAAAAGCACAAGTAGCTGAATTGACAACCTTTATTCAGCAGTGGGCCACGCCTAGGGATCAAGCCCCAACAAAATCTCCAACACCTACCATTTTATCAAAAGAGGAAATCAACAAAATGCAAAAAATGAGGACATGGACCAAGTCTACCTCAGATTGGTTCAAGGTCACTGATATGGGCAATAAGGCAGTCCATTATATGGTTGACATGCATAATAATTTTCTAGTTTTAAAGAATGAAATTGAAAAGGGGATTGAAGAGTGCACAAATATTCTTGACTTGTACAATATGATGTGCCCAAAGTTGTGTTGCATACAAAAATTACCTACAAAAGTTCTTGATCAAGAATTGGCTCTTCCCAAGGATCAACATGATCTACCTGAGACTTGGCTATTTGCTTTTGACTTTAGAAGGGAAATTCTTTAGAAATCTCTGCCAAGGCCTGCATATCGTCAACATAAAATTTATTGAGTATTTATTTGAAAGTGATGATATCCTAGAAGTACTAACTGGAGCAAAAATGTCTGCTCAAAAATTGGATTGCGGGTTAGTATGGGAGGCGTTTCAAAAGAAAATGAAGGAAGCAATTACTTATAGTCTGCCAAGGAGCTCCTTGGATTTTTCTGCCCAAGTTTTTACCCATGTTGAACGAGTGATCAAGAGAAGAAGCTACTGCGTGGGACAACATAAGAAATTAATGGATGAATTCAAATTGTTTGACTTCAAAATCAATAGGTTGGACTTCCCAACCAACTCCAGGCTTACAAAAGTTGTGAAGAAATTTGTCCAGTATGCTATTGTACAGAAAGAAGCTGGGAATAATTTAATAGAAGATTATTTTTTTATAATTCCCAGCTAAAAGGCAAAGGAGGTTAGAGGACAAAATAGGCTAAAAGACAAAATAAGCTAAAGGACAAAATAGCTGCCTCGAAGTGTGCACCAAGATCTTATTAATATTTATTTAATATAAAATAGGCTAAAGAATATTGTACATTCTCCTAGGTTCACCTGTGAACGAATTTTATATTAAGAAATATTGTGCATGCATTGGATATGATGTAAACCCTGAGCTGTAGTGAATCTGGGCCCTTGGATGTAAATCAATCTTGGCCATTGATTTGGGTTTTGAAAAACTATAAATAGAGGCATCCTCTCATTTGCAAAGAGAGAGATGAATTGTTGTGTAAAGACATTTTGAATCAATATAAAGGAAGGCATTGAAGTTGGGTGAATTCCTTGTGTGTGCTCTCAATGTGTGCATGATTCGGTCTCCTCTTTTCATTTAAATTTTAGTTTATTTACAGTTCAATTTTATTTCCAGCTCATTAGTTAATGAATAGTTTTAATGGTGACTATGTGTTAAGGTATTTGATACACTTCCAACTCATGCTTTTGGTGGTTTATTGAGGTAAATTACTGTGTAAAGCTAGTTTGATCTCATTCTTTTAATGCACTCAAGTTCAATTGTGTATGTACATGCTTAAGGTGTTAATGTCACAGTCTAAAAATATGAAGATATCCTTGGGAGATTGCACTGGTTTTGTGATACTGTAGAAACTTCTTGGTTAAACAAAATATGGTTTGGCAGTTTGTCTATCTTAATTCTTACCATTTTTATTGTTATTCCTAGTTTTTATAATTAGAATAACTCTTCAACCTTTACCTTTTGTTATTTCTTTGAAAATATGAGCTAGTCTTAGGATTCTAGCATCACCATACTGTTATATTTGATGATTAAAGTAAGTTTCAAATTGTTGTTCTAAATTTGCAATTATAGTCTTTAGACTTTTGAAACTTTTTTTACAGACCTATGAGAATTTAGCTTTGTAAAACCACAAATGCCCTTTGTGTTACCAACAAAACACATCACAACTGGGCTCTTTTTTGCATTGTCAAGACCTGACAATAGAGACCTTGGGGTGTTTTCTAAAGTTTGTCTGCCGAAGATCACCTTTCAAGAGAGATAGAGAATCCTTGTTTTGTTTGTGTTGTGCAGTGCAAAAACTCTCATCAACAAAATTGTCGCTAAAAGGAGGGATGGACAAAGTTGGATTGAATTGGGTCGTTCTCTTCATAGAAATTTTATAGAGTAACCAGGCCTACACTAAACAAAGGAGAGTTCCAGGAACTAAAGAACCCTACTAGGGCTAGGAGAGCCAAGAAAGGGGGAGCTTCAACATCAATGCCACCCATCCAACCTCCATCTCCACCTACTTCATCACCCACATCCCTTGCTTCTCTACTTTCACTTTCTAGCTATACTTAGACTGCCATACTTCAACCACAGGTTGTTGTAACTCAGCCATTACCACTCCCACCTCCATCAATGGCTTGGTTAGCTAACAAACCATCACCATTATCATTCAATGATTACCACAACATGCCAAAAAATCTTGAAAACTTATGTTCTAAATTCTAAACTAATGATCCTCAAAGGACAGCTGAAGAACATATTAAAATATTCCAAACTGCCCTCAAGGATAGATAGATTGAGCATGAAGATGTTGCATGTAGGATTTTTCCATACTCATTGGGTGGAGAGGATTTATACTGGTACATCCATTTTCCCATTGGATTGATCACTACTTGGGACCGCATGAAAGACACTTTTCTGCAGAAATTCAAGATTCCTGTTAGCCCAAATTATTTGTACTAGCAGTTCATGTTTGTTCAGAGAGAGGTCAATGAACCTATAATCTCCTTCAATAACAGGTTTCACTAAGCCTACACCAGATTGCAACTTCCCTATGTAGTTGATGATGCCTTAGCCAAAGCAGTATACTATGCCGCATTGGACAACCTTACTTCAGCATTGGTGAAGAGGATGCATCAACCCCCAACCACCTTAGTGGATGCATATGTTGAAGTTTTCAAGGCCAGCATAGACTTAGGACAACACTTGGCAGGTCCACTACCTTCATTAGGACCCATTGCCAACCCTAGAAAGATCCATGGACTAAACCAAGCCTTGGCTAACCAAACACCCTTGATGAACCAAATTCCCTAGCTGCCAATCATGCCTCATCCTGGTCCACCTTTGAATCAAGCCCCACCAATACCAGATATCTGCAAAATGTTAATCAACTAACCTACTCTCAGTAGTCTAACATAGCCTCATACTTGGAAAATTCTAACGTTTCAGTCGCTTAGTATAATTTATCTGCAACACAGCCTATCTTTCTTTAGAATTTTGTACCAACATAGAGCAATCCATAGAAGGAACGAATAGATGAGTTGGTCGAATGGGTAAAGAAGTTAACCACTGAAGTCACCTACTTGATAAATCAGAACAACTAGTTACAAGATTCACAAAGAAGCATTCAAGCTAGCTACAATAGAGACAATCTTGATTCAGGACAAGCCTTAGGGAAAAATTATGAACGAGGTCAAAATTCAAGACAAAACTTTGAAAAGAGACAACCTCCAAGGCAAATTCAAACTTGGAATACCAAACCTAACAATGGATGAGTACCAATGCCACCTAACACACCTAGTAGTTCAGACAATCCATCAAGTGGATTATATTTAGTTGAGGTGACATTATCAGGTTGGTGCAGAATCCATCAGACCAACAAGAATTTAGAGCTTGATTGCCCAAAATTTCAAACCGCTGCTGCAATTTTTCATGTGGAAGTACAAAATTCTGCTGATAGTTCAAGTGGGCAAGAGATTGTACCTTAAAAACCATATGATTCGATCCTGGTTGTTAATCAAGAACCTTTCCCTCAAAGTGAAATGAACGAATCAGAGAAGGAGTCTATGGAAAGGGGTGATGAAATTGAAGATGTATGCAATGAAGAAATTTTGTCTTAGATGTTTGATTCAGTTGATAATGGTTCAAGAGATGAAGAACAACAAGAAGAGGAGGTTCACATGTTCCATCAACACCATACAATCTAAGAACAGGCAGGCTGATGGCCTATTCAGTACTTCAATACCACCAAATAATTTCAGCATACTGCCTAACCCAAATGCGAGCAATAATCCATCTTATCCCAAGGTTCCAACTCAATACTTTAACAAGAATAAATAGTCTGAGTTCACCAAAGAAGTGAAATTTGATCTTGCCAAGGGTAGTCAATCCAAAGTGGATGTTGAGCAGATGGGAGAATATGTTGCAGAATAACTAAAAAAGTTAAGGTGGGTTTGTCCACCTTTGAATTGTTAAGAATGTCTGCCATCGAAAATGTGTTATTCAGAGCATTAAATGGGACTAAATCTTCAAAACCTTCACATGACGTAGCAGTAAAGGTCACATTTGAAACTTCATGCAATGATTCGGTGATCAGAGAAATTGTAGCAAATAAGCAAGATCGCAACCTGCTAAGGATTAGGACAAGTCGTCTGCCAAACAACAGAATCAAGTGCAAGCAAAGGATAAAGGTAAAAAAAAGAATAAGGCCCAAGTAGCCCAAGTTGACACTTCAATGAGTCTTTTCGAAGGAAGGCCTGAAATGACTCCCTTCTTGCTAACCATCCATTTGTTTGGTAAAAATCTATATAATTATTTAGTGGATTCTAGAGCTTCAACAAATGTCATGCCATTTTTTGTATGCACAGCCTTGGGTATAACTCCCACCCCATCCAAGAGAAAGGTCACTCAACTGGACAAGACTGAGGTGACTATGGTAGGAGAATTAAACATAATTCCAATGCAAGTCACATATGATCCGAGGGTGCAACAAGTTATCAACATCCAAGTAGCAAATATTCCAAACACATATGGAATGATCCTCAATAGGGATTTCACCTGAGCTCTTAATGGTTACACCTCTACCGATCATTCACATATGTGGCTACCTTGGAAGGGACTACCAAACTAGATTTGTATTGAATGTGAGCTGAGGATGAGGTTCATGATAACTGAGTACAACAAGACAAATGAAGTATTGTTTGCAAAGACAAAACTTGGGAATTATGTCCCAGTTGCAAATGTTAATGAAGAAGACGGAGTAGGAGAGGTCCTTATGCTGCATCACATGCCCAAAGACTTGACCCAGATACCTAACAAAACTGAAGTGGTGGTCGAATCTGATAATGAAGATCTTTAGCCTGATGGTAACATCGGTTTGTTTGAGAGTTTTCAAGAGTTCATGAAGAAATGTGTGCAAGACCAAATCAGTCTTGGGGAAAAAATGGATTTCAAGGAGTTATTACTACCTAGTTGGTGCAAGATACATGAAACATCTCATTTCGAGTTCGAGTGTTGCATATGCCAAATGACCGTGGATGAAAATAAAAGGTGGGTCACTCCAATAGTAGCCCAAAGGAGAAATGGAAGGACCAAGATAGGGAAGATTCAAAACAAGAAGACAACTCAGAGGAAAATTTTCTACTAAGAGATGAAGTATGCTCCACCAATTCAAAGGTTAGGCACCCTACCAAGTTATGGACCCTATGCTTCAATGGATCCAAATCAAAGCAAGGAGCGGGAGTTGGCTTCGAGCTGATCAATCCATCTGGTAAGACCTTTTTTATTGCACAAATAATGTAGTAGAGTACGAGGTGTTAATACATGGGTTATTTATGGCACTATGAAAAAAGGTTAAAACATTATAGGTGTTTGGGGATTCAAAGTTAGTATTCAAACAAGTTAGAAAATAGTATTGATGCCATGATAGGAGGCTAACTAACTATAGGCATAGGGTGTGGGATCTAATAGAAGGATTTGATGCTTTTAATAATTAGTTAATTCCTCAAGGTAAAAATAAAATTGTTGATGCATTAGCACAAGAAGCCAACACCCTGCAACCCTTGTCACTATCCGTCTTAAAGAAATTCATAGTGGAGCTCACTCCTACTCCATCTATGCCAAACAATGTGACTAACTTCCAAGTGTTTGAAGATGATAAACATATCCTAGATTTTGTTGCCAGTTCAAATGTTTTCACTTCTCAGATTATAGATGAAGTGGAACCTGAAGAGGCAAAGCTTGATATAGAGGGAGTCATCAACTTAAAGAGAAATACAATACCTAGGAGTATGGTCTAGTTGGAGAGAATATTCAACTTTGACCATATAAGAGATCAAAATCAACATACCAGGAAGGACTCCGTAGACAGCCAATGTGATACGCACAATATAGGAACTGAAGAAGATGTAAAAAATGTTTTCATTGGCAAAGTCTGTACTCTAGAAGAGAGGAAAGAGATAATCAATGTGTTGCGCGTATACCATGATATTATAGCTTGGGGATATGAGGACCTCAAAACGTATGATACATCAATCATCACACACACCATCCCACTTAAACCAGATGCAAGGCCCTTCAAGAAACGACAACGACCAATCAATGCGTTGTTGGAACCTATTATTCTCAAAGAAGTGAATAAGTTGTCCGCATACATCATTTTTCTGATACAACACTCTACATGGGTGGAAAATCTAGTTCCAGTCTGAAAGAAGAATGATGAGATTCAGCTATCATGCGTAGATTTTATAAATTTGAATCGTGCCTTAGAGAAGGATAACTACCCGGTGCCATCTATGCCATCATTAGATGAAGTGTTGCAAATTGTCAATGGCTTGCAGATGATGTCCTTCTTGGATGAATATTCGGGCTACAACCAAGTAATGGTTCAGTACGAAGACCAACACAAGACTACCTTTACCACAAAATGGGGGACCTTTGCATATAGGAGGATGCCATTCAAATTGATCAACATAGGAGCAACATTCCAATGCGCTATGGATATTTCCTTCAAGGATCTAATTGTAAAATGTATTATCATTTATATGGATGACCTCACAGTGTTCTCCAAGAGGAGAGGCGATCATGTTTCTGATTTGTGTAAAGTGTTTCAAAAGTGCTGAGAGTTCGATATCTCATTAAATCTGAAGAAATGCATCTTCAGAGTGATGGGGGGGAAGCTGCTTGGGAATGTGTTCTTAGAGAATGACATATCCATGAAACTCGAGTGTATTCAAGCTATCCTAAAAATCCAACCTCCTGGGAGCAAGAAGGAGATGAAGTCGTTCTTCAGGAAAATTAATTTTGTCAAAAAATTTATCATAGGATTTGCTAAAATTGTAAATCCATTGAATGGAATGCTTAAGCAGGATGCCAAAACTGAGTGGAAAACTGAGGCAAAAAAGACTTTTGCAGAAATTAAGGCAATTGTTGAGGCTCCCATCTTGGTTAGCCCCGACTATTCAAAAACTTTCTACATATATTCTTTTGCCTCCAATCATTCGTGTGCGAGTATGATGACTCAGAAGGATTATAAAGGAAATGAGCACCCCATTGCGTTCATGAGTGCTTCGTTAAAAGATGTTGAGTTGTGCTATCCAAGTGTTGAAAAGCAAGATTATGCCCTGGTTCATGGTGGCAAGAAATTTAGGCACTACATCTTAAGGAATAAGGTATTTGCTATTGTTTTGGACCCAACAGTTGAGATATTGTTGATGAAAATGAGTTGGGGGAAAGGCGAGTGAAGTGGGTCATGATGTTGTAGGAATATGATATGGAGATACAACTAATAAAGCTAGTTAGAGAGCAGGCCCTCACATGCACAGTAGTCAAAACTAACCCAAGACTCATTGCTCAACAATATAATCTGGAGGATGTTTATCCTGATGACTTGTATGACAACATTGTTTATTATTTGTTGAACCATGACTATCCACCACACTTACAAGGGGTACGAAGGCGAGCCCTGAGGATGAAGAGTAGTAGTTATATGCTGAAAGGTGCTATATTGTACAAGAAGAACCATGAAGGGATTTACCTCTAATGTCTTAGGAAGGTTGAAGCAGATGAAGTGCTAAAAGAGTTCCATGATAGATTTGAAATGAGACATGGATTGGGCCCTTCAACAGCTAATCAAATCCTGTGGACTGGGTACTATTGGCCCACGTTGTTCAGAGACACAATCACTTCAGAACTTGCTACATTTTCCAAATGACTGCCACTAGAGAAAAATAGGTTATTGTTCCATTACAACCGGTTGTTGAGGTAAGTCCATTAACACAGTGGGGGTTGGACTTCATTGGTACGATCAACCCACCTTCCTCCACCAGACACAGGTACATTCTAACTGCTATTGATTATTGCACTAGGTGGACTGAGGCTATTTCTTCTAGGTAGTGCATGGCTGAGGTGGTAATTAATTTTTTGGAAGAATATATTATTAATCATTTTGGATGTTCGTTTTCTTTAGTATGTGATAATGGTCTTTCCTTTGCCTCTTTAAAATTTGTGGGGTGGGCCTTTGATTATGGGATTGCCCTAAAATTTGATTCAAACTATTATCCCTAGGGTAACAGACTAGTAGAGTCGACGAATAAAAATCTATTAACAGTTATTCACAAACTGTTAGACAAAAACCAAAAGGATTGGCACACCCAATTATGTTTTGTTCTATGGGCATATCATACTAGATAGAAAGTAGCCTTATGGACCTCCCCTTATCACCTGGATTATGGTTTAGAACCTATTTTCCCAATTCACCTTAGAATCCCTACCCTGAAATTTATTAATGAATACTATGATGAGGGAGAACGTATTGAGGTCCGTTTGGTTGAGCTACTCTACTTAGAAGAAAAACGAGATGAAGCCATAGAGAAATTTTCCAAACATTAGGGCATAGTTAAACATTGGTTCGATTGTAGAGCCAAATTCAAAGCTTTTAGAATTGTTGATCTAGTGTTACATTGGGAAAAGGCCCATGAGAAGGACGAGGAACATGGTAAGTTTGAAAGCTTTGGCTTGACCCCGTTCAAATTTCTGAAATCCTAGGAGATAATGCCTTTCACTTGAAGACCCTCACTAGAGACGATGTCTCATTGCCAGTCAACGAGCAGTACCTCGAGCATTATTTCCTTGCTTGATTTGTTACAACTCATCCCTGTATATAATTAGATTAGGTGGTTTGTTGTAGGTTAGTTTTATTTTCTTTTCTTTTTTCCATTTTTGTTTGTTGAGGTGTTTCTTAGTCTCAATATGGTGGCAGTGCATTGTACAGTCGAAGGGTTGACCTTGCTGCATGCTCTTGATTGTTCCTTGAAAAATCATACATAAGTTGTCTGGAATCTTCTACTCACTTCCATGATCAGGTTTCATTGGTTGAATTCTTTCTTGACCCAGAAAGTAATCCTTGTTTGAATCTTTTCACATCTATCTCAACATTCACAAAACACACATCTTTAATAATAATCTCGACAGGTTGTATGGTAGTTATCATACGGTCTCGAAAGGTGAAACATCTTAAGATCTACTTCAATGACCATTGTAATCTCCAAACCCCACAATAGGATTTATGGCTTATTCAGTTTGCACAAAAGCATAAAGATGAAGAAAAGGAAAATATTAAATATGAAAATGTGTGGGCGTGTGAATAACTCTACCGGGGCTATGGACACCCGACTGGCAATAGAGCAATGTTCATGGGGATTGCAATGATAACCACGTCGGGGCTATGGACGCCTAATTGGCAGAGAGGCAATGTCCAAGTTACTTTTGGAGTCAAATTATTTGCGTAACCTATCTTGATTGATTGATCGCTTACCTTATAGTTTCTAAGAGAGGGGAATGAACTCATCACACACACACATTTCTGAGATATTTTGTGAATTAATTCAATTAAGGATTTTGTTTCTCCCTTGAGCATTGAAGTCTACCTTATGAAGCTTCGATCCTGGTCTATGAAACCAAAGATTACGGGTTCCAAATGAATCCTTATCCTTGGAACGCTAGGGAGCGTTCCCCAATGGAGTCACCATTTTTTGTGCATTTTGCACACATGCCTCGCTTGAATCAGGGACCCCCTCTTTTGCTTCGCTTTCCTCCGAGTTGGTTCGTGCTTGCTTCACTTTTGGGCCTAATGATCAAAATGTACGTCTTTAAAATTAAGAAGTCTCCATGATACCTTAACCATATGTCAAAGTTTCACTAATTTTGGAGGAGTTGCGAAAATTTGTTTGCAGGTTGCCATCATGCAGAGGCCCGGTTCTTCAACGCCATTTACGAGAAACTTGAGGCGGGTTTCCGTTTGCGGAATGTCGTCACTCTGGCATCGTTGGACCTAGCATCTACATCTGCAATTTTTGCATAGCATTAAATTTCAATGGCATCTGCACTGACAGCTTCCGCATCGAGATTTCCCATAAAATTCAAAATTGCAAATTTAACAAGTGTAATGATCCTGAATATCTTTTACTTACATTTTCCACATGATTGAATGCATTTGCACTGAAATAACTCAACATTTTGCTAAAGAAAAAATGAAATCGCAGGATTTCATTTGTGGAATACCATTGCATAGGTGCCACTGCCGACGACTTTCACATTGACGACATTCACATGACCCTAGCCCACAAAATGATAAAACCCACAAAAGACAAGAAAATGTTGAGAATGAGAAAACTTAATGATTTATTTTGGGCAATTGATGCATTTAATGATGATATTCCATGATCCAAATAACACATTGCTTCTTTGGTTCATTAAGATATTTATTACATGCTCTTTGTGCAAGATTTATGGAAAAGGTCGAAAAGATTGACAAAGCTAAGAAGAGCACCGGGGATACAAAGAGCAAGAAGGAGAAAGAAAAAATGAAGTACAAATTTCACGAAGTTGAGTGCACTTCAAAGATCACGACACAATGGGAGAAGGTGGTGGACATGGACTTGGGGCAGATCAATATTGATAAATTTGGACAACACTTCCTATTCAATCCAAAGAGTGAGGAAGCATGGAGATTAAAGAAAAGCGGTATTGCAAAAGCAGCAGGCTTCCCTCCGCCCTTGGTCAATCCTAAATTAATCTTCAGAAGCCAAAAATTCTATCACAAGGAACCAAGAGAATAGTGACTGTTGATGAGAGGGTACTAGCCGACTTAACCCCCATGTCAATTGGGTGAACATTTGGAATCCCTTCATTTGAAAAAATGGAAGATTACAAGAAGGCGTACACACAAAATATATGGAAAGAAAATCCCATGGCCTACAAGAAAACAATAAACCAGGTATGAATGCTTGATCCTTGCCCTAGTGTAGGAAAGCTTCCGCAAAAGATTTATCAGTGTGACTTCATAGAATAAGTCAATGATCTTGTGACACTCCTAAGCAGAGTGATGGGACTCCTGACCTCTTCTATCTTTGAAGAGTGGATGTGGTACTTCATAGAGAAAATCTTAAGGGGAGATATAAGGTTTCATTCGACTAAAATGATAAGTGATAATATCCACGCCAATTTTGTCGCAGTAAAGAAGACCCAAGAATTTTATGACTTCTTACATTGTATATCTATTGGCAACAAATTTTCCCTACAAGGGGCTGACTTGTGTTGGTGACCTTGAAACAAAGAAAGGACAGACTATTGTCTACGATTGTTACCCACAACTACAATACAAAAATTACAAAAAGAATTATAGGCGAGTTAACGATGCTTTCATTATGAACATTCTACGGACATTGGAAAATGATTACAACAAACGATTATCATATTGTGCAAAAGCATTGATAAAGAACTTTTGGGTACTAGTTCATCCAGTTCCCCAAATTCACCTACTTGAGAACTGAAGGCTTTTTGGGGTTCCCGTATCGATTGCCTAGATATCCAAGCAACAAGAATCTTGTTCAAGCTCCCATGACAGTTGCATGCTTCCCATTTGTTGCTGCAATCAAAGCACCATGCCAAAGTCCCTTATCCTATTGTTTTTGGTCAGGGGTTGTATTCGTGTCCTGCTGCCCCTTATGTAGAATATTTAGAGAAATAAATTGTAGAATATGATCTTGTATTACACACTGAGCAAAGAGACCTAGACCTGTGGGAAAAGTTGAGAAAATAGGTTGGGAAACAATGCATTCAAAAGGTGCATATTGAGGACTTCTGGGCCAATTGTGATGATGATCATGAGGTGCATAGGCGACTCTATATAAGAATGACAAAAAAGTTCATAAGTCTATTAGTTTTTTTCCGGTTCCTGACCAAGTGGTCAAAGATAGTAGTACTCTTGATAAGAAGGCATTTACTATTGGTGCTAAGGCTCCCTTGCTTGTTATCGATTGGGTTGAACAATAAGTTACAAATTTGGACATAATCATGCGTCTGGTAGTACAACGAGCGAAAACATGGTTAGATGATACAATGGCTCAATTGGAGTAATAGGGCATTAAACTAATATATGGAGAATTGGAAGATGAGAGGTCTCTTGAGAGTGAAACAAAAAGTGCAGCTAAAGCTGGTTCTTTAGGAGAAGCACCCAAGTCTCCACCTGCTACTCAAATGAGAAAAAGAAAGGAGGTAGTAGAAAGGCAACCAAGACATAAGGTATATACCAAGAAGATAGTAGAAGGGCAAAGGCCACCAAAGAATTCGAAGAAGACATGAATCTTTGTTCTTGAAATGCCGACAATAAAAGAAGAGTCCTCTCCTCTCGAGGAGGAAGGTAAACCACAATCACTTCCACCCTCCACTACCCCACTTCCATCTGCTCTTGTTGCACCATCTTCTTCCACTGCACCCCCGCTTCCCGTATCATCCCCGCCTACTTTGGACATCTTCATTCACCTCACCTCCTCTACTTTGAACACCTTTGTGATTGTGGTTGACTCTTCCTCATCAACCTCATCTCCCCCATCTTCCTCTTCGCTCCCAGGTCCACAACCTGCTTTCTCCACCTTGCCACCTTCTATTTCCATTGTTCTTTTGGCACCTATTACATTGCCTGACTCTTTCATTGCTTATTTGTAAAATATGCCTCGAGGATTTTTAGAGACTTTATTGACTTCAGAAGCTAAGTTTTTAATCATTCAAATAGCTACATCATTACCAAATCCCCCTCCGCTTACTAAGCCACCAAAGATGGAAGCTACTATGGAGATATATGAGAAAATGTAGAAGAAAAGTGAGGAGGGGCTTGAGGAAGTAGCTGGGACAATTGGGGAATCTGCAAGATCAGATTGTGAGGATTATTATGAGCATGATGAAGGCTTGAAAATTATTGATTTGGATGTGGTTGCTTCAGATGAGGAAGGGAAACAAACACCCAAGGATGGAGATTTGAGCAAATTCAGTGAGCACTATAATGTGGAAACATCATATGAAGAACATAATGAAGAGGATTCTCGGGATACAAACCTCGACGAAGGAGAACAACAAAAGGATGAAGAAAATAAAGGAGGGATCCAAGAAACAAGTCAAGATAAGGGCCAATAGGATAAGGAGGTCAACTTGGAAGAACAAGAAAATGTCAGGGAAAATGAAGAATAAAAGAATAATTATAAAACAAATACTGAGCCCGCTCAAGAAACAAAAACTGAGAATGGTAAAAGTGGGGAGATGACACAAGAAGAGAAGCTTATCAAGGAAAGAAATGTCGAGTCTATTATGAGAATAGAGGTTGAGCCTGACAAAGGGAAGGGAATATTGCAAGAAGAGGAGCATGCTGAAAAAGAAAAGAGTGATGAAAACACTCCAAAGCATGGGGGAGAGGAACCATTGAAGGATCATGAGGAATATGATGAAAATAAATTCAACACTACAACCTCAAATCAACAAGCATAAATTCCCTCATGGTTAGAGTAGCAACTGAAAACAAAGGCTATAGTGTTACAAGACCTGAAGGCTTGTTTAGAGACCATACTAACACGAGCTCAAATCAAGCCTGGGGAAAGGAAGAAACCTAAGATCAAATCCCACATCACTACTGATGCTTCAGGTTCTCGTTTCTCAGAAATAGAAACTCCAACTGTGGGTAAGGATGTGGACACTATACAGGTCGCTGATTATCAGATAACATCTATTAATATTGGTCTTACCTCACAAGCATAGAAAATTGATGAGTTCTAGGGCTTTTTCACCAAATTTTTGAATCAAATGGATAAAGATCAGGCCATGAAAGCAGAGTTAAAAGCACATGTAGCTGAAGTGACAACCTTTATTCAACAATGGGCCACGCATGGGGATGAAGCCCCAATAGAATCTCTAGCACCTGCCATTTTATCAAAAAGAGGAAATCAACAAAATGGAGAAAATGAGGACATGGACCAAGTATACTTTAGATTGGTTTAAGAAGGTCATTGATATGGGAAATAAGGAAATCCATTCTATGGTTGACATACATAATAATTTTCTAGTTTTAAAGAATGAAATTGAAAAGGGGATTGAAGAGTGCTAAAATTTTCCTGACTTGTACAATATGACATGCCCAAATTTGTGTTGCATACAAAAATTACCTATAGACTTTCTGGAGCAAGAATTGGCTCTTCCCAAGGATCAACATGATCTGTCTGAGACCTAGCTATTTTCTTTTGACTTTAGAAGGGAAATTCTTGAGAAAGCTCTGCCAAGCCTGCATACTGTCAATGCAAAAGTTATTGAGTATTTATTTGAATGTGATGACATCCTAGAAGTACTAACTGGAGCAAAAATGCCTACTCAAAAATTGGATTGTGATAGGCTTTCGTTAGGTCCTACTACTTTAGAATAATTGAGTGTCAATTAGTCGACCAGGCAGTGTCCAAGGCAGTTTGCAGAAGGAGAGTATTTGGATAACCCATTTTATATTTTTCTGTTTTTCTCCTAAACTATGGAAATCAGTTCTAATCTAGGGCCATTACTTTTTAACTAGAAAATAATCTTACTCTGAGAAAAATCTAGAAATACTAAATTAAAAAGCATAAGACAACTAATTTAGAAAGCATTACAACTAAACTAGAAAGCATGGAAACAAGCAAACTAAACAACTGATGTACTATAGAAACAGAAAAGTAGGGGAATAGACAATTAAACATCTTTTTAAACAGTAAAGGACTTTATCATCTACATAAAATAACTTATACAAATTAAGAACAATGGTGCTCTAGAACTACAAACTTGACTCTTCATGACTTGTTACTTCCTATTGAACAACAATTTACTTAAACAAATAAAATAACTTAATAGTAAAGTACTTATCTATCTAGGCTAACTCCCCTCGAGTGGCCAGCTCGCGGGCTAATATTTCGTCCTTAGAATCACATAAGCTACAGGTTCTCAAATCCTTTCATTACAAATAGTCATCATCATTCGAAATTCAACAGTTACCGGTAGACAAAAATCTTATAACTTATTTTAACAGTGCTTCGAAAAACCATGTGAACAACATAACGATACTTCATCTGTCTTATTCATCACTTATGAAATTACATTTTTACAGATAACTTTTTAACTAAATCCTAAATTTAAGATGGCGTGGATAGCCATTGAAAAATTATTCCTCAACTTAAAACTAACTTGATGTCTTTAAAGCTCATAAACATAAGGAAGGATCGAGAAGAGCCATAAAGTTTTTAACAACATAAATTTAAAGAGTAGAAACTAAATCTTCGGCGCATCATCCAGGCATCTAGGAATAGGCCTACAACATTACTCTTGAGGCATGTGCTGGATAAACTTTTGTAACAACCACATGATGACCTGTTATTCCCTACAAAACCGCTCAATTCAACCCATTAAACCTGCTTTGGTAAATTTCCTCAATTGATCAAAAGAAAGAAAGAAAGCATAATTTTCCTTTAAACTAAGCAATTACTTCTCCTAAATTTTAATAAATTGGCACAGGCTTAGGATTGAGTTAACAAAGGTAAGCTTTCCAGATTTAATTATAATGAGGTTATTTTTACCTCATCATTTTCTCCCCTACCTAATTTCTGGCGGGTCCTCCTGCTCCATAGTTAAACCCCTGAGTTCTATTCCATTCCTCATAAAGAGTATTGAGATCATGTGTCTCCCTGGCTGATACATCGAAAGTTTCAGGGTTATGAATGAACCCTCTGTGGAACATCACACTCTCCCTCCATTCATTAAAAAGTATGTCATTCTGATCTATGGAAATATTGCAGGCCGGGGGTGGATTGAGTAGCAAGGGAGGTCTGTAATTCATTCCTATCCATTTTGTCCTCAGAGTCTTTAGGATTTTAACTAGGGAATCTTCCCTTCTGAATGACCACTTGATATTTAGAGGGGAAATAACCTCTCTTTTCTTTAAGTAAGCTGGAAGAGGGGTGAACCTTTCTTTGCAAGCATGCAATTCTTTTCCTATCAACTTCTGTACACTTGCCATGAAATTATCATAACACAGCTTGAGGCTATTGTCATACTTTTCCTTCACCTTATCATTAACTAGGAGAGTCAAAAATGTAGCTTTAAACCCATCAGGCCTTGAATTTGGGGACCTTATTTGGAGACCTACTATTCTCTCTGCCTGTGCAAATTCTTTTGTCTTGTCCTGCCAATGAATTTGATTTCTCATGGTGGAGAGAAATGCTCTCAGTTCTACCTCTCCAACAAACAAGTTAATAAAGAAATTTGTATGATTCTCTAATAACAAGTCATGCAAAAAGAATTCACAAATTAAATCCTAGTCCTCAGAAGTTGATTCTACACATATTTTCACAAACTCTTTATCATTAGGCTCATAGGGCTGATCATTATAAATTCTGAACAATTTCCATCTTAGCCATTGCTCATTCAAAAACATAGAATAGACTCTTGATGGTCTTCTACAATTCAATAAACAATCCACTAGTTGACAAGCATCCTGCTTCGCTCTGTAGGCCTTATGAAATGACTCTTTCATGAGCACCAGTTCCTTCTTCAACCTGCAATTTTTAGTTTGGACATTTATGAGGAAGTAACAATTTTCCATCCATTTCATTAGCAAAGGTGGAATGCGGACCTGGAACCAATTAGTTGCAACTGGCTCAGTTTGAACTTCTTTGGACTCCATTTGAGGTTTTACATTGCATTCTTTTAAGTCCTGCTCTAATTCAACTACCCTGCTAATGGAAGCGTTTAACTCCTTAGTTTTTATTTTCTTGTCTTCCTCGAAAGCTGTAAGCATGAGCACAAAATTTTGCTTTATTCTTTCCATCTCTGCATTTTTATCAACACTATACATTTTATGTTTTTGATTCTGTTCTTGCATCTGCTCTTGTAACCTATGGATTATTGAGTCTTTTTCTTGCAATTGAAGTTTCAAGCCCTTTATTTCTTGATCTCTTTTATTTATTATTGCAAGTTGCATGACCGATTCTTCTTTCTACAATTCTATACATTCATTACTTTTAGACAATTGTTTTTGTAAATCACCGATTTCTACTCTACACTTTTCCAATTCAACAATGACACTACTTGATTCAACTGTTTCAGAAAATTTTATTCACAATGGGTGATAAATTTTCTGGCACACTGCCATCCCCTTCAGGTTCTCTTCCTTGAATTTCATCATTGAATATTTCCTCCACATGTGCAAAGTGGAAAGGAAACTCTTCTCGTGAATCTTGTTTATTTAGGGGTTCTTCCTCTTCACTGGCAAGCTTTGAAATTTCTATGGGCTCAGGTGGCCGCTTGGGCTTTTTCTTTTGGGAACTTCCCTCCTTACCCTATATTGGGGTTTCGGAGAATTCAAAGGCTAACCTCTTACTTCTTCTGAGTGGAGGCAATTCTTGGAAAATGAGGGGTGTTCTCTTTTTCCCCCTTTTCTTTTTTTTAAGTTTGCTTGTGCTAGCATAAATAATATGAACCTGTTCTGGCAGGTCGGGGGTTTGGAATTCATCCCTGAAGAAGGTTGGCAAATCCTCACCAGGAGTGGTGGGATTAAGAGCTTCCGAAGCTAGAGAGCCCCTTGGGGAAATTGCTCCGGATGGAGGAATAGCCTGGTGGGAAGGTTCCCCTGATTCTATGGTTCTTGCAATTGTAGGTGTTTCCATTTTCTTTAAAAAATTCTCCCATTTTCCCTCTGGTTTCTTATGGAAGTGGTACTTGTAGATTAGCTGAATTAACCCATGATGTTTCAAGGGCCTAGTCCTTGTTTTATACCTTTCTATATAAGTGTTCAAGGAATCATACAAGAATTCAGGCATGTTAACCCTAAGAGTTGGGTCCTCCCTCCCGTGACGTAAATGGGTCAACATACGAAAGGCAGGTCCTACAACTACAGCTAGATGACCCTCACAAGTAAATTACTTTATAATCCATGCAGTTGCAGTGCCCCAGGGTTCTAATATGGAGGTTCTTTAGAACCCTTTATTTTGTCCCCTGGTACTTACTACTAGCATTAGGTGTGGGTCTCCCTCCCTAACGAATAATTCAGACAACTTCTGGTATGTAATTTGAGAGGTTTCCTTTATTTTAATGCCTGTATTCTCTAAACCAGACAAGCGGAAAATGATTTTGGAACTCACCTTGAAATTCTTCCCCTGAAGTACCACCTCGCCATTAGTGTAGTTCTCTGCAAAAGAGTTGACCAAATTTTCATTATAGCCCTCAAATTTTCTGATGAAGTTTAACCATCCCACTTCTTCAAACAACTTGGATATATTGCTCAACCCCAACAATTTTTTTGTTGAATCCGGCTCTGCCTTTGTTTTATCACCCCCCATTTCCTTATTTCACACTCTGCAAAATATTTTTAAGTCTGGCACAAAGCTTTCACGCAAGTTTTTGAAAATATTGCCTCTGAAATCCTTTATTTGTCTTATTTGCAGCTTATTTTTCAATAACTTCCAATCTGCATGGAGGCATGCGAAAGGCTTTGTCGTACAAGTGGTTGATTGCCGAGTGGCACAAATTGCTAAATTGGGAGTGAAGTTCGTGCCAATTAGTTATTCTTTATTCGAAAATAACTACCTACTTAAAGCGAAAATTAATACTTACTTGCGTTCTGTGATCGTTCGAAGATCTTATACCTTACAAATTTGATAGGATGACGTGAAGGTATTGGTTGAGATGACGACGAAGTTATTATGATATGGTGCAGAATTCTATGGAGGATAGAGCTATTAATGAGGAGTACGGAATTGGGTGGCTTACTTACGACTAAAGCAAAAATAGAAAGACAAATGTATGAGATATTTTGGCAGAAGAATCGTGAAAATTTAAAATTTTGAAAAAGGTGGCAGAAAGCAAGCGAACAAGTTCCAGGGCATGTAATTTAGTCAACGTGCTCGGAACGTGTGCATAAGTTCTGAAGCATCAATGTGTAGTGTGACCAAAACAAATGAGATCAAGTTCTGGAGCATCGCCGAAAGATGCAGCTAGAGCAAAAATGGAATGAAAGGTTCTGAAGCATCGCTAAAAGATGCAGCCGGAGCAGCAACGAAATGAAAGGTTCTGGAGCATCGCTGAAAGATGCAGCCAAAGCAGCAACAAAATGAAAGGTTCCAGAGCATCGCTGAAAGATGCAGTTGGAGCAACAACAAAATGAAAGGTTCTGGAGCATCACTGAAAGATGCAGCCGAAGCAGCAATAGAATGAAAGGTTCCAGAGCATCGCTGAAAGATGCAGCCGAAGCAGCAACAGAATGAAAGGTTGAGTGACATGGAAAATAATTTTTGAACTTCATTTTCTTTGAACCTTAGTGCAGAACACTCTTCAACATGATGAGCTTTATACAAGTTCTGGAGCATCAGGCTTGAAAACATCAAGTTCTGGAGGTACTGGCATCATAACGTTCCAGAGCATCTTTGGAGGGTGCTCCGGAAGTTATTTTTCGCCTTTTGAGAAGTCCTGCAAAAATAAAGAAAATATTTAGCTAAGTCCAAAAACGAAGAAAGATTTAATGAAAAAAAATATCTCAACATACATGTCCATTTATTGCACATTTATTATTATTATTATTAATTTATTTTTTTAACAGCATAAAATTGTTACCAGATAGACTCTTCTATGGTAGAGTCAACACATTAGACCTCGCCCTGCATTTCACCATCTTTGTAAAGTCTTCCCTGTTGACTGGCTTATGGTAGACACGTAAGCGATGACCATTAACTAAAAGAGTTCGCGTGTCACCATCAATCGGTTTCAACCGAACAATTCCATTCGAAAAGACTTCATCAACTTCATAAGGTCCCAACCAGTGAGTCCTGAGCTTCCCCCTATGATCCTTGTATTTTGAATCAAATAACAGGGCCCAATCTCCATTATGAAATTCCTTTTCCTTAATATGTTTGTCGTGCCACACTTTCCGTTGATGTTGAATTAGTTCAATTTGATGGATGACGTCTAAACGAAGCTCATCTAGTTCACTTAGCTGCAAAACTCATTCAACTTGGGCACATTTTAAATCTAGACCTAGCTCCATAGCCATTCGTAGAGTCTATAGTTCAAACTCAATGGGAAGAAGAGGCTTCTTCCCAAAAACAAGCTCATAGGGGCTGAACCCAGTCGTAGATTTCCAAGTTGTGTTGAATGCCCATACGGCTTCAGGGAGTTTTCTAGCCCAGTCTTTTCTTCCAGAAGAAATTATTTTTGTTAGAATGTTTTCTAGTTCTCTGTTAGTTAATTCTACTTGGCCGTTCGCTTGAGGGTGGTAAGGGGATGACTTCCTATAGCTTACTTGAAAATGATTGGTAAATGCCAAGAGCACTCGGGACATGAATTGGGGTCCCTGATCAGTTACAATGGTTTGAGGGGCTCCGAATTTAAGAAAGATTTTATTATAAAGGAAGTCTGCAACCTGGTCTTCCCTATCTATTCTTAAGGAGCCCATTTTGTTAGGTAGTCAGTGCAAACCAGTATATACTCTTTCCCTTGAGAGGAAGGATCTATGGGTCCGATAAAATCTAAACCCCATTTTTTTGAATGGTTCAAGGACTACCTGTGGTAGCAACAACATTTCCAAAGAGGCAGTTGGTCTTCCTACCCTCTGACATTCATCACAATGATGAACATAGTTCTTAATGTCTTTGTGCATTGAGGGCCAATAGTATCCAACGCCTAGGACTTTGTGGGAAGTTGTCTTTGCAGAGTAATGTCCTCCCAAAGGGTCATCGTGACAGGCCCTTAAAATGTTGTAGGTTTCATCCGCTCTTACACATCTTCTCAAAATCATGTCAGGACCACATCGAAATAACATTATGTGGATCCACTTGAACGGGGCACTTTCTATGATTAGATGCTTCTTTTACTTAGACGTGAATCCAGGAGGTACTTCTGAAGCAACTAAATAGTTAGCGATATCTGCAAACCAAGGTGATTTTACAGAAATCACAAACAAATTTTCATCTGGGAAATCATCCTGTATAGGGGTGTTGTCACCTTCTTCAAGTTTGATTTGTGATAGAAAATTGGCTACCACATTATATTTCCTTGGTTTATCAAGAATCGTGGCATTAAACTCCTAAAGGAGTAATAGCCATCGCATAATTCGACCATTAACCACAGGTTTGTTCATTAGGTAATTCACAACTGAGTGGTCCATATAAAATGTGACCTTATACCCCATGATATAATGACGAAATTTCTTAATAGCGTGAACAACAGCCAAGAATTCCTTTTCTGTTGTTGTGTAATTCTTTTATGTAGGAGTAAGATTTTTACTGATGAAATATATAGCATACTTTCCCCTGTTCTCATCTTCTTGTCTCAAAACTGCTCTGATAGCATCATCAGAAGCATCAGCATAGATATGAAAGGGGATACTCCAATTTGGTCCTCGCAGGACGGGAGCAAAGACGAGCTTTTCTTTGATTGCTTCAAAAGATTGCTGAGACTTAGATGTCCAGACAAACTCCACTTCTTTCTGTAAAAGAGAGAACATCGGAGCTGCAATTTTACTAAAGCCTTCTATGAACCTTCTGTAATAACCAACATGTCCATGAAAACTTCTTAAATCTATCTGAGTTTGAGGAATTGTCAACTGTTGGATGAATTCAACTTTCTTAGGGTCGACCTTTATTCCCTTTGAGGAAATATGATGACCCAAGACTATTCCTTGTTCCACCATTATTAAGCATTTCTTATGGCTGAGGGATAGTCTATTTTCCTCACAAACTTGCAGAACTCGATCTAGGTTTTGAAGAGCCTCATCATATGTTGACCCATAGACTGTAAAATCGTCCATGTAGACCTCGACATAGTCATTAACAAGAGCGAAAAATATAGCAAGAATGACTCTCTGAAAGGTCACTAGAGCGTTGCATAGTCCAAAAAGAAGCACTCTATATGCAAATGTGCCCCAAGGGCATGTAAATGTGGTTTTTTCCTAGTCTTCTAGAGCAACCTGTATCTGATTATAACCACTAAATCCATCGAGAAAGGAGAAATATTTCCTCCCGGCCAAGTTGTCTAGGACCTGATCAACGAATGGTAAGGGAAAATAATCTCTATAAGTGACTTTATTAAGTTCTTGATAATCTACATAGATTCTCCACTTTCCATTTTTCTTTGGGACTACCACCATAGGTGATACCCATTTACTATCAGAGATTGGATAAATAAATCCAGCATGAAGGAGTTTCTCAATCTCTATTTTGACCAAATCCTTTAATGTAGGATTGAGTCTCCTTTGCGGCTGGCGAACAAGCCTTACACTGATATCAATGTAAATATGATGAGTACAAACACTTGGGTGAATTCCCCTCATGTCCGTATAATTCCAAGAAAAAGATTTAGACCTTTGTACCAACACATTAAACAACTTATCCTCCTGAGTTTTTGTCAACCAACTATTGATATTCAAAGTTTTTCTCAGTAATAGCATTATCGATTTTGTTCCAGGATGAACCGAGGTTACAGTATACACAGGTCGCAACAACGTATTAAGAGGACAACTATGAGGTACCTGTTGGTGAAACCTTATGATATCCTCATAGAAATGACTTATTTTGGGAATCATGTTTGCTAAGGGACAAGGCATTCCCATTGTAGCATAGTTGTGCTCCATAACATTTATATCAATTGGTTGCCCAAAGATTCTTGGGGCATCCATCACTTCCTCCTCATTCAGGGTTGTAGCAAGGCATCCTATTTTGTTTACTAACTCTTCCTCCAGTTATTCCTCGTGTTGTTTAATTACTACCATGGTTAGGGAGGCTAAAATATCTAAACTATTTGATTCCTCAGGTTCATCAACCCAGACCTTTTTGTGCTCAGTAGGTTTAGCAGGGGTATATAAGAACCAATGTTTACTATCTTCACCATACGAAATGGTCATTCCCCCTTCCCTACAATCAATCTTAGCAGCAACCGTGGCCAACCAAGGTCTTCCAAGAATTATAGGATATCTATCCTTAGGTGTAAGTGACTGAATTACCTGAAAGTCGACTGGGTAATCCCATCCATCAACTTTGACAAGGACGTTTTTAATGACGCCCTTCGAGATGGCTATAGACTGATTTGCCATTTGTAAGACTGTAGTTGTAGGATGTAAATCGATTAAACCTAAACTTTCCATTACATCCACAGTCATCATGTTAATAGCTGGGCCCAGATCAACCAGTGCATTTGGTATTGCTAGCTCGTTGATTGTAACGGTTATAAGTGGACTCCCAAGATCATCGTATTTCAAAGCAATAGTCTTTCTAGAGAGAAAATTAGCTAAATAACCATCAATATGAACGGTATTTATCTTTTTTGGCTTCCTCCCTGGTGTTTTGATACATAGCTGCTTGATTAACTGGTTTAATTTAGGAATTTCCTTTATTGCTTGCAATAAAGGAACTTCAATTTGCAACTACTTAATCTCTTGAATTAACGCAGTTTCTGTAGCCAAAGATACTTCCAAAGTATCTTCCGGAGTTATGGACTTTAAACGTTTCGGGTATGGTGCCATATTCTTCTCCCTTGGAATAAGATCCTCCTTATGTTGACTTAAGGATTGACCTTCCTCCCCCTGAGACAAGTCAGCAACTCTTGCCGCTGAAAAAGGTTCTTTGTCTTTAGGAGTAGTATCCTGATTAGACAACATTTCTTTTATTAGACTTTTAGGCTCAATTTCCTCCACTATTTTTTCAATAGTCGGAGGTTGAAGAGTTCGACCAGAACACAATTGCACATTTTCAAAATGTATCACATTAAGCCCTGTAACATTTTCATGTTCGGTAGAATAGAGTGGTGTATTTTGGTGATTATTCTTGGGATTGGGTAGCGGTTGCGCTGGAAGCTAAGGTTGATTTACTTGCTCATTTTGAGGAAGGTTTTGAGCTGGAGGTAATTGTTTTTGTTGTTGATTCCTCCTAGGTTCAGTATAAAATTGATTTTGTGCCCGATTCCATTGGGGGGTAGCATGTTGTTGGGGTTGATTTGACCACTGCTGATTTCCCCAAGTATGGTTTCTCCACTCAGGGGATCCCCAATAAGAAGTTCCCCAATTAGGTTGAGGTGGAGGTGACTGATTCCAAGATGGAGTCCATTGATTATGAGCCTAGGTATTTTGTGGTCTCCATGCAGGGTTAGAATTATGTCCATAAGAAAAATTACCTCCTTGACATTGGTTTAAGGCATTTATCTCTTCTTCAACCTGAATGGTTTTTTTCTTAGTATTCTTGATATCCATTAAAAGTTCACACTGATTTGTAGGATGGTTTTGTTCACACAGTTGAAAAGCATTGACTTTATCTAAAGGACACTCATGCAATAGGTTTTTATTCTGACACCTTGGACAATAAATTGACAAGGTCTCAGGGTTGCGAGTTTTAGCTTGTATACCATATAATGTGGTATTCAACTGTACGAGAATGTCCGTTTTCAGATATGCTATTTCTTCGTGGAGCTTACCTATCTCGTTAGACCCTTTAAAAAGATTAGTTTTGCGGATTCCTCCATGAGTACGAGAGAAATTCTGACATAACTCACATATTTCTTTAAGGGTTAATTGAGATACATCACCTTTTCCCATTAAATCAATATTTCTTCGAGCGTCTTCATCAAGACCTTTAAGAAATATTGTTTTGAGAATCTCTACGCTAATGGCTATTTCTCCACATCTTTTGGAGAGGAAGAGGAACCTATCAAGATAATCTTCTAAACTTTCATCTTTGTTTTGTCTTAGTTTAAACAGCTCCTCCTTATGATCACTTACCCTATAGTAACTCTGGTATTTTTGCAAGAAGACAGTCTCCATTTCCCCTTAAGATTTTATAGTACCAAAACCCAATCCCATAAACCAACGCATTGCTGAGTCCTTCAAATTCGACGGAAAGAGATTCAACTTTTGGTTGTCGTTCTTATAATCGTAAGTTTGACACAGGACTTTGAATTCAAAGAGGAATTGGTCAGGGTCCTCCGAGGACAAACCACAAAAGGTTGGAAGGAAAGCTAGAGATATGTTCTTCATGATAGTATCATCATCAACATCCAATGTAATAGGATAGGTAAACATTCTAGGAGGCTGAGGTTCATTGTGGTTAGGTTCAGCTCTACGATCTCCCATGATGTTCAGAAGAGTATGTTCCTCAGAAATAATTTCTTCTATAACTGGCTGTTCTGTCAGTTGCTCGACAGGTAAATAATGGAAAGCCTTGGGTGGAGTAGGCTCAAATAATTCTTCAGAAGTGTAGTCGTCTGAGCCTTGGGCTTCCCTATGTATGATTGGTATGTATTTTGGGAGGGTCTTTGGTATAAAACGTCCGTGAGGGCCTCTTTTCCGGACCATGCAGAGAAGGAAACCGATGAGAAATTTTTGGCATAAAACTTTGTATTCAAACCGTCTCCTAATAACACTTAAGCACAAAGGGTTTTGAGGGTCCCCGACAGCGGCGTCAAAAAGTGATAGGTTGTCGTTAGGTCCTACTACTTTAGAATAATTGAGTGTCAATTAGTCGACCAGGCAATGTCCAAGGCAGTTTGCAGAAAGATAGTATTTGGATAACCCATTTTATATTTTTTTGTTTTTCTCCTAAACTATGGAAATCAGTTCTAATCTAGGGCCATTACTTTTTAACTAGAAAATAATCTTACTCTGAGAAAAATCTAGAAATACTAAATTAAAAAGCATAAGACAACTAATTTAGAAAGCATTACGACTAAACTAGAAAGCATGGAAACAAGCAAACTAAACAACTGATGTACTATAGAAACATAAAAGTAACGAAATAGACAATTAAACATCTTTTTAAACAGTAAAGGACTTTATCATCTACAAAAAATAATTTATACAAATTAAGAACAATGGTGCTCTGGAACTACAGACTTGACTCTTCACGCCTTGTTACTTCCTACTGAACAACAATTTACTTAAACAAAAAAAATAACTTAACAGTAAAGTACTTATCTATCTAGGCTAACTCCCCTCGAGTGGCCAGCGCGCGGGCTAATATTTCATCCTTATAATCACATAAGCTACAGGTTCTCAAAACCTTTCATTACAAACAATCATCATCATTTGAAATTCAACAGTTACCAGTAGACAAAAATCTTATAACTCATTTTAACAGTGCTTCGAAAAACCATGTGAACAACATAACGATACTTCATCTGTCTTATTCATCACTTATGAAATTGTGGAAAATTCTTGGTTAAAAAAAATCTAGATTGGGAGTCTGTCTACCTTAATGCTTACCATTGTTACTATTGTTTGTAGTTTTCAGAATTAGAATAACTCTTCAACCTGTACCTTTTGTCATTTCTTTAAAAAATTGAGTTAGTCTTAGGATTCCAACATCACCATACTGTAAAATCTGATGATTAAAGTTTCATATTGTTGTTCTAAATTTATAATTACAGTCTTCAGACTTCTAAAAATATTGTTACAAACCTATGAGACTCTAGCTTTGTAAAACTATAAATGCCCTTTGTGTTACCAACAAAACACATCACAACTGAGTTGTTTTCTGCATTGTCAAGACCTAATATTAGAGACCTTGGGGTGTTTTCTGAATTTTTTCTACAGAAGATCACCTTTCAAGAAAGATAGAGAATCCTTGTTCTGTTTGTGTTGTGTAGTGCGAAAACACTCGTCAACAGAACCAATAGAGGCCACATCTTTGATCATTCATTTGGAATAAGAGGAACGTGTCACATGACAGTGTTTCAAGAGATTCCAGAAGATGGTGTGTTTATAAATTTGTTGAATAAAGAGTATCCCTATGAATTTCAAGAAACTAATGATGAATATGATGATAGGGAAGAACAAAGTATACAATATGAAAGCAAATTCAAATGTGGTTTAAGTGAGACAACAAAACAAAAATATACTATAGGAGTAGCCCTAGTCAAAAAATGGGTTATGATGGTGGTGGTTTGGGGTCTAAAGGACAAGGAATTTGGGAGCCAATAGAGGTAGACCATTAAAAAACTAGTGATTTGAAAGGCATTGGAGCTGATAAAAATAGCCCAAGGGAATACACGGATAGGTAAAACAATTCATTTTGTTATAGCTTCAAATCCTCATGGTTAGATACAATCACAACCAGGACATGGTGGAGAATCTAGTGCAACTGGCACTAACACTAGTGGAAATGGTATGGTTAGTAGTACTAGTAGTGGTCAACATGTGCTACAACAACAAATTACACACAAGAGGCCAACAATAGAAGACACTATGTCATAGACACCTAGTGATCAAGGCATTCTAAAGAAGTAAAGGATTATGATAGGTCCAAGTCTAACTACAAGTACCACTACCTTAATTTCCACCCCAAAGTCCAATTATTTATATTTTTAAAAGGAACTCCTCCAATTGTTAGAGTTACTATGACAACAATGGCCAATCCTCAGCCTCAATCTCAAATAATTAGAGATGTTCCCATCACTCAAGTACTCCATCATTCAAAAATTCAATTATGTTTGTGATCTGAGGTTTTGATTGCAATGCCGAGTTTAGAAAGAAATAAAAAAATGTATTAAAAAAGGAAGAATGATAGAGTACATCTACTATAACTTTAGAGATTGCAACAACTAAGGTATTACCCACATTTGAACCAAATATAGAATCAATTGTTTTAATGTTTAATATCATAAGTACACCATTATCCCCAAAATTATAATATAGAGAATCTACCAAATTTAAATATTCTAGCCATTATCCCCACATTAGGAGATTGAATATGCTCATTTTAGAGTGTAATTGCCACACCAAATTTCTCATAATTACAATATCCTTAAATATCTATCTTCTAAGCCACATAGTATAAATCCACCACCTCAAAGATCTCCTACTTAGCATCACCAAAATCTAAATTCAACTTTATCACTATCAACCTCCTCTCACATATCATAAATATTAATATTCACTCATGCAATCATCTAAATAACATGTCAAAAACCATCTTCTTCATAGTAATAGTGCACCTCTTTTAAATCAAGAAATAAATTCCTTCCAACAAGTAGTAAAAACATAAATGTAGAAACACCATGCTTAAGGTAAAAAACTTTCAACCTCTCATGTAAATGCCTTAGAGAATGGTGGAAACAACCTAGTGTAAAAATTCCATGTCATATGATACAAATCCTTCAACTTGCATTCAAAATAACATAGGATGAACTTGACCCATGACCAAACTAACTTTGAATCCTAATAAATGCTCAAAAATTCAAAATTCAAAATTCAAAAACCTCAATCATTGAGGTCCAATCTCATCATGTTCTAATGCTCCTTGAATTTATTTCTCTAGTTATCATGAATTGGTACTCACTCCATTTCAACCTCAAACTATCTTATCTCAAAGCTCTAAAACCCTATTTTTAAGTATAAAAATGAACCTTTTGTCCCCCTCCCCTATTTATTCACCTACACCCCCATTTTAATCCTTTCCATCCACTTTTCACCCTTAAAACCTTGTTCTCCTTTAGAGAGACCACCCAAGTCCTTGTAAAAATGCCTACTCTCTTGAATGACATCCTTAACACACTTTATAGCCTCCTTTATTCTAAATTATTAAGGCATCTTGCCACTAGTATTTTCTTATTAAGTACTTATATTTATCTTTTTGAAATGACATCATCTATCCTAGTTGTAACACCATTTCAAAGAGGGGGAAAATTAGTCATTTAAATCCACTTCTCTATTTTAACCTAACACCATCAATCTCATCATTAATCCCACATTGCTTCTTCACTAATTATTTAATTAATTAGGTTACCTTTCCTTTACTAGTTAATTAAATAAATTATATTTATTTAATTAATTAGACTAACTTCTCTTCACCAGTTATTTGATTAAATTATATTTATTTAATTAATTACACTAGCTTCTCTTCATCAATTATTTGAATAAACTATATTTATTTAATTAATTACACTAATGTTATCTCATCACTAATTAATTAAATAAATAAATATTTAATTAATTAGACTAATTTCATCATGAACACTCTTACTCTCATCTCATTTAAAAAAATATAATTAAAGATCCATTTCCACCTCACCATAGAAAGCCAAAAAATAACATTTTGCATCTTGATCCTTCATTGAAATTAAGCTAACCTTGAAATTCCTTCACATGATTCAATCTCTCTCTTCCACTTGCACTCACCCCAAGCTTCCACTTGTTTGCATCTCATATCCCCATGCAAGTTAAGGTAATCATGTCTCTCCATCACTAGGATTAATCTCACCCCTTCTTTATTATCTTGTCCTACAAGTTAATGCATCCTAGCCCTCCAATCTAAAATTCAATCCCAATTATTCATATTTATTCCCAAAATCTATAAAAACAACTCTCTCAAGGAAATACTACACCTTATGTTGAACTTCAAGTACACAATTCCAAATTATTAAATCTCTCAAGAGACAACTAACTTACCATTCAAAATCTCTCTCCATCCCATCTTAAGCACATTCAAATCATCAAAGAGATTGTGTATAGCAAGATACTTATTTTTTCTTCCATTATTTTATTCTTCGGTTTTCAAGGATATGTGTTCGATAGATTTAGAATAGGATTTCATTTGTATGCGTTTCCCTGTTTTTACTTATAAATATTATGTTGGAAAGTTCAAGGTCACTATGGAAAGCAATTCACTATTCAAGAGGTTAATTAGTGCTATTGGATATTTTTTTATTTCACTACTATATAAAAATATCCATAAGGAGAGAGTGATAAAATGTACATAAATTTATGTCTTAATTATAAGTGTTTGCCTTGTCATAGAAAGGTTGAGCATGTAGATTATTTATCACTTTTTTAGGAATGTTGTGCTCAGTTTCCTCTTAATTTTGGGGATTTTTTGGGACAATTCAAGGAAGGGATATAAAATGTGGATATGAAGTTTCACACTTCTAAAGATCTTATTTACAATTTTTTCGTGAATTCTTCATATGTATGGGAAACTAAAGGAGCCATAAACCTACTGAATTTAAATGAAGTATAAACCTACATGGATTTAAATGAGTCTTAATTTGGGGACAGGTTTGGAGGTGATTAGGAAGAAAAATACATTAGGAATCAATTAAGTGGTTGAATCCTAATAGGAGTGTTCTACAATAGGTTTTAGATCAAGCACAATTGAAAAGGATGTAGCTAGAGAAAACCAAATGTTTTTCCACATAGGTGGTAGGGAAGAAATTTCCTTATTTGTGATGTCCCAAGATTTTAGGACAATTTAATTATCATTAGAGGTATGGTGTGAAAATTAGATCAAAGATGCTAGAACATAGGGTCAAAATATTGCCACTTTTAGTTATTGATTATTTCTAATCCATTTAAAAGAGAACCATTCAAATTTGGAGAGGTCAAGTGTTTAAGAGTCTATTTTCTTGTAAGAAACAAGATTGGGTTGATTTTGAGGGTGTATTAAAATAAATTGTAGATGATTAAAAAGAGTGGGAACCTAAAAAATTGAAGAATTTCTAATTACAATGCATGACAAAAGTGAATTCATGTAGTGAAAATAAAATCTTTATTTTTTAGAGGTGAATTCGTCATAATTTAGACATGAGCATTTCAATTTAACTTTTTCACATTTTATCTTATTTTTTATAATATAAGAGGTTATAGGAAAGGAATGTGTTCAATATTAACATGGTTGAAGAGGTTGGTCTCTCATTAGAACCTTTATTTATTTTATTTCATCACTACATTTTATATAGAAGAGTAAGGTTTTGATGATGTAGAAGCATGTTACATGTGGTTTTTGAGATAGTTATAACATTTTTGAATCTCATATTCACCTTAGAGTCTTTTAAATCACTTGTATTGGATGGTATATTAGTAGAATAAGGAGAAAGAGCACAATCCTAGATTTTTTCCTTTAGATGGTTTCTGTAGGTGTTGCCTCACATTTCAATCCATATGCATGTGTATCTTGCATTATTTACTTATACTTTTCTCTAATTTATAATATTATAGTTGTGATGAAGATATTATGTTTTATCATAAGCATTTAGGGTAGACAAATAGTTCTTTAGATGTGTTATACAAGGTTGTTAATAAGAGACCATATGTTTTTTTTTTAAAAAGTGGTGAGCCACTGAACATTTTATTAATAAGAAAGGAATTACATTTCAAAAGCCTACCAAGAAGAGGCATATCCATGAGAGAAATTAAAATCAACAATAGGAAGATACATCAAGCATAAAATCTTGCCAAGTAGGGTCGGTTCCATTAGAGAAATTACATCAATAACCATAGAAAACATGTTTGTAATAGCCGATTCCACAAATCACAAGAGAACAAACCATGTATGAAGGAGATAAAAAAAGGAACCTTTGTCCCAAAGATGGTGAATAACACAGACCAAGAGCCAAGGAAAAAAGGATAGCATGTTTTAAAACCTAACTAGTATCATGAAAAAGAATTGATAACACCATTTTGCCAAGACAATCAACATGGTGTAGAGCAAAAAAGGTGGCAAAGCACTAAAAATAAACAAAAAATTTCAAATAAGATTCACACACCACTTTCAGAAGAAGATGCTAAATCAGCTGGAGGGGGAAAGTATGGAGTGGAGTGTGGCTCAAGAGGACCATATGTTGATGAAATGAGTATGGTATAATTATTTGAGTTTGAAAAATACTCATTATCAAAATTTGATGGCATGTCTTAGCCAGCAAGGATTGAAATCTAATAGAATAATCATGAATGAAATCATTTGATCCTTGTTTACAATTAATAAACTAGCAATTGCACTTTGGTGTGCAATGGGTGCACCGAAGAAGTGGATGGTCAATTAGGGAATTTTTTGGTTTATTGTTTACATACATTTGTGTAGTATACATGAGGCCAATTGGTAGGCTATTTAAAAAATGATTTTGTTTTTGCAACAAAGGTCTCAATGGAGAAGTGATAGCTTCAAATCAAATATGCATCTACTTATAGGGATCCAAACACAACTAAAACAAAAGCTTTGAATTGGGGATAATAAGGCTCCATTATCAATAGGCTAATGGCATATTTGAAATAGGGAGAGAGGGAGAGAGAGGGAAATATGTGGACAAAAAGAGGGAGAGAGAGGGAGAGAGAGAGGGGGTGAGGAGATAGAGATAAAGAGAAATTTAGAGATAGAGATGGAGGAGAGGGCTATGAAGAGACAAAGCACTACAACAAAACAAGCAATTAGCGCCGACTTTTGTGCTAGATTTTAGTGTATTTGAGACCATCAATTGGAGCCATCTCACGACGCAAAATTTGGCGCAAAAGCGTTTCTTTGTTTCGACACCGAATTTTGCATCATCTTTAGCATCCACTTTAGCACCAGATTTTACGCCAGAAATCTGGTGCCAGTAATAGCATCGGAAATTGTGCTGGAAATAGCACTTAGATTGGCGCCCAAATTGGCTTCCAGTTTTGCTTCCATGTCTTCTCCCATTTTTGCTTCTAGTTTTTCTCCCACTTTTGCTTCCAATTTTGCTTCTGGTTGTGCTTCCAATTTTGCTTCCACTTTTGCTTCCGATTTTGCTTCCAGTTTTGCTTCTAGGTTTGCTTCCAATATTGCTTCCAATTTTTTTTCTAGGTTTGCTTCCATTTTTGCTTCCAGTTTTGCTTCCGATTTTGCTTCCACTTGTGCTTCCAGTTTTGCTTCCAGGATCGCTTCTAGTTTTGCTTCCAATTTTTCTTCTGATTTTGCTTCCAGTTTTGCTTCGAATTTGCTTCTAGTTTTGCTTCTATTTTTTCTTCCAATTTTTCTTCCAATTTTGCTTTCAGTTTTCCTTCTAGGTTTGCTTCCATTTTTGCTTCCATTTTTGCTTCCGATTTTGCTTTTGATTTTTCTTCCAAATTTGTTTCCAGTTTTGCTTCCTGCGTTCCTTCCAGTTTTTCTTTTGTTTTTGCTTCGAAGTTTGCTTCCATTTTTGCTTCCAGGTTTGCTTCCTTTTTTGCTTCTAAAAATGCTTCTTGTTTTGCTTCCATTTATTAATTTAATATATTTTAATTCAATTTAATTAGTTAAATATATGATGCCTCTTAAATAACTCATATTATTATAGAGTAAGTAATTTAATTATTTAACTCATATGATTAAATAACAAGATAATAACGTATCAAAAAAAATAACAAGATAATTATTTTATTTTTTTGCTAGTTAAATCACTGCTAAGGGGCAACACCCTATATTTCTTCACAAAATATTTTACATGAGTTCTCGACCAAAATTTACTTGCATGCCTTTGACAAAATGGCCATGTGTTTCAGACACCTTTACCCTACCTACCCATGCTGATACATTTTCAGTTACAAAATGGACTAGTTCTAGACTCAGGCAATGCCAACCGAGACTGACTGTTATCCACTACTGCTTTCCCTTGTTTCTGCTATATCATATGTATACCAAAATATAACTTTGACCAAGCTGAGAATTTTTCAATCTTCATCATCATCTGTCTATGTCTGCTTCCTGTAGGCAATGTAGTCCGCAATCACTGGGCAATCAACACCACAATTCTGGTGGGTCGAACCTTTGGCTTTTTCCCTTGGGTCCCTGACGTCATCCTTGCACCACTCTTCTCCTGAACCAAAGTCCTAATCGTCGTCGTCCCCTGCCACAATCTCATCCGCCAACCCTTCATCCTCGACATACTAGATTGCCCAGCCTCATGGATGATTTGTCACCAGATTGGTTTCTTTGAGCAAGAAGAAGACAATCTGATCACTCTTGTCCCACAAATTCTCAAAACCCTCTAGGTCGATGGTTCAAACCAGAGGGAATTTCATGACATCCCTACCATGCATCCAGAGCATGTAGTAGTTCCGGGGCATTGGTATTTTTTTATTCTCATTTACATTATCGAGGGTTGCGTCGATATCCCCCAACCAAGCATGGACAAAGACCATCTATGTGAGCTTCTTCCCCATCTCTTTCAACACACCCATATGCAGCAACACTGCTAGGAACATGGCTGAGATTCCTGAGTTTTCCCTGAACCTGTGATAGGCCCTCATGAATTTTGGGCCCAAAATTTTCTTGGTCACCCAGAGAATCGGTGGATGAGATGACGCCAACAAAGCCTGCAGTCTTTTTTCTGTGATCTCACCTTTGAAAGATTGTTGTTGCTTCTTAGTGTTCAAGAATAATGGAGTCTCCATTATTCTTGTTGCTATCACTTCCCACGCCTTTCCACTGCTCAAACTTGCACTAGCTCCTCTGCCTTCAGCTTTGCCACCTGCTTTTTCTCACACCTGCTTCTGGAATGCTCCTTTGTGTTTATCAAAAATAACACCACCCAATGTCTTTTATCAACGGTGACCTTACTTCCTTTTTATGTGTTTTTCGTGCCTTTGAGGCGTGTTTGCTGAAAATAACAAGGTAATTATTATAACAAGTGAGTCAAATATCTATAATTTAATTGAATTTAATAACATCCATCCTTAGCAGTAAATTAAAATCATCATACTTAATAAACATCCATCCAAAATTAATCATCGACCACTTTTAATATATATAAATTGACAATTCAATACCGATAAGATCATCATCATATATAACTAAAAGAAGTGAAAGTCAAATATGCCAGTAGATCAATAAAATGTAAAAATGATACATGTACAAATGATATAAGTAAAAATGATAAATTATATAACTCAAATTGATACAAGTCAAGATGATACATGTCCAAATGATATAAGTGAAAATGATAAATTTCAATATGATACAACTCAATAATATGGTATTGTAGGTTGTGAAAATGATACATATGATAGTAACCATGAAAAGAGGCATCATAAAAATATATCAACAATGATCCATAATGCAGTCTATATGATCATGAATGTCACTGGGTACTACCAGCAACTACCTCATCATCATCACCACTATCATGCTCATCATCATCATAATGATATACCAAAAATGATCCATGATGCAACCTATATGATCATGAATGTTGTTGGGTACTACTAGCAACTGCCCTATCATCATCACCACCATCGTGATCATTACCACCATCGTGATCATCATCATCATCATGATCATCATCGTCGTCATCATCATCACCGTCATCATCATTGTCATCAGCCTCGGTGTCTTCCATATCTGCATCATCATCATCCTCTACCGTGTGATCTGTACCGCTAGAACCAATATTTTTTGGATCTATATCATGATGAGGATAATCTTGATCTTCTGGAAGACCCGTGTTCTGCAAAAAAAACATTTAAAATGAAAAGTTATTATTTATTTCATGCAATAATTTATTTTTCTATTATATATCTAATATTGAAACATATGAGACGAAACCATAATCATATTACATCATATCAAAGTGCACATACCATAAATTTTTTTTTAAAAAATTACAGCTAATATGTGATTCCAATGATGTAAAACATGCAACAATTCTAATAAACATTAGTAAAGATCATAAAAAAAATTGTTATACAATTTAACTATCAACTGCAAATTCTATTACATAACCTTAAGTGCCAACCCTCTGCAAAAGAATGAGGAGACTGCAAGAAGATTGGCTACAGGGGGCATTGGTACAAGAGATGGACATGGCTCTTCCAAGCCATCCACTGAAATGGTTTCATACACAAATGTGGAAGATATCCCCATTTCTAGAGAGCTCATGATTCAAGTTGATACGAAAAATAATGTTGTTCTGGTACCCATATATGGCATCATGGTTCCATTTCATGTAGCCACCATCAAGAGTGTTACAAGCCAACAAGATGGAGGGAATTATTATATAAAGATAATTTTCAATGTTCCAGGTACCGACTTTAATGCCAACTACATGCCAACATTGAAATTCCCTAGCAATATTTATGTTAAGGAAATTTCCTTTACATCCAAGGATTCAAAGCACATCAACCATGTGGTACAAATGATTAAATCCCATAGACGATCTGTAGAAATTAAAGAGTCTGAAAACATAGAGAGAGCTACATTGGTGACTCAGGAGAAACTTCAACTTTCAAAAACAAAGGCAATTAGGCTGGCATACTTGTGGATCAGGCCAACATTTGGTGGAAGAGGAAGAAAGATGACTGGAACTCTGGAAGGCCACCATCATGGATTTTGATATTCAACCATGAGAGAAGAAGATAGAGCTGATATCATGTAGCAAAACATTAAGCATGCATTCTTCCAGCCAACAGAGAAGGAGATGATTACTTTGCTTCATTTATATTTGCATAAACATATCATGGCATGGGAACCAAGAAGACCAAGGATGTCCATTTTTATGTGGAGGTAATGGATGTGGTCCAAAATTTAGGAGGGGAAATAAGTTCAATGTATGATCTTGATGAAATTGAGGAAGAACAACAAGAGAGGGGCGGGAAAAATAAAATCAATGCAAAGTTTCAAAGATTTTTCAAGCGAGTAAGAGAGGTATGGGAGCCACCTCATCTAAAATATTTTGAACTAGAGTTTGATATACCATTTAGAGAGCTTGGTTTTCATGGAAGAGGAAGAAAGATTATTACTTTGCATCATTTTCATTTGCATAACCATATCATGGAGTGGGAACCAAGAAGACCAAGGATGTCTAGTTTTATGTGAAGGTAATGGATGTGGTCCAAAATTTAGGAGGGGCAAGAAGGTTAATGTATGGTCCTGATGAAATTGAGGAAGAACAACAAGAGGGATAGGAAAAATAAAATCAATGAAAATTTTCAAGGATTTTTCAAGCGAGTAAGAGAGGTATGGGAGAAGTCTCATCTAAAAGATTTTGAACTAGAGTTTGATATACCATTTAGAGAGCTTGGTTTTCATGGAAGAGGAAGAAATATGATTAGTTTGCTTCATTTTCATTTACATAACCATATCATGGCGTGGGAACCAAGAAGACCAAGGATGTCCAGTTTTATGTGGAGGTAATGGATGTGGTCCAAAATTTAGGAGGGGAAAGAAAGTCAATGTATGATCCTGATGAAATTGAGGAAGAAAAGCAAGAGAGGGACAAGAAAAATAAAATCAATGCATATTTTTCAGGGATTTTTCAAGCGATTAAGTGAGCTATGGGAGCATCCTCATCTAAAATATTTTGAACTAGAGTTTGATATACCATTTAGAGAGCTCGGTTTCCATGGAAGAGGAAAAAAGATGATTACTTTGCTTCATTTTAATTTTCATAACCATATCATGGCGTGGGAACCAAGAAGACCAAGGACGTCCAGTTTTATGTGGAGGTAATGGATGTGGTCCAAAATTTAGGAGGGGCAAGAAGTTCAATGTATGATCTTGATGACATTGAGGAAGACCAGCAAGAGAGGGACAAGAAAAATAAAATCAATGCAAAGTTTCAAGGATTTGTCAATCGAGTAAGAGAGCTATGGGAGCAGCCTCATCTAAAATATTTTGAACTAGAGTTTGATATACCATTAGAGAGCTTGGTTTTTGTGGAAGAGGAAGAAATATGATTACTTTGCTTCATTTTCATTTGCATAACCATATCATGGCATGGGAACCAAGAAGACCAAGGATGTCCATTTTTATGTGGAGGTAATGGATGTGGTCCAAACTTTAGGAGGGGCAATAAGGTCAATGTATGATCTTGATGAAATTGAGGAAGAACATAAAGAGAGGGACGGGAAAAATAAAATCAATGCAGATTTTCAATGATTTGTCAAGTGAGTAAGAGAAATGGCTGAACTCCATTGACGCCATTCCTCAATCTTCGCTTGATGGCATCAAGGAATAGTTGAAATCCATGGATATAAAGTATTATGAAATAAGAATGAACTTGAACTGGTAGCCAATTTTGAAGACTATTACTAATGATCTAGATAAATTTATTGAAGATGGTGGTTGAGAATTTTTGAATATGGAAGCTAGTGATTCTGATTTTGATAATTCAGAAGAGTCTGATCAAGGATATGAACCCTTTGATGTAGAAGAGGAATCAGAATCAGATTTCATGTAGCCACTATCAAGAGTGTTACAAGCCAGCAAGATGTAGGGAATTCTTATATAAAGATAATTTTCAATGTTCTAGGTACCAACTTTAATACCAACTACATGCCAACATTGAAATTCCCTAACAATATTTATGTTAAGGAAATTTCCTTTAGATCCAAGGATTCAAAGCACATCAACCATGTTGTACAAATTATTAAATCCCACAGATGATCTGTAGCAATGAAAGAGTCTGAAAAGGTAGAGAGAGCTACATTGGTGACTCAGGAGAAACTTCAACTTTCAAAAACCAAGGAAATTAGGCTGGCAAACTTGTGGATCAGGCCAGCATTTGGTGGAAGAGGAAGAAAGATGACTGGAACTATGGAGGGCCACCATAATAGATTTCAGTATTCAACCATGAGAGAAGAAGAGAGAGTTGATATCATGTATCAAAACATTACGCATGCATTCTTCCAGCTAGTGGAGAAGGAGATGATTACTTTGCTTCACTTTCATTTGCATAACCATATCATGGCATGGGAACCAAGAAGACCAAGGATGTCTAGTTTTATGTGGAGGTAATGGATGTGGTCCAAACCTTAGGAGGGGAAATAAGGTCAATGTATGATCCTGATGAAATTGAGGAAGAACAACAAGAGAGGGACATGAAAAATAAAATAAATGCAAAGTTTCGAGGTGTTGGGACTAGAAAAATTTGGCATTTTCCACTAGCCTCTAGCTCACCTACCTTCCATATACCACAAAAATACACCACACTTTAATTTTATGATCAATAAAAATTGTAGAAATTTGTGTGACTAGATCCATATTATAGCCTCCATTGCACCCATAAAATTGAAATCTCGCAGTCTTTCCCCTATTCCTAGAAAAATTCAATACCATCGGCCTAATAATGCTTCATCGATGAAATCCCCATCACAGCCCCGCTGATGGCTCGATGAAAATAGATCTCAACCTAGTATCAAAGTAACAATACCCTATCGGGATGACTCCTAAGGTGCTCTCCTTGATATACCGATAAAGTCAAAAAAAGTAAACACATCGTTGTAATAGATAAACATCGGTGGAATAAATTATGGCATTCCCCCGATGGGCCGATATAACCATGAATAGTTCTTCAAGACATTTTGTACTTTGATTATACTATTTTTAAGTGACCTTTTCATGTATATAATCATATCATGTTCATGTATGTTAATATAAGGCAGCTATGGAGGTAGTTCAAAGAGATGGCCCTGAACTTTTTCCTCATCTTACAAAGTCTGTAGGAACAAAAATAGGGATCGAATTTCGAGAGTCTGGTTTAAGTTTGAATTCAAGAAATGACAAAATTGTGAAGGCTGGAATGGATTTTAATGTATCACTTGGGTTTCATAATTTACAATTACAGACTGGTAACCTCAAAACACAAAATTATTCATTGCTCCTTGCTAAAACTATGGTTGCATAACCATATCCTGGCATGGGAATCAAAAAGACCGAGGATGTCTAGTTTTATGTGGTCCAAACTTTAGGAGGTGCAAGAAGTTAAATGTATGATTCTAATGAAATTGAGGAAGAAGAACAAGAGAGGGACAGGAAAAATAAAATCAATGCAGAGTTTCAAGGATTTGTCAAGCGAGTAATAGAGCTATGGGAGCAGCCTCATCTAAAATATTTTGAAGTAGAGTTTGATATACCATTTAGAGAGCTTGGTTTTCATTGAAGATGAAGAAAGATGATTACTTTGCTTCATTTTCATTTGCATAACCATATCATGGCATGGGAACCAAGAAGACCAAGGATGTCCAATTTTATGTGGAGGTAATGGATGTGGTCCAAACTTTAGAAGGGGAAAAAGGTCAATGTATGATCCTGATGAAATTGAGGAAGAACAACAAGAGAGGGACATGAAAAATAAAATCAATGCAAAGTTTCAAGGATTTTTCAAGCGAGTAAGAGAGCTATGGGAGCAGCCTCATCCAAAATATTTTGAACTAGAGTTTGATATACCATTTAGAGAGCTTGGTTTTCATGGAAGAGGAAGAAAGATTATTACTTTGCTTCATTTTCATTTGCATAACCACATCATGGCGTGGGAACCAAGAAGACCAAGGATGTCTAGTTTTATGTGGAGGTAATGGATGTGGTCCAAAATTTAGGAGGGGAAAGAAGGTCAATGTATGATCCTGATGAAATTGAGGAAGAACAACAAGAGAGGGACAAGAAAAATAATATCAATGCAGATTTTCAAGGATTTGTCAAGCGAGTAAGAGAGCTATGGGAGCAACCTCATCTAAAATATTTTGAACTAGAGTTTGATATACCATTTAGAGAGCTTGGTTTTCATGGAAGAGGAAGAAAGATGATTACTTTGCTTCATTTTCATTTGCATAGCCATATCATGGCGTGGGAACCAAGAAGACCAAGGATGTCTAGTTTTATGTGGAGGTAATGGATGTGGTCCAAAATTTAGGAGGGGAAAGAAGGTTAATGTATGATCCTGATGAAATTTAGGAAGAACAACAAGAGAGGGACATGAAAAATAAAATCAATGAAAATTTTCAAGGATTTTTCAAGCGAGTAAGAGAGCTATGGGAGTAGCCTCATCTAAAATATTTTGAACTAGAGTTTGATATACCATTTAGAGAGATTGGTTTTCATGGAAGAGGAAGAAAGATGATTAATTTTCTTCATTTTCATTTGCATAACCATATCATGGAGTGGGAACCAAGAAGGCCAAGGATGTCCAGTTTTATGTGGATGTAATGGATGTGGTCCAAACTTTAGGAGGGGAAAGAAGGTCAATGTATGATCTTAATGAAATTGAGGAAGAACAACAAGAGAGGGACAAGAAAAATAAAATCAATTCAGATTTTCAAGGATTTGTCAAGTGAGTAAGAGAGCTATGGGAGTAGCCTCATCTAAAATATTTTGAACTAGTGTTTGATATACCATTTAGAGAGCTTGGTTTTCATGGAAGAGGAAGAAAGATGATTAATTTTCTTCATTTTCATTTGCATAACCATATCATGGCATGGGAGCCAAGAAGACCAAGGATGTCCAGTTTTATGTGGAGGTAATGGATGTGGTCCAAACTTTAGGAGGGGCAAGAAGGTTAATGTATGATCCTGATGAAATTGAGGAAGAACAACAAGAGAGGGACAAGAAAAATAAAATCAATGCATATTTTCAAGGATTTTTCAAGCGAGTAAGAGAAATGGCTGAACTCCATTGACACCATTCCTCAATCTTCACTTGATGACATCAAGGAATGGTTGAACTCCATGGATATAAAGTATTATGAAAGTAGAATGAACTTGAACTGGCAGCCAATTTTGAATCCTATTACTGATGATCTAGAAAAATTTATTGAAGATGGTGGTTGGGAATTTTTGAATATGGAAGCTAGTGATTTTGATTCTGATAATTCAGAAGAGTTAGATCAAGGATATGAACCCTCAGATGTAGAAGAGGAATCAAAATCATACGAGGAAGGTTTAGAAGATGAATCTCTTGTGGATTTAGATGAGGATGAAGAAGAAGAGGAAGATTCTGAAGGGGAGGAAGGTAAAACATCGGATGAATTAGAAGTCGAATCCATAAATACAGATAAGAAAAAAGGAGACGAGTCTGACAGTGAAGAGGAAAGGTGGCGACGAAAGGTAAAATCTGCAGGGATGTCTCAGGCACCTGATATTAGAGATTCAAGAGGAATTCCTGCCAAGAGGCATAAAGTCAAATTAATTGAGTTCATCTACATCCTTCTACTATTTATTCATTCACATAAATGGTTCAGTTGTTTATGAAAATGATGCATATATGTTAACTTGATCAATGTTGTTAGTTCGGTAGTTTGACTTCTATGACAACCAACCATTAGGCCATTCTGTGTAGGAGCACGTTTGTATTTTTAGTTAGATTTTTTGGATATCTCTACTTGGTATTAAGGACATCCCTTTTATCTTTTGAATATTAAGAGGTCTAGTATTACACGCTTCTCTATGTTGATCAAATCAGGTTGCGGGTTTCTTACTGCTGATTTCTTTATTTATGGAGTTTTTTAACTTGGAAGATAGGAATTTACTGCCTTTTTTTAAATTAGATGGATAAATTAAGTAGTTGGTTAGCTACGCCAAGTGATGTAGACTACAAGGATGTGTTAGATATATAGGATCCATACCAAGAAGCATCAAAAAATTCTTACATGTTAAAGGAATGACAACATCGTGAGGAAGGATGGCAAAGATGCATGTGGATCACTTAGTAGAATGGAAACATGAATTCAAGGAAACACTCCTTGAGATACCATATTTGAGAGAAAAGAAGATAAATCAAATCGACATGGGACTAAGTTTCTCAAATGATACAACTCATAACTTAAATGAGGACACTTAAGAGATATTAAAAGACAATGGTCATTAATTAAAAGATGTGATGAAAATAAGGCATGAATGTCACCCACTACCCTTTAAGGCAAACAATATTTTTTTCCTCAACATGAAATAATGGGACAATTGAGTGGGATCTAGGGCCAACAAAGAATCACTTTAGAACTCATCCTATGTATCAATAAAAAACTCAACACAAGAAATGCAATTTGACATATTAACACAACAATATCCAACTAAGTTATTGAAATTGAAAGTCAACTATTGATACCTCGTTCTCCATCCAGATTAAAAAATTGGCCCACTTTTTTCTTTGTAACTTTTCCTTTTCAAATTACTTTGGATGCTGGTCATATTTCTCCTCCTGTCAAAACATGGCACATGGACTAGTTAAACTAATTGATATGCAATCATTTAATTTTTCCTAGGGAATTAAAAAAAAAATCATTTAACATATTAAATATACTTAGAAATTTACAGATCAAGGCATGTAAACCTTTCTGGTCATTGTGATGTATGGCACAAATTTTTTGAAGCCTAGTCTCAGAAGCCTTGTCCTGAAACATATATTAATTCAATTTAATTATGCAGAAATAAAATTTAAAAACCGTTTAATAAATTTGATATAATCTTATGAGAAAATTCAAATACCTACTTACTCTCCTCACTGGACTTCCTTCGTGCTTCAAAATTCTCATATGCTTTTACAAGCTCTTTCCATACTTTGAGACTTACATCAAGTGGCCTTTTTTTGAGCCTTAGCTCGAGAGGGCTTTTTTTATCTTCTTTGTTTGGTTGCACCGAAACCTCTTGCAATTTTGAGACATTTGTAGCTTTAACTTCTTCACAAACCAATCTTATGCGAAATTCAGTCTCCATGTCATTGATAAGTTGTTTGTGTAGGTGTATGGGTATCTTTGAGAATGGAAAATGTAGATGGTCTTTGAACTGTTGAAGGCATTATTCCTTCAACCTATTCACAAACCCTTTTCTAGCAGCTGTCATTCGGAATTCCCCTGAAACCACATTGTATTCTATCTTGCTATTGAAGGTACCAATGCAAGATTGAAAACTTGTCATGGTGGAAGGAGTTTGTGTCCTAGGAGTGGGTGGGATAGTGGAAGCCTCTGCTCCCTATTCTACATTCCCATATTTTATTGTTATTGATTTCCTCCTGGATCTTTTGCTCGATCTAGGACTACTTGGGGAATCAATTGATTCCATTTGACACGGTTGATTTGGTTGCAATGTTTAAGGGGCTTCACTAGATCAATTTTCTATGTATCTAGCAAGAATTGTCCAGTGCACATCATCCAATTTGTTCACTGCCTCTACCCCCAATATGGAAGCCAATGCTTCTTTGTCTTTGTTAGTCACATGTCCCTATATATATATATATAAAATAAAAAAGTAAAAATGAAAAATGAAAGAAACAAGGGAAACACTTACAAATCTATAAATTGACAATGAATTACCTCATCATGGACAGAGTCTACTCCCTTTGTTCTCTTCCCTCTATAACTTGACATTTTGAGGCGACCTAGGGCAAACTATTTTCATCCAGTCTGTGGAGGCAAACAAAGTACACACTGTCAGGTATGAAAGTTTTTGTCTAGTTTGTGGTATGAAAGTTTTACCTTGAATGACCCTCTTTCTGGATTTAAATGCCTATGAATCATTTTTTTGCGCAACTATATAGAATATAAATATATGCAAAATGAAACAAATGTATTGTAAAAAATTAAACTCTTGCGAACCTGTATAGAATGGTAATCTTTGGGGGATAAAAAGGGTGTGGAGTGTGGTTTTATTCAGAGTTAACACAGATAGGTCCCATGCTCGAGTCACATCCACTTAATAGAAAGAAAATGAATGTGTGTGCACAATCAATTTGAAACCATGAGCTCATTGTTCTGTAAAATATTTGTGGGAATGAAAAAAAAAATTGTAACCTTACCTATGGTGTCACAAACTAAATTGAATTTCTGATCTACTTGCTTGTAGCCCTCCTTCGCACCGTGTTTCCCTTTTTTGTCCTCTCTTCTTTTGCACAAATTTTTTCTCTTGTCATCTCTTCCTTCGCGTGGATATTTTCTCTTGTCATCTCTTCCTTCTTGATGTAGGAAGTTTTATTTTTTTGTTCCTGGTTCAGTAGTCAACACCATAGTCAGCGTAGCAAAGTGTGCCTAATTTAGAGCCGCTTTTCAGCCAAAAAATGTAATCTATTTCGAATGTAAAAGGTGATGCAAAGTGCACCTAATTTAGCGCCTAGCAGTGCAAAATGATGTATTTTTCTTGGAAGTTGATAAATAAATTGATCCTAAATGACTTCATCTTCATATGTTCCAAGGGAGCAATCATGGTTCCCTATTTTATCTATTCCTTATCCCATGTCAATTTTGTGGGTGCAAAACTAATAGAGGTTAGATTTGTGAACTCAGAAATGACCCCTATACAACTAGATGAGTGCTTTAAAGTGTGAAATATATGTCAAATATATGTCTAAAGTGAGGTTTTGTGTTGGGTAGCATATTCGTTGAAATGATATAATTGGTGTACTAAACATTATTTACTATGTTGTGTATTATAGGGGCGAGACGAGGCAATGGCAATAGATTGTGTCATGTCAAATGAGGAGTACACAATGGTTGAAGCGAGACATCAAATACTCAAATTTTGACTTAACTTATGAAAAAACGATCTGATGGCATTTTTTGATACATCCATCTTTTTTCACAATATTATTGAAATTTATAATGTATTATCCAATCTTGACATAAATTAATGCATGTTGTTGATTATTTTAGATGGAGATTGGATCAAATGCAGGGTTTGAGCGTTCAACTAGAAAAAGAGGAAGATATGTATGTGGACATGGACCTAAAACTGTTAAATCACATAGACGACAATGTGTGTTCGAGGATATGACAATGGATCTTGTAGACACAACAAATGACTGCATTGAACAAGAAGTTGGTCAGGACTATAGTACATGGGATGAATACTTTGAGAAAATATATGACTAAAGTGAGGTTTTGTGTTGGATAGCATATTTGTTGAAATGATATAATTTGTGTAGTAAACATTATTTACTATGTTGTGTATTATAGGGGCAAGATGAGGCCATGGCAATAGACCGTGTCATATCAAATGAGGACAGAATGAATGAAGTGAGACATCAGGTACTCATATTTTGTCTTAGGAAAAAATGATCTGATGGAATTTTTTGATACGTCCATCTTTTTTCACAATATTATTGAAATTTATAATGTATTATCCAATCTTGACATAAATTAATGCATGTTGTTGATTATTTTAGATGGAGATTGGAGAAAATGCAGAGCTTGAGTGTTCAACTAGCAAAAGAAGAAGATATGTACGTGGACGTGGACCTAAAATTGTTAAATCACATAAATGACAGTGGGTGTTCGAGGATATGAAAATGGATCTTCCAGACACAATAGATGATTGCATTGAACAAGAGGTTGGTTAGCACTATAGTACATGGGATGAATACTTTGAGAAAATTGTTGTTTGTGGATGTTTTGTATGTTGTGGAAAGAAACAATTCAAACGAGCAATTGTACAAAGACATTACATATATGATGAGCTTCCAGTCGGTAGTATGCCTCCTACAATCGATTCAAATCCAATAGGAATTGTGGTAAGGAATTTTCCAATTTGATATAAATAACATGTATACTTTATTTAAACATTGTTTTATATTATTTAAATAACTAATTTTTTTCTCAATGGATACTTGCAAGATAAAGTTCCTGGTTTAAAGTTTCATGGATCACTGACTTCCAGCCTAGAGGGAAATGATCATTTATCAGATGATACATCTAACAAAAATATGTACCAATATACCAACTCAGAAGATGAGGAATTGATGAAAACAAGTCACAGAACAAGAACCGGTTTAAAGATGCATAATTTTCTTAAAGACAGGGGAAGGTGGACTACATACCTTATGAGAATGAATGTGATGGAGATGATGACTTGCCACTGAGTTTGAGATCAATTTACAAAGAGAAATTTGATCGTCGACTATATTGTGCTTGGCCTAGTGATCAAAAAATTCCTAGAGTGTATGAGGTGTTTCTGTTTTGGGGATACAGCTACATGATACGAACCTCCAATATTCATGGAGCAAATCTAGGCCTCTTTATTGTCCAAAATGTACATGTGGGATCTAAACATAGAAACAATTTAGAACAAACCACTAGGAGATTAATGCCATATTATGGTCCATCATATTACAGTGGTGAATGGAGAAGGCTAGCAGAATATAAGCCTACCATGTCAGCATATGGTCTAAATTAGAATATGTATACACATCGTCTCCAATTGGAAAGTGAAAAATAAATTAATAGAGGTCATCTTATGTATATAGATGGACGTCCATACACACACAAAAATATTACAAGATTTATAAATAGTAGTAAGAGAAGGGACCCTAATGTAAGACCAAATTGTCAATTTGTTGAGGCTATAAATGATAATAAATATGGAGATATGGAAAGAGAGGTTGATAGATTGATATTGGTTGAGGCTATTAAGGACAGTACCATTGGGGATGAGTTATTGATTCATTACCCCTTCTTAAAATGCACCCTTGCACGAAAGAAAAGGGAAGAACAAGGTCTCCCTAAGGATGTTCTTAAGGGAAGAAAACCAAAGAATAATAAATGAGTGTGGACTGATGTTTTATAAACTATGTTGTCAAAATTGTTTTTTATTTAAATTATTGTATAAAAAAGGTAGTCTATAAAATAATGTTCCATTATTCAATTGATGTATATATGTTCATACAATTTTTATTTTTAATTTTTAAGCCATATTTTATTATATTTCTTTGAAACTGATACATTTAGGATTTATCCAATTGTTTCCAAACATTAAATAATGCTTGTGTTTGTTGATAGGTAGAAGATTTTGATGAAACACATACTAATACCCATGATCCAACTAGGTTATTAAGATTTGGATGGGATGATTCAAACCATACCAAGGCGAAAAGAGAAAGTTTGAAGAGATTACTACCACTTGAGAAATTTGAAGAGCCGATGAGATCTGCATACACTAATGAGATGCCACCTAGCGGCCTCAATGATGATGATCATGATAGTGAAAATGCATTGCATGAAGAAGGATTGAATGAAATGCTTGTAGGTTTCTTTGGGGATGGAAACAATGATGACAATAATGGTCATATGGCTGACAATAATGATGATAGAAGGGGTAATTACCACCAACATATTATTGATGATAACAACCTGAAAGACTCCATCAAGCAAGCAACAAAGACACCCATGTTCAAATCGGATGCAAGTAGAACCTTACAACTGGCATGCACATTAATATTTTTAGAAATCAAGTCACTATTCGGTTGGTTAGACAAAGGATTCACTACCTGAATGAAGTGAGTTGAAATATATTTCTTACTTTCCATGGTCAATTGGTGTACACAATTCGTAAACATTCATCGACTTCGTTTATATTTATTTAAGGGGATTTTAAAACCCTATATTGTATATAAACAGTCCTAGTATAGATTGACATATCAAACATGTTCATCATAAGTCAAACATTCAATTGATTTAATCTCTGACAATCTTACAGGGCACTAAAAACTAAAGTATTCCGTGAAGAGAATGTGTTGCCATCAACTTGCAGAGAGGCGCGCATGTTGCTGGTTGAGTTGGGGACTGAATATAAGAAAATTCATTCATGCAAAAATGATTGCGTTTTATATAGAGATGAATATCAGAACAAGGTGGAATGCCCTGTATGCAAAGAGAAGAGATATTGTATAGATGTACAAGGTCCTACAGTTCCAAAGAAGGTTTTACGTCACATGCCAATTATACCTAGACTTCAATGAATGTTTCATTGTAAGTCACTTGCACAATTGATGGACCGGCATGCAAATAATATGAGTAAAGATGGATTCATATGAATTCTATCCGAATTCAAAGCAATGAAACACATAGAGGAAAAATGGCCAAGAAAATTCAAAGATAAACCCCGTAGAGTCAGGTTTGGTCTTACAATTGATGGAGTGTGCCCATTCTCTTTCCTGAGCTCAAATTATAGTGTTTGGCTAGTCGGATTGATAGTATACAATAGTCCCCCATGGATGAGTGTTAGAAAGGAGCAACTTATGCTGACTCCCATTGTTCCAGAAAAATATCAAGTTAAAAACATGGATGTTTATCTTGCGCCTTTTATTGATGAGATGCAACTATTATGGAAAGGCATAAGAATGTATGCCATATCACATCCTCCATCAAATAGGTCCTTCATGTTGTATGGTGTGCTATGTTGGACTATTCATGATTTCCCAGGACTTGGTGTTTGTTATGGTAAGATAAAATATTTATGTATTTACACTCATAATTTATTTTCATCCCAACTTTCATACTTAGTTTTATACTATTTTTTTGATGTTATTAACGTTACTTGTTGAATTGCATGGCTTCAAAAAAATGGGATATTTGCATGTCCAAGATGTGCAAAAAAATTTCAAGGGTGGTATTCTAAAGATCTACATAAATTTATTTACGCAAACAACAAGGTTTTCTACCACTAGATCATAGGTTTAAAAATTTCTTGAAGAATCAATTTGATGGAAAAGTTGAAAATAGAGGCCCTCCCATGATTATGGGTCTAGGTGATTGGCTTAAAGAAGTATGAAGATGCTGAATTGAAAGCTTGGGAGGATTTTTTTGGTCGGGGTGATTCAATTCAAGAACCAGCACAAGTTCTAGTCAATATGCCAAAAGGAATGAAAAGGAAATCCATATTTTAAGAGCTCCCTTATTGGAAGTATCTATTAATATCTCATCTATTAGATCCTATGCACATCTTCAAAAATGTACCAGATTCTATATTTCAACATATATTAAGCAAAGAGGACACCTTGTCTTCGAGGAGAGATATTGCTCTTTCACGTACCAAAATTGATAGAAAATATTTGTGGCCAAACAAGGAAAATGAAACATATGCAGAAGCTCCATGGATTTTGAAAAAAAAGAAGAGCTAGACCAACTATAAAATGTCATCCATTCAATAAGGACACCTACTGGTTATGGGTCATCATTGGCTAAAGATTTTACAGTTGATGGACATATCACAGGATTTAAAACACATGATTTTCATAATTTTATGAAGGTATTATATATCATCATTTAACATTTACTGGAAACATTGATTAAGTACTAAATATATTTTGATATTTTGTTGTGTGAGGAAAAATTACTAATGACATTTTCATAAATGTGTTTGATAGCATATCATGCCATTGGCAGTTAGGGGGGATTCTTGTCTTACAGTTGACTTAAGGAATGCCATAAGTCGATTGTCAGCATTTACAAGGTATGTGGTTATATGAAATGTTCATGTGTGAGAGACATAGATATATTATATTACATTTTAATTTTTGACTAAAGGTTCATACTAATTTACTTTTCTTATATTAGGTGGATGACCTCCAAGGAGATCCATGAATGTGAAGTGCCAAAGTGGAAGAAAGAAATTGTAGAAATTGTATGTGTATTTGAGAAGGATCTCCCTACAAGTTTCATGGACCTACAAGTCCATTCAAGTCCATTTACTTATACACCTAGTCGATGAAATTGAATTGGTGGGTGTCGTATCAATGAGGTGGATGTTTTTCTTTGAGAGGTATATGAAAAATATTAAAAGATATGTCCAACAAAAGACACATCCAAAGGGTTGCATGGTTGAAGGTATGTATTGAATGAAGCATTTTTCTTCCTGTGTGAATTCCTTGGTAAGGATTTTGAAGATGGACCATGCATTTGGGATGAAGAACAAGCATCAAATATTATTGATGTAGAAAAACCACAATCTAATAGTGTTGAAGTACAAATTAGTAAGTAAATTCACGATCAGTGTGGTTGTTTTTCTTGCAATCATTAATTTACTCTGTAATTTATTTGTCAAATTAACAACATGAAATTTGGAGTTTGAAATAAACATGTTGACATGTAATAGGTGTAGACGAAATTTCTATACTTGACAAATTCATTCTGTACCACATGGAATTTATGAACACATGGACTAATTTGTATGATAAAAAGAAAGAAGTGTTAGAAGCAAGGAAACAGTTTAAGAGATCGAACCCAAGGAATACTCCACTTCCCACTGATCTACTTGGGGAATGGGGCAAAGATTGCACACTATAATGGGAAACTGAACAAATTCAAAATCAAATTGAAGATGCAGGTATAGATTCAGACATAATAGAAGATGAAATCAACATGTCTAGGGATGTGAAAGAAAGGTACAGTTGGAATTTTATAAAATTTTGTTTCCTTACAATTTTGAAACTATTAACTATTTTAATATTTGTCATTATATTTGATTTCACTAAAATAAATGGTCTTTCACAAGTGAGGAAATATCCAACAATGTGGGCATATGGTCAACATTATCGTGTAGAAAGTGTAGATGTAAAGAGACGATCCTTCGATTTGGCATCATGGTTGACTTCAAGCAATCCAATCGATCAAGCTCAAAAGATAAGAATATAATTGAAGGGAATCTACAATATGGGAAAATACAAGAAATTATTGAGTTGGATTACCGCTCTTTTAAATGTTGTATTTTTAAGTGTAGATGGTATGAAGCATTTGAGAGGACACGAAGACATGATACCCATAGTGGATTGCTTTCTATAGATTCCTCATGCTTCCTACCAGAGGATAAGGAGCCTTATGTTCTACCAATTCATTGTGAGCAGGTATTTCATTAACTCAAACAAGAAGCGGTAGTGATCATTTATTTATTAATTCATAGTTTATTGCGAATATATACATGTGTTTATTAATCAGTAATTTTTTTATAACATACGTCTAATATATGTAATTCGTTCATGTGCAGGTATTTTTCTATGAAGATATTTTGGACCCAAAATGGATGTTTGTCATACATTATGATCCAAGATTAAGGCATGTATTTGATGATGAAATAGTGGATACTAAGCAAAAAAATGATGGCCAACAAAATGAGAGAGAGGGATTAGAGAACATCGAAGAAATTGACATCCATGATGATGTTGAAGATGGTTATGTTCAGGCACAAGAAGACAACAATCTAGAGTTAGATGATGTTATGGAAGACAACAATATGGATGGCATAGAAAATGATGATCCAAATACATTTGATAACAACATAGATGGTCTACAATCAAATTTAAATGATGATGAAGATGATGCAAATCAAGATGAGGATGATGATAATATTAATTACTTGAAAGAACATATGAACATTGGCAATGATACATTGGATGACATTGTAGCAGACAATAATGTTAATGACCAAGACTTCTAAATTTTCAAAATTATTTGCAATCCATGTTTAACAAAGGATGATTCTTATGGCCTAAACTTTGAAATGCTTCAATAATATTATTTATGTCGATACAAATTACCTATTGCAATATCCTTAAATTGTTCAATCTTTGGTATGAATTGTTGGCAGAAAAAATTAGGATAACTCGGATGCTTCTTCCATTAATTTTGTATCAACATATGTTCGTGAAGACACAAAAGTTAATAAAATATTAATGCACGTAACTCACAATTATTTAAATAAGCAACTTTGTTAACTTTATTATTTTTAAATAGTTTCCATTTTTATATTGAACATGTAACAAGGCAAAATAAGCTCAAATTTTCAAAAAAAATAGTAGCTCTACCAACATCCACAATAAATGCTTTACTGTATCAGCATATTCATCACATAAGCACAATATTGAGGCTCGATAACTAATATTAATTCAAATATAAGAAGAAATAAGTATGGAAACATAAGAAAAATACAGAATGATGACACAGTCATGGAGAATATCTGATAATAAGATGTTCTCCATTATATTGCTTCAATTGATATTATAGTGCTCTTCTTTAATAATCCCAGTGTTATCCCCTCATGTTATTGTGGTAGTATGAAATAAATTTTAATTCTTAAGTTGATGGAAACCAATCAAAAGAATTTCTCTAAAAGGACTTTTAATCCTTAATAGGAGCCAATTAAAGTAAATTATTTGAAAGAAATTTAATTCACACCTAAACAAAAACCAATCAAAGCATCCACACAGTAACAACAAATGTGCCCTGATAAATCTTGCAAATTTAAATAACTTGAAAAGATCACTTTGGAGACAACAAAGCAATAAATAAGCATGAAAAATTGACACAACAATTGAACATTGAAAATGGATTACGAATTATAATTAGCCATCTCCATTATATTTCCTTTTAAATAATATGCATTATAAAAAATAGTTATTATGTTTGATGACAAATAGTTAATTAACATAAATGAAAACATAACACTTTAGCACATGAATGCATTGATCCGTTAATCTTCCAGTAGGTTGTGTCCATGACCACTTAAGATTTGTTCAAGTCTCCTACTCCATGATAATGCACCACCTACAAAGTGTATCTTCCTTATGATGTATGCTAGTCTTTAAGCTCCAATAGTTGCCCCTATGTATTTGTTGAATCTTTGGTTTGGCTGATGAATAAGTTGATGGCAGAGAGATGATGAGTGTATTCCTCCTCAGCATAAGTTTCCACGTTGGCAATTGCACCCTTCATATCCTATTCCACATACATCATCTTGTCAAGTTATTTATTTGTATTTTGTAGCACCATCTCTTCATCATTTATTTCTTGCAATGCAGTATGTATATACATGGCGAGCTCATCCTTCCAATCATATTTCTCCCTAGGATTGCCAAGGCTGTCATGGACTGCAGGATGCAAATCAAAATATTCAAGGTCCTCTTTGAGCCTATTGTCGTACTTGTTGTGTGATTCCACTAGCTTATTGTATGCCTGCAATGCCTGACCTTTCATGGCTTTCTCATTTTGGAGCTCCTCCCTTTTGTCAATCATCCATCTTTTCAATATTTCATTCTCCACAAGTGTTGAGTGTGTTTCTTTAAACAATTTCCAATATTCATTAGCACGATCCATCATCCTGTTGAATCTTTCTTTGATTATCTCACACAACATTATATTTAGTGGTTTTTAATCCTATTTCCAGCTCCTTACGTTTCTCTTGAGACTTTTGATGATAGTGTTTCTAGTAAGCTACATCTGCAAATGCATCCAATATTATTTCGTTACTCTCTAACCATGGGGAATATAATTCTGATTTGGAAGCTGAAGATGTTTTATCTCTGTGATTAGCCACCTCCTTCCTTAATTTATCATCTTCTTTTACCAGTTTTTCAATCTGTTCCTTAGTGAATTTTGCAACATTAATGTTTAACTTAGTTGTTTGAATGGGGTTAGTGTCCCCTACCCTGTGGACCAAAATATGTCCTAACACTTGGTTTGGATTACTGATGAGAGCAGGCCTTTTATCTTGAGGATACAATGTCCAAATTAGTAGGGTGGCTTCATCTGGGTTGTACCCTGATCCTAAGTACATTTTATCACTTGCCTCTTCCATTAGATTCATTATTTTGTCTCCTCTTTTCCTAAAACCGTCGAACACTATTGCAAAGTTGATATCCCATCCTGGTAAGAGTAGTAACCCAACATCTTGAACTAATTCTTTCCCCTTTTCGAAGGTGATAGATTCTAACTCTTTGTCTATTTTTTTTCTCAACTCTTCTAAGGCGCCTTCTGCTCAAGAGTGATATCCTTCATCCTTTGTCTTAGCATTCTACCTTTATGCTCATAAACAAATGATTTAAATTCAGAAGTCTTGAAAAATCACTGTCAGAAATAAATTATTGCGCAGCCTTGACTCTCACGTCATCAGAGAGTTCATCTGATACTTCAAATTTGACAATTTTTTGTTTTGGAGGTGGCTCATATTGTGTAACTACAGGGGCACTTATCTGTTTGGCCTCATCATTCTCCTCATCACTCTCTTCTTCATATTCTTCACTCATGGTTGTATCTATAGAGAAGTTCATTTCTGGAGTGGGTTGTGAGGGTATGTAATCAAGAGGCTCTATATCCTCAACTTGCATTACTGAATAAGTTGTCTGAGGTGCTTCAAATACATCTGGGGGTACATCTTTAATTAGCTCATCCACATGAGTGATGAGCTTCTCAATTCTTTCCAGAGGATCATGTACTTCATTAAATGCCCCTGAATAGGATGAGACATTTCATTTCTTCCAGGTCTCAACAAGTACAACTTTGTTATATGCAATCATCTTGTATTTTGTTGAGGCCTCGTCATAATTTCTTATTACATCATCAACAAAGAATTGGTGTTCATACCCTGATATTCCTTGTGACAATTTTTCCTTGTGAATAAAACCCTCTGTATCAAAATTATTTCTTTCATTACCCAACAGTAAATTATATTTTTCCAATTTTGTATTAATTTCTTCATACCCTTCACTGGTGACTACTGTAAAATCTCTGAAGCACAAAGTGCTAGGCATGATAGATTGCTTATTATATCTCTTATGTTTTGCATCAGATTTAGCCAATTGTTTCACAATTTCCAAATACACTATTATGTCTGGAACTATTTTTGGCAATAGATGTGGGGCTCCTTCAAACCCATAGACTCTAATCATAGTGCAATTAGGAAATGCATACCAATCCCCCCAGTTATGATTTACCTTTTCCTGGGGCCCTTTTCCTTTGGTCTCAAGAATTTATGTATTTCAAGGGATAGGTTATAATTACATGGATATCCCAACAATTTCAACAATGGCTTGACAAAATATTCCTCAAAGTATAGATAGTGTGATCTACCATATCTGCTATCCCATATGGAAGTCCACATTTGTACAAGTTTATAATTCCCAATTTCATCTATATCTCTTATCCTCAATTCTTCTCCCCAGAACCTTCTAACTTGTCCTTCATGTAGAAGAAAATGCATAAACAAAGAGTAATGTTTGAAATCATGAATTTTATCACTGTTGCTTTTGATCCTTCCCATCCCCTGGTTCAGATGATTGGCTAAATAACTGACGTAGTCAAATGGTCTGGCATCTTTGCTTTGTATGTCTGCAGCCAAGACCATTGGGGAAATTGACATGAGGGGTGGGACCTCTACTCCTAACACTTGTCCAACTGAATAGTATGTATATTGAAAATATTCTTCAAATAAATCCTCATGAAATGGAGAGTTTTCATTACTAAAAAACCTTCTGAGCTAGCTACCTTCATCCCTGGGCCTATGTAGTGGTAGCTTCCATCTTTTATAGCTCGTGTCCATGTGACGGTACTCTGTTAGAAGGTCTTTGATTGTAAATGGTAAATTTAGAGAGCATTCCAATTGAAAAACATTAGATATGAGATCTTTGGAGATAATGAGAATGGCAGACCCATCGTGTGATTGAATAGCTCTTCTTTTAGGGTCATATTTTTTGGCTAGAGGTTTAACCAGCTCTGTATTAACAAACACATTGGGTACCACTAATCTTCCTAGGTTCAATCTCCATGGGTTTCAGACTGGTTGAAACCTATATCGTTTCCTCTAATGGTATATGAATAGCTCATATCCCCATCGTGGTGTCCACACGTCTCCTAAACCTTTGTGCTTGTCCCATAACTTATCCATGGAAGGATTTGTTTGTGCACTCCTTTTAGGTCTCGACCCTGACCCCGAGCATTGGTCAATTCAGTCCTAGTTTAGAAGTCTTTTCTCTATTTTTTATTTCTTAATTTTCCATGTTTCTGAGCTTTCTTCCATTGTTCAATTTTCTTATAATTCTTTATAGAAGCAACTTCTTAGTCGGTTTTTGTATACTTACTTGGATTCACTTTCATTGGTTCTGAGTTGTGCAGTAATGAAAAATTCCCAACCTCCTTTACTCTACTCCCGCGTCCAGCGAATCCTTTTCAAGTCTTAATGAAAATATGAGATGAAATTGAGGTATAATTCACTCAGTTCTAGCTCATAAACGCTCCACTTTCTATCAATCTTTTCATCGGAAAAATCATTTATTTTGAATATATTAACTATATAAATTAGATGTCACATCAATCGAAAACAATCATCATTGTTGCATCGACGAGACCATGATTCCATTTTCACCAATAACCACCTTCTTCATCGATGAACTCCTTCCTTTCGAGGTATCGGCGGGACACCAGATAATGTCTCCCTGATGTTCCCTAGTTCCTCCAATATCCTTCCTTAACATGTACTTGATGGTTCATGGTCTTATCGGGTCATCGGGGAGACTCTTGTTAGCCTTCCACCGATAAGTGTCACTTCCTCTGATGCCTTCATCCTTTTATCATTGCATCGGGGGAACCAGACTTTATGTTGGCCCGATAGCCTTTTGTTCCCTCAATATACTTTCACCACATGTTGAACTTCGTTACTGTATAATGTATCGCTCCATCAGTGGGACATTGTGTTCCCTTCCGTTGATATGTTCTAGTGTTGTCGATATTATTTATTTAATATGTTCTAATCCCTAAGATATGCACATAGGACCAATCAGTGATGAATTCAACCAAAACATAGGGCGCTACACTCGACGCTACACTTGGCGATAGACTAGGAGCTAAAGTATGCTCCAAAGTAGGAACAAAATTAGGCATTAAATTAGGTGTTATTATTGGTGCTACACTCGAGAGCTAAACTCAGCGAAAACTCGATGCTAAATTTGGCACTGAACTTGGCGTTGAACTCGACGCTAAACATGGCGTAAAAGTTGGTGCTACTTTGCACCGAATTCAGTGCCTGCTTCTTTTGGTCAGCACAATAAATGCCAAAAATAGCGCTGACCCAACAAATAGCACTGACTTTTTCAGAAAATTGGAGAAAAATACATTGAAATAGTGGGGGGAAGAAAAAAAGGGAGCAAATCATAGGGATTTGTTGTAGTGAAGGGAGAGATAAAGAGAGATCATAAAGGGATAGCTATATATCCAGAAGAGATAAATATATAGAGAGGGGGAGAGAGGGAGAGAGGGAGAGATAGAAATATAAACATATAGAGATAGGAAGTGATATATAAAGAGGGGTAGAGAGAGGGAAATATAAAGGGGTAAAGAGATATGGATAGATAATGAGATAGAGATAGAGAAAGATATGTAAGAATTTAAATATGAAGAGATAGAGATAGAGATAGAGATAGAGATAGATAGAGAGAGAGAGAGAGAGAGAGAGAGAGAGAGAGAGAGAGAGAGAGAGAGAGAGACAAGGAGTGTGTGTGTGTGCATGAGTAAGAGAGATAGAGAGGGAGATATATATGTATAAATGGATAGAGATGGAGGCTGATGGAGGGAGAAAAATAGAGATATGGATAGATAATGAGATAGAGATAGAGAAAGATATGTAAGAATTTAAATATGAAGAGATAGAGATAGATATAGAGAGAGAAACAAGGAGTGTGTGTGTGTGTGTGTATGAGTAAGAGAGATAGAGAGGGAGGCTGATGGAGGGAGAAAAATACAAATAGGAGAGAGAATTAGAGAGATATAAAAAGAGGAAGTGATAGGGAGAGGGAAAATAGGGATATAAATTGGAGAGATAGAGAGATAAATATAAACTGGGAAAGATAGAGAGGGAGAGAGAGAGAGAGAGACAAAGACAAAGATAGATAGAGAGAGATAAATATAAATGGGGAGATGAAAGGAGAGAGGGAGAGAGGGAGAGGGAGAGGGAGAGATAGAGATAGAAAGAGGGAGTCAATGAAAGAGGGGGATATGGAGAGAGAGAAATGAAAAGATATAGGAAGTGATATATAGAGAGAGGTAGAGAGAGTAGGAGAGATGGAGAGATGGAGAGATGGAGTAAATAAGAGAGAGATAGAGATAATGAGTTATAAATAGATAAGAAGAGGGAGAGATAGAAAGATAGAAATAGAGAGGGCAAGAGTGAGAGATAAAGTCTAGGTGATATAGAAAATTAATAGAGAGATGGAGAGAGATGGAGAGAGATAGAGAGATATATAAATAGATACTCTAGAGGGAGGGAGGATAGAGAAGTTGAGAAATATAGAAAGAGAGAGTGATAGGGGGAGAGGGAGAGATATGGATAGAGAGAGGGAGAGATAGAGAGATATATATAGTGGGAAAGATAAAGGGGAAAGAGAGAAGGAGATGTAAGGAGATAGAGTTAGGGAGATAGATAGAGAGGAAGATAGAGATGGAGATGGAGATGGAAATGGAGAGAGGGAGAGAGAAATAGAGATAGAAAGAGGGGGTACACAAAGAGAGGGATAGATGGAGGGATAGAAAGATAGGGATAGGAAGTTATATAGAGAGAGGTAGAGAGAGGGAGAGATATATAGAGAGAGGTAGGGAGAAGTACATATGGGGAGATATCATAGAGATATGGGAAGAGAAAGAGAGATAGATCTTTATATTTTTGTCTCCCTCTCTTTCTTTATATTTTTTATTGTCTCTCAATCTCTCTCTTCCTCTCCCATATTTCTCTTTATATTTGTCTCCCCTTGTCTCTTCCTCTATCTATCTTTATCACATTTATTCTCTTTGTCTATTTACCTCTCCCTATCATTCTACCCTTACTATTTTTTGCTATCCCTATTTATCTCCCTCCTCTCTCCCCTTTTCCCTCTTTATCTCTTGATATCTTGACCTCTCTACATATATTTGTCTCCTATTTCTCTTTATCTATCTATCTCTCTTTATGTGACTATATCTATATAGGTCTCTCCTCTTCTCTCTTTTCCTCTCTCTTTATTCCTCTCTCTTCCTCTCTCCATATTTATCCTTTATATCTATACCTCTATTTTTGTATCTCTATCTCTCTTTTTATCTCTTTGTATCCCTCCATTTCTCTATTTCTCTCTCTATCTATTTTCCTCCTAAGTGTGCAATGGGCACATTGAATAGGTTTTAAAGGTGAATTATCATATCCTTAACCAAATGACATGCAACCCTAAGAATAACTCCCTAGGATGTGCTATCCTTGGATTGTTGGCATGAAATGACTAATCAAAAGTTACCTCTCTCTCCCACTCTATAAATTTTAATTTATATTTTAAGTTTGAAATTTTTATTATATAAATTATAACAAAAAATTAAAATAGAATTATTCTACAATAATTAAAGTTTTAATAAGATAACTAATTATAAATTAAATTAATTCTAATATTTTTAATTAGTATTTGTAATTTCATAAAAAATAAATTTCAAACTTAAATCTAAATTAAAAACTAAAATAAAATAAACTAAAGGGAAAGTCAAAATATATCAAAATCTAAATATTAATAAACATAATAATTTTAAAAAATTAATAGCAAATATTAAACTTATTAAGTTATTTTAAATGATTAAGGGCGGACCTAGCTCGATTGGCTAAAGTATCCTCTTGTAGGCAGTTTATAGGGGCTACCTGACTCCTGCAGTTAAAAAAAATAATAATAAATGATTAAATAAAAAAGTAAAACTATTTTTTTAACTTATTATAATTGAAATATTAATAAAATATGTGTTTAACAAATATATTTAATATATTACAAACAATATTAACAAATAAAAAAATATTATTAAATAAATTATATTTCAAAATCAGAGTTTATTTCAAAAGAAACTAAATTATGTTTTATTTCATTAATAATTCCCTGTTATTTCTAATGGGAAACTTGTATCATCTTTTATTTTGTTCTCATTATTTTTAAGGATTCTCTTAGGGGTAGATGGATGGTCATAAAATTAGAGAGAGGAGTGAGAGTGGAAACATGAGAAATAATGGGAATAAAAATAAAATGGGGGATAGTGAATGAATATGGGGTGACAAAATGAGAAATATGAACAATACTACCAGGATGAGAAGTAAATCACAATAGGATGAGTAAAGTGTGAATTGAATATGAGAAGCAAACGTAAGGAAATGATTAGTGGAAGGGTTGATGATGGAACATGTTTCACACTTAAAGTGGGATAAGAAGATCTAGGAGGGACAATATAAGAAGAGGCTTGGTAGGAAGGAGGATGAGCCACACTATTCAAAAAGTTTTATAATATTATCATTTTTCTTATAAACTTTAGTGAGTTGTGAAATACACCAACTAGAGTAGAAGGATTAACATTATAGTTTGAATTTGCAAGAAATGATATATTATTTGTTGAATAATAGTCATATATTGCTTATCCATTTGTTCAATATGGTCATTGTGATCAAAGGAATCCCCACATAAAAATTAGTAGTAGCATTTTGTTCTCAACCATAAACTCCTTATTTTAATGCAAAGCAATTGTAGAGTTTAATCAAGGTCTTTTCCTTAGTGGAAAGTAGGGGGGTGATGAGAAATTGACATAAAAAAAAATTGAAACTAAGAAAAGGTTCAAAGTTGATATAACATATTAGATTTGAAATAGAATAAAAAAAAAACCAAGGTCAAAGCCTAAGGGGAGTAGGATTATTGGGTTCACCAAAACAAGGAGGTGAAAATAAATCCTCTAAATATACTAAGCTAATAAATGAATATAAATAAATCAATATCATAATTAACCTAGCTAAATGTTTTGAATAAAGAAAAGTTGCAAATTGTATACTAAAATAAATGCTAAAATTAACAAAGAAGGCTAAAGACACTTAGCTTTATGTCATAACAATATATTTTCTATTAAAATAAACGATTTAGTGGTTTGACTTGGACTTTTACTATTAGATTTCAATAATAATGTGTTGGCATACTAGGACATGACACACACTCTATGGTTTGGAACCACATGTTTGATCTTGATGTGGAAAGTCATAGGCTTGAACACATTGTGTTGTCTTCAAATAGGAACTTTTGATCTTGAAAAAATTGTTTTCCTCTATGTGCCTAGACTAGTAGGTGCTTGAGAGATTTAGTAGAGCCTAATATTAAGAGTAGAGTTTGTGTCTTGTCTTGATGGAAATCAAGCCCTTAGTATTGATTAGACAGTGTATGAAGAAGTTGAAAGACATTCTAAGTAGAGTGTAAATGCCTATGTATTTGTCATTATAACTATGAATGATAATGTAATGCTCTTTATGATCAAACTGATATGTGAATAATGAGTTATAAAATGGATGTCCAAGGGCTTTACACTTTTATGCAATACACAAGCATTCAAGTATGGATATTTTGCACTTGAGTCAACACATAATGGTTGGTTGGAGTCAACATAGATTAGGATCATGATTAAATGTATTTTTTGGAAAAGGGGATCGAGGCTACACTTTCAATCTTGAACTTGGTTTACGGCTACACATATGACCATGACTTAGGATTGAGAACAAGTAGAATTAGGGTGGGATCTAGATCCACCGAAGAATAGGACATATGATCAAATCAAGTTTAGGACGAATTCCAACTCTTGCATATAAATATACCATTTGATGAATAGACTATATAGTGACCGAGAAGAGGGGAATTTGTGTGAGATCCACTTTTCACCTTTAAAACTATGTGGTGACTTTGACTATTTCTTGTACAATTATAAAATTAAAACTAGAATTATTAAATTATTACTAATAAAAATTTCACATTCAAAATAAACTACCAAAAGCCAAGAAATAGACCCACCATGGGAGTGTGTAGTCATAACCACTGCTCTTTCCTTCATTAACATTCTCTACACAAGTAAGTTTTGAGAATGGTTGTGAGGATGACTTTTAATATCACTTATTAGTGTTGTCCATCCTTAATGTCTACCATGCCCATTTTCAAAAGTGTGTTTATGATGTGTCATTTTTAAAAATATAGATATTGCAATCATTCTCTTTCTTCTTGTGTTTTTCAATTTTTATCGCCCAAATTAATATTCTTCTTAGTTAAAATTAACTTCAAGAAAAATCGCATTATGTAACAAGATGAAATTACTTTTTACTATATTAAAGACAGTGCTAGTGAAAGCACAACGATCATCATAGACTTCAACTTCACTTTAATATCTTTTACATTAACTTTGACAATTGAAATACTTCTCCTATTTAAAAAATATTCATTTTGCTTTTAAATGACAATATTAAAAAATAACTAACAGTTGAATTAGTACTTTCTTATTGATATATCCACTAACTCTTACTAAAAATGTTTTATAATTTTTTAATGTCTTCCTTATTTGATTGTTAGCTCTCCTTTTCCTTATTTACCTCTCTAACAATGACTATGTAATGTGACGTTGTAATCCTTTTAATTAATTTATTTTTTATTCTACCTGAAAGCAATAGGAAACCCATCCAAAAGAGAATTTCTACAGAAACATAGAATAGCACTCCTCCTATACTAAATACCACTTTTACAGATTTCCCTCTCTAGACTTTATTTCCAAATCTAGGAAAATATGAATCACATTTTATTTTTATCGATTGGGAAAAGCCCACATTTTTTCCATGAATGGTTTCTCTGTTGCAATTTTAACCACAAAGTTTGAGAAATAGGAAATGAAGAGGAGTCTCATGGGACCTCCAAGTGGGTCACTGTTCTCATCAGCTGTTTGCCATGTTGCTATGGAAGCTGTTGTACCTTTAATCACATCCAACAACATAAAAAAGGTTTGAGTATGCTCTGCCATCACTTCTTCTAAATTTGGTGGACAGCCACCAAACAGACTGCTTCTTCTCTTCATATGTCATGCAAAGATTGGATTCAAATCCCTTGCATAACTATTCTACTAAACCTATACACATGCTTTTAGTTAAGCTTCACATGGCCTCCTTCCTGCTAATTCTGATGGTGGGTTTTCTATTGATTCCTATACAGTGCAGTGAAGAGAAGAAGACCAACATGAGTCATGAGCTTGTTGAAGGTGAATATGATAGGAGCAGAAGCAGCAGCAGCAGCAGAGGTGGTGCAGATGCCCTAAAGGGAGAGTACAAGTATTTGATGCACAGGAGATTTGGCTACAACTTCAGCTCTCTTCCCAAAGGAATTCCCTTCCTCCACCATTCAGGTCCTTCCAGACGCCATAATGGATTTGGCCTTGACTCTACCAAATCTCCCTGAACATTAACATTTGCAGACCAGTATGCTACCTTTCTTTGAATCTTCTTCAAATGAATTTTTGATGAAGCTTCTAATGCATGGTGATATTTTGTTGGAAAACTGTAAATGAACTTCACCAAGTTTGTTTTAGAGTGGATCTATTTTTTTTTTTATATGTGTATATATATATATATTCAAGTATATCTTACAGATTGATTGAGTGGTGTATTCTGATCAGTTAGTTTGATAAACACAAGATAAACCAGACATTAGGTTTTACTGTTATTTCTCTCTTGATGTTGATGACAATCCAGTTTGGAAGATACAAAAATATGATGTTGATGATTATCTAGTTTGGAAGATATATATATAATCTAGTGTGAATGATATATAAATTTGACGTGTACCATGATCAGTATCTTTATCACAGAGTTCTTTTAACATGAAACCATATCAGATTCATCTTTTAATATGAAACCATATCAGATTCATAATTGTTTGGCAAGATAATTTCAAACCAAAGTGATTGCACAGATGAGCAATCACTTCATTGCAATATATTTTCTCTTTTAAATGGTCAAGAAAACTTCGGGGGATTGGCAGTATGTGCAGCTAGTCTATAAATATGTACATTAATCTTCAGTACTTGTTGGTGTGGAGATGGATGAACTACTTTGAGACTATACTGATATCAACTATATATGCCATGGCTGCCCTTGCAATGCTTATTGCTCACCATTGTTTTAGCTATGTACTTGGTGTTGATAGATAGAGTAGCTCTGCTATAGTAGAATTTGTAAATGCTTATGATAATACTGTATTGATTCTAAATGATTAAGATATTATGTGGGTATTATTTTCAAATGTTTCTGAAAATATTGTAAGAGGTATTTTCCACAGTGTGTCAAATTGTGATATTGCTATCAAAATTCAACTGTATTGATACTAAACAACAAAGTTATTATCATAGAATTAATGGGTGTTCAGTACTCCTTTGGAATGGCTTAGATGGGTTTCCCATCTGTTATCAACTAGAAGCAATTCAACTTAGTTTCACAGTGCTTCATAGTAGTCAATCTCTTAAAAAGACACTCTCATTTTTTTGAAGATAAACAATAAGATAGAAATCATGAACCATTCAATGGATCAAATGGGTACCTGCCTCTTTCTGCATATGCAGGCTATGAAACAGATAAGAGACAATTGATTTGGAAAGATACATTAAAAAGCATCATAACCCTAGAACTCATTCTTATCGAGAAATGTGTTGGGGACACTCATCACAATCAAAATCATTGTATATTAGATATAAATCAAATTTAAAAAGATGAGCAAGTACAAAAGATGCTGTTTCTATCAAACAAAATCACTATATTGCATCCTTTTTAAAAAATCTCTTGAGGTGGCTAGTGATATGATGGTGTCATTTGTTTTTGTTTGTGAAGGCAAATACTAAATAGAATTAGTGATAGAGATGCAACGAGAAGCCCGGATTTAGTGTATTTTGACCAGTCTAAGACTAAATACAACACTCAAGTATTTATTTTGTAGACAATGATGATATCCTTTTGACTTTGGTATTCCTAGTCTTCCTAACTCTTAAATAATATTCTAGAGAATTTCTGCTAATTTTATATGAGAGTGTGACAAGAGCAATCAAAAAGCATAAATACAAAAGAAAGAATCTAGTGCTTATGACTTATATGGGTAAAGCAATAAAAAAATATGAATATAGAAGAAAGAATCTAGTGTTTATGATTTATATGGGTAAAGCAATAAAAAAAAACGATCCGTATAAATAGGAGTTCGTTTGGATCGTAGGTTTGTTTTATATAGGCTTCGGGTTCGACTCTAAGATCTGGATTAACCCAATGTACGTGGCTGACGGGTAACTGTATGCATCCTCAGAAAATTAGTCTCGCCTCAGCTCACTCCAACTAATCGTTGGATTGGATCGCATGAATACCCTGAATTAAAAAAATTAATAATAAAAAAGCATGAATACAAAAGAACCTAGTGCTTATGACTTATATGGGTAAAGTTATTATGCAAAAAGAATGTTTGAAAGAGAATGATTCATTCATCTACCATTCTAAAAGCACACAGAACATTTCATTGAAAGAGTTGAAGTGGTGCTTGTTGATTTCGAGGAGCATGTTATGTGGGTCTGTGGTGGAAAGCTTTAGGACACACCCACTTTATTCGATTTGACCTGATTTTGATTAGATGACTGTCAATCATTACACATTTCAATATCATTGAATGGTTTATGTAAAACCTTTGATCTTGTTTTGATTAGATGAATGTCAATAATTACACATTTGAATATTATTGAATAGTTAATGTAGAATATTTGAGCTTGATTTCTCAATGTCCAATTCAATACCCAATTGGATCTGTGGAGAGGATCGTGCAAAGTGATATGATTGAAGGCATAACTGGAACTAAAAAAGTGATAAATAGTTAGAAAATTGTAAAGTACACATAACGTGCATATATATCTAAAGCTAAAGGGATATAAAGACCCAATATAAAAGAATTGAAAAGCTATCCTTTCTATCATGTGAAAGGATTGAAGTTGAAAAGCTAATCAATGTCTTTGTTTCACTTTTATAATTTTGGTGGAAGCACAAAACCCTCTCGAACAAACCTAGGAGCATCAATAATTGAGGAGGGTATATATTTTATTTCAATTTTTTAAGGTTGAATTTATTGAAATTGTATGTTCTTTTAAGTTTATTTTCTAGTATTAGTGGTCTTTGGTCTATCAATAATTCAGGAGGGTATATATTTTATTTCAATTTTTTAAGGTTGAATTTATTGAAATTGTATGTTCTTTTAAGTTTATTTTCTAGTATTAGTGATTTTTGGTCTATTAGTGAAGTTCAATGGCTTTAAACATTTTATTAGCAATCAAGTTTTCTTTCATGCAAAGGATAGCTTTTTCTATCATATGAACATTTTTTTCTAAATTATTGTTTTATTGCTTTATTTAGAAAGTTACACTTTCATTCAAGAATAAGCTCACCTAAGTTATATATCCTTGGGATGAAATAGAGACCAAAACTGCTCATAGAAAAATTAGACTACTGATTTAGCAATAATTAACATCTTAGAATGGTGAGCAAAAGTGAGGCAAATGACAAACTACTTTGTGCAATAAAACTCAAGCAATTTCTTGGGTTGAATAACTTCTAGGCAGATAATTTCAATAGGTTCAAAAATATTTGCAGCTATCAACTATATGACAACTAATAGAAGAAAAGAGAATATGTTAAAGGGATATATTGAAGAAAATCAAGTAGTTAAAACTATGCTTAAGCATTAGTTTTTTAACTCTCCTAATTTTCCCCCTTTTACAAATGAGTAGGTACATTTAGTGGATATCTTAGATGGAAATATTATCTCTTAGGAATGCAAGAATGATGTTTATCTTTTAGGAGTGCAAGAATTATGTTAATAATTTCCATTCTTCTGGTAATTGTTGCAAACAACATATCACCCTTGACAAGAAAAAACTCTCCCACTTTATTAAATAATTATTGGCGTTGATATGTGGTTCGACACACTCACCAACCCAGATAAAGTGCACATGAATAGTTCACCTCTCCTAAAAGGAAATTAAACTTTCTTAAGATCTATATCACTGTCATGGCGGTGCAAGATAACTTAGTGACCTTTGTAATGATGTTCCAATTCATGGGGCTTGTGTTATTTTTAAGTATATTTAAAAATACAGTTGGTTAAATTTACAAAATTATTATTGTTTCCAAGTTTATCCTTTATTCAGGAATTGATCCAAAATGTTCAATTTATTCATATAGTACTGCAAATTTAGAAATAAATAATGAAGATACACTTGCAAGAATGAGATTTAGCTCTAGAATAGTAATTTGCAAATGGCAATCCTAAATATAGTCCTATCCTAACTAGATATATATAAAAAAATACAAAAGATACAAGGTTGTAAGAGAGAATGAGTCTTTTTTATGGAGTTGATAGATTGACCCTATCGAGGTGAGGAATTCCTTATAAAAAATTAAAATTTCTTACTTGGCCAATATACACACAAATATAGAAAAAATATGGTGTAAGATTCTAAGATCAATCAACAATGAAGAAAGAAGCAAATGACCACCATATGCATGCATAAATTAGGTACATATAGTCCTTCAATTCATAATATGTTTCATTTCAACACTATGAAATTCATCAACATCACATAAGTTATAGAAATTAAAAGAACATGGATCATGTTCGAAAAACAAAAAATAAGATAAAAATAATTGATTGTCTAAAAATTCTATAAAGATAATTATTATTCTCACCCCTTACAAGATTTTCAAGTATGTACTTAAATAAAAAAAACATTTTAAAATCAAGTGGTCTATAACCTAGCAAACTTTGTAAAAACATTAAATTTTAGTTTGAGATTAATGGCCTAGGTGTGAAATAAACAAGAATTAAGTTCTTATGGTAAAGAGTCATCTTGTAGCAATCTTTTCAATCACATCTCTATCTGAAAAAGGTAGAACAAGTTCCAAAGTTGGTTCATTCTATCTTTTTAAGCGTCTCCTAATAAAAAAAATCTTCTCAAATAGATCTCCATGTAGTATGGTTTGAGAAAAAATTCAAGGTAGGTAAGTCCACTCATTAAAAACCTCTTAAGTCTCATTCGGTAAATGTAAGGAAAATCAATTATCTTGATAGTGAAGATCTTCATGTAGAAATTTCCTTCTTGAGTAAGTCCTTATATTAGTCCATATCCCAATAAAATTTTATTTGTTATTAATTAAATTAGTTTTGAAGGGATCAAAAATCTTATGCAATAGATAAAATAGCTCAAATAATACACAACAATCCTCGAAGGGATGAAAACATAACTATAACTAAGCTACCAAATGAGAATCAATACAACAAAAAATAAATTCATAAACACAAAGTGTGAACCTAAAGATCTAATCGAAACAATGTAATACCCAAACCTATTCAACCCCAAGATAGGTAATCTCAATGTGGCATATATTACAACATGAGGTCTCCTTCACATATTTCCCTATAGGCTGAATAAACTTCAAATATTCTTTCACGTAACACAAGTTTCATAGGTTGTCTCCCAAGGTAGCATGTAAGAATATCCATATGTTTTCAATCAATCATATACTATGTATCCAAATTTCACCAATTGACATTTCTTAATACCAATAATGATTTCAAGTCTAAAATATTTCTTATTACATGGTTTCCAACTTCCTCACTCATTGGGAAAAACATCGTGAGATATTTTTTTAATTTATTTGTTTATATTAAAAAAAAAATTCAATACCTCCATTTATTGTTATGGGGTTCCTTAACCATCTCTCCTTGACAAATAATAATATATAATACATGGCCTTATCATGAGACAGAGTTAAACCAAAACATGTGTGACCTCGTGACTTTAGCAATACTATCATGCTTTATTTTTTCTTTAAAATATTCTTCATGTACATTTTTCATGGGATTTTTAAGAAATAACACCGTGTCTTTAGTTCAAATATAAACTATTTTATGCATACAAGGATCAAACTCATAATATAAATATGAGAATCCAACATTAATATCAATAAGACATGATAACTCAACTATTTTGATCCAAAATGAAATTATAATCCAACATTAATATCAATAAGACATGATAACTTAACTATTTTGATCCAAAATGAAATTATAGTTCATGAATAAAAATTAAATGGGTACAATTCAATTTATTGTGCATCTATATCATGTACCCAAACAAATTTATTTTATCCATATTAGGGATTTCAATGAAAAAATATCTTCTGAAAGGTGTTTATTCTCAATGTCATGCCTAAATTGGCTTCAATTCTACTCAATGTTAATGATTTGTAAGTTATTCATTTCTTTTTTAATCTCTAGATGTCTTTGTGTGTCTTTCCTTAGTTAACTCTCATATTTGATCAAATGAAATATTTACTAACGTGCAAATATATTCCACTCACCTACTACTCAATCCATGTAGATTAATTTCTATTAGCATTTGAATCAGAATTAAAAGCTATATGACCTTGACCTTGTGAAAACCTTACTTTCTCACACATTACACTTCCTTACGAACTATATATACATTCCTTATGCAAAATAATATCCAAGAGCTTAAAATGAATGGCACAAATCTTCTTGGTGTTGACAAAAATTAGGGCATGTAGCCAAAAATATTTGAATTTTAAATTTTATTTAAGATAGGTGAATAAAATCCCTAGGATGGGAATGGGGCCATCATCAATAATATAAATAAAACTATCAAATTCATCACTAATGAATTACCTCATAAGAAATTTGGGAAGGAGTTAAAAATATTATATTTAATGTTGATCTAATAGCCAATGCTAAGTTGTTATTGTGTTGGATGTCCAACACTTATTGGCCAAACTCTAAAGTTCTCAGTATTTGACTTGATATTGTGTGTTGACAAAGCATATGAGGAGACACAACTTAGGCTTGGTAGGAGAATATATATATAACTAAGTTTTTGGGATTATTTGATAACCATTCACAAATTCATTTACTTTATTGGTCAATTTCATGTTGAATCTACAAAAATCATCCTTGTGGTAACATTGCATTAATCTAACTCACCTAAGAATCCCTTGGAAGCACATTGAAAATAACTTATAAATGATAACAAATGGGTTCCCTTTTGAGATTGTGAGTGGGCCTTTGGCTGCCACTTCTGGTGACAGTGCTCCGGCTATCTTTTCGAGTGGCTCCCCTAATTTGGACATGCCTACTAAGAGGAATACAAATCAAATCTATAAGACAACGGCTGCTAGCTTTCCTCTTTAGGACAATTGTGTGTTGGCTTGGCTTGATAAGGCAGCGCAAGTGGAAGAGGGTTGGATCACTGTAAAGGGCAAAAAAGATAAGTCCTCTAAACCTCCTTTCAACATGACTCTCCGCTCCCACAAGAGTAATTCTAAATGTAAATATTGATGGTTCTTGTTTGGGGGCTAGTTTTTGGCTGGTTGTTGGTTGTTTTATCCTTGGTTGCCTATGCCTTCATGTCTTTTAGTTTTGACAACCTTCTGGTTGAGGGTTCCAGATCCATTCAAAATCTACTTGTAAATGGTTTTGGGGTCCCTTCAAAACCTGTTTTTACCTTAATCAAAAACAAATGGGTTCCAATTTCTATACAACCATGTGTATATAGATCCAATACATTCATGCATAACAAGACTTGCCAATGACCTAAATTTGAGTTTTTTTTTGTTATAAACTATATGGAACACTGTCACCAAATTGTTAGCCAATAGATTGAAAGCTTGCCCATAAGTGTCATTTATAAAAAGGTTAGGTCACCAATTTTATGGAAAAGAGAAATAAATTATTAGAAACTCAAATTCATGTAGCATAATTATCATCAAATGGATAGTGTGTTGATGGTGATGAATCCAATAGATAGTGTGGGATAAATAATATAAAACTAATTGACATTGATTTAGATGTTGCATGAGGTTTGTGCACTAGCTAGTGAAATGATTTCATATGTCCTTATCTTCTTGTCATCTCTTAAATATGAAATATATCTTTTGTAATTAGTTTTTCCTTAGTATTCTAACATCTTCATTATGGGTAGACCATTACAATAAAGCTAAGTCTACTCAAAGGATTTGGGGTGTAGGAGTTAATGGTGAACTTCCAACGCTTCAAGATCACCTGCAAGACAAAAATAACTTCCACAAGAGAGAAATGGAAATAATATCATTCTATTATTATGGATGCAATATTTCCAAATTAAATATGTGATGTGCATATGATGTCTTTCTTATAAAGGCAAGTTGAGAGATATGAATAGACAAGATCTTGACATGTGTCTTAATCTTGTACAATGATAAAACTACTTCAACAATATTAATTGACCTAGGAACAAACATTAAATAAAAGCCAACTAGATAAGATATGATTAAGATCTTATCTAAACAACTAATACTTCTAGAAAACACACCTAGGACCTAAGTAAAATTAACATGTAAATAGGACCCACTAATTAACTAGTTAGGTAAAACACCTATTTACACCAACACCCCCCCTTTAAGTGCAACTTAGGGAGAAGATTATTATGCAAATTATGCAAAGATGGAAGGATGGGTCCCAACTACAAGGCCATGTTAGGTACCCATATACAAATCCAATCTCTTATAAACAGAGAAAAGGAGAAAACACAGTGGGACAAAACCCCTCTCCAAAAGAGAGAAAAGGAAACAAAGATGATGTATGGAGGACTCAATTATACCCACCAAGGATTAAATCCATCATAAATATATAATTAATGAACCCCCATAAGAGGGAAAGAGAGAGACAAGATATCCCCCCATAATGTATAATCTCCTACAAAATAGTGAATGTCTAAAGACAAAATGTAACTCAATACCTACAAACAATATTTATCCCTTTGGGAAGAAGATAGACCAAGTACAAATGCAAGAATTCTTCCCATTTTGGATAAGAATTGGAAGGAATATGAACCCATATGTATGAAGATTTTATCTCTGAAATCTGCTCATGTGTTGTCAAGGTTTTGGTAGATGATGATGATGCCACAATCCAATCAGGTACATGCATAATCACAATAATATGTGACAAACCAAGAACAAATGGAAACTGATATTGAACTAAATCAAAGACAAAGATGAAGTGACAATATTTGTGTCATGACTGTCATCAAATAGGAGAGATAAACCCTCAAATTGGTCCTCCAAATTTGAAATATGAGACTTCCCAAACTAAGGTGCAATGTCTGATAAATAGGAATCTTAATCAAGAAGACAATTAGATAACTATTACAATAAATCACTAGAATTTCTCAATGAATCATTAATAAATGATGAATGTGTGATCTCAATAGGAGAAGCAGGAGTTACAGGAGAAGTCTTGGGAGCATCTAGATGCCCAAGTTCTACATCATATTCAAGCTCCTCTAAGGTCCCATCATCAAAAGGTAGATTGACAACATCATCAAGTGGAATGATACAATTTGATACAGGATCATCTGGGAATGGAGGATTATGTGGATCTCCAAAAATCTCCCAAAGCTTAGTCCAAACTATGTGTGGGCACAAGATTCCTGAAATTTGATGGTAGGTCTCTCTGAAGATGCTTTCACTGAAACAAGAACCAATCAAACTTATAATATGATCATTCTTATTATGCCAAACTAATTTCTTCCATGTTGTCTTTGGCTCAGGTATGAGTCCATAAAAATGAGGAAAAATATTGAGCCACCTACAATGTGTTAGGATACCTTTTGTGAAGACTCATAATTATCCTTAGTCAAAATGATTACAAAAGGATGAGTTTCATAACCCATTATTACAACAATGATGCACTTCTCAAATGATAAAATATGAGATCAACACATAAAATGTGGCTAAAATGAAGTATTATGATCAAAACAACACCCTCCTAATTGCCAAAATATCTAAGTAATCTTTAGGATACCCACCGAGAAATAACTAAAATCATAATATACTTGGTATATAAATAGGAAAAAGTATATGTATGGCTAGATATAGCTCCTCAATACCTCTCTAACGCTACAAAAATCATAAAAATCAGAGATCATGACAAAAAGTTATGAGCTTAGGAGCCAAAAAATAAGATCTAACTTAAGTTAGCAATTATTGCCACCAAATAGAAAAATTCCAAAAAATAACCTACACCACTGAAATATTCACAGAGCCATCTTTCCAACAATATCTTTTTTTCAAAGAACAACCTCTTGGATTGCAAGTTATAGTGTTTTGAAAAAAATAATCCCTATTTTAGGGCTATAGAGGGCAAGATTAAGCACCTAGGTGCTAAAATTTGGTCACTCTATGTGACCGCATTGCTCCTGGGAGAAAAATAAAAACCCACCACTTGACAAACGATAGGGTAGTTATGGTTTGGTGGTGGGGGTAAGTGGCTTCATGCGCTACTCAAACCATAGTCGGGACTACCTACAGGACCACATGGCACAAAAACCCTATGATTAGAAGCCTTCAACAGTTAAAAACAAACCAACTGCAATTTTAACAAAGCTTTTATTAATTAGAAAAAAAAATTTGTACCATACAACTGACAAGTGACAATTGATTTGGCAGTCACTAATGAAGACCAAGTATTCCAAGTGATGCAAACTCTACATAGTGATGATGATAGAAGAGGAATATTCCTCAATATATGCCACCCAAATTCTCAAAATATTCTCTACAACCTTACAGACTGATGATGCTACACCATATGGTACATATTTCATTATACATTTTTTTGCGACAGCTGAAAAACCCTTTGATTGGCCTTGAGACAAAAGTGTCTATTTTTTATAATTTGATATCCGATCTTATGGTTTTCAAGCCTCCCAAACATAATGGCAAGGTCAAGTTTGGCCCAAAAGTTCCCCAAAAATTTAGCTACCTCATGGATCTGGAAACTGTTAACCCTACTTGAAACCCTTGTATATCTAACAAAACTTAACAAAATTTGATGAAATGAAAGGACAACTTGACTTTCTTTGATGCCCTAGATTCAACCATGAGGTCCTTGAAACCCCAAAATATTCAAGACAAGATAAAATCCTCATATCTGAGAACGAATCTGCAACACTGGAGCTCTGATACCATGTAGGAGTAATGGTGACTCCCAATACCCCCAAGAATAGTTACTGGACCAAAATATCTTCCACGAGAGAGAAAATGGAAAGAATAGCTTGCTATGATTTTGAATGCAAGATGACAAGATTGAATATGTGATATACATATGATTCTTTTCTTTTAAAGGCAAGTTGAGCGATAGGATTAAACAAGATCTTGACATGTATCTTAATCTTGTACAATGAGACAACTACCTCAACAACATTAAATGACCTAGGTAAGAAACATTAAATAAAATCAAACTAGATAATATATGATTAAGATCTTATCTAAATTGGGGCTCATCCCATAGTGTGATGGTTAATTGGTGGCATTGTTGTTGTGGCCACCATGGTTCAAGTCTATGCTCAGCTATTGTGATCGTATATACTATGTCTTCACTGACCTAATGTGCTCGTTGGCTTGACCCATAGTGTTGAGTCTATTGATGGAATTCATGGCATGTGTCAGGAATTCATGCTTGAGGCCCATTCTCTCTTTAGGCTAGTGTGCTCATGGGATTTGTGCCCTTGTTGGGCTATTGTTCTCACAGGAGTGCGTTATTTCTTGAATTCATGTTGGGGTGGAGGTCCCCCATTTGTGGCCTCCAAGAAAGGGTGTGGCCCTTTACAACCACTTTCATTGAGCAAAAAAAAATGATCTTATCTAGACAACTAAGACTTATAGAAAACACACCTAGTACCTAAGTAAACTTAACATGTAAATAGGACGAACTAATTAAATAGTTAGGTAAAACACCTATTTACAGGTCAATATTGGGACTCTGAGTTCAAACTATGATGCATGGAATCTTAGTAAAGGACCCTATTTTTCATGTTTTGAATATATAATTCAAATAGAATACTTAGGATATGATTAAAATAAAAAGGCAAGGAAAATCATTAAAACACAAGGGCCTAAAACCTTAGACTATAAATATAAAACTTCAACCAAAAGGTTTTATGCCAAGAGAAGCATAATGAAAAATAAGAGTGCATCATGTGCTCACAACTTAAATAGAGAAATTTACACCTCAAATTATATTTGAACTAAAAATCAAAACCTAAACCAAGATGTTTGCACCAAAAGAGGAGGGAATGAAAAATTAAGGGTACAAGGAGAAATTTCAACCCAAATAAAGAAATTTTTACTTCTCATTGAAATCATGACCTAATATTAAAAACCAAGAAAAATAGAGCTCCAAAAGGCCCAAATTATAACACTGAGAAGATGGATTACCCATTTTTCAATCAATATGAGGCATGCCATAAGAGAAATAATAGGATTCTTTAACTTCTCTTTAAATAGGGTTGATCAGAACTTCCAAATGGTGAGAAACCTAGGGTTACCTCTTCTATTGTTCGAAGCACTAAAATCCTACTTGTGATTTGAGCTTCAAAGTAAGATAATACTTTTTATTTCTCACTAGGATATGTTTGACTATCTTGGGTGAAGGAGGAATGATATTTTACAATGGCTAATGGTTTAATAAGTTCAATTAAGGAAGATATTAGAAGTAGATCACTTGTTTTTAGATGAGTGGGAAAGATAATTATAGTGGAGGGGTTTTCATAGTGGCTACATTTAGTTTGGAATGATATTGTTGAACCCTACTTAGATCTAGATCAAGGAGGGTTTTTTTTCCTTATTCAATTTGAGAATGTGGAGGAATATGTTTTTTTATAGAACTAATCTCCTTGGTTTTTATGGAAAAATGTCATTCTTATGAGCCCTTGTGCTCTTTACTTTGATTATAAAATAGATTCCATAACAATGGTTCCTATACAAATTTAACTATGCACTCTTCTATTGGTGATGATAAATCTTTCTTTGATCCAAAATTTGGTGGAAACGATAGGTGATTTTATCAAATTTACCGTGACCAAGCTCATTTCTCGAACAAGTTTGTGAGGGTATGTCTCTTGAATGATTCCTTCAACCCTATTTTTCACTCAGTCAAGATCATATCCTCCTAACATTCTTAGAGCCAATTTCTCAGGTTTTAGGGCTCGCCTATCAAAGGTTCATTGTAATAAGTTGGGCAACAAAATTGTTGAATTCTACTCTTTAATTCACCTAGGCTCTTTTTCTATCATACTACAAAAACGGATTATTGTGCTATCTTCCCTTATTATGATGGTAAGAAAATACTATGAAGTGCAAAATATCCTTGTCTTACCCTTCTATTATTTCTCCCTACCTTGAACAAAATAAAGCACTCAATTATCATAATTCTCCAACTTGTAGACATAATTTTGATGCTTGCATACATAACTATTTATAAATTTATAATGATAACATATTTCTCTTAGAGCTTAAGAATAATTTTTACAATCACCAATAAATGTATGGAAACTTATTCAATTTTTATTTTGAGTTCTAAAAAAAATTAGTATTTTCTGATGTGTTGGTTAACAAAATTTTCAATGCATATTTTGTTTCAAAAATGGCCCTAAAACACCCTATGAGAAACAAAAAATAAACCAATTGTTAGATATTTTATTATTATTTAACAACCTTCCTTTTTATTTAGAGGGGAAACTCCCTCATGTGATAGAAAGGTTTCTATGTATTCTTTTCACAAGAAAAAAAGAAAGGCAGAGACTAACTACAAGAAAGAAATTCTAGGTAGCTAAAGTTAAAATATCATAACTTTCAAATTTTGTAATACAAAATGGAGATAAATTCAAATATTTATCTTTTTGAACAATGATATATAACATGCAACCAAGATAAATTTCTTTAAATTATTTTCTATTTCATAGACTAGAATAAATTATTCCAACTTAAACCCAAATTGTGTTAACCTCAAGAGTAAAATAAGACACACGATGTTATAGACGATGGATGCATAAAATAGATATCACATAAACATTAGAAGAAATATGAGTATAAGAAATATATAACCAACACATATACTAGGAATAAAGTTCTTGATTCATATCCAAAATTATAGACCACACGGACTCTTTAAGACTTTATCTTCCATACAAAATCTATTCGCTTTTCAACTACTTTTTCTCTTAGTTAAGAAAAGATCCTCTCCTTTACAATTGGATATATATATATATAGTTTTTTTAGTTGTAACTGATTATTTTAATTTATAATAAATAAAAGACTATATTTTCTTTAACATCTCCATAAACATTAGCACTTTTATAACCTTCAGTTTTTTTAGAAAATAAACTACCAGGTTCTTGTGCAACTATATCTCCTTCCACAACCTCTCTATCCTTTTATGGGAGTGATCTTGGTTCTTGAGATTGTTGTGTTTAAAAATAGCCCCGCATTTTATAGGCACAAAATTCTATTATGGCTAGGGTAATTTTTTTGTGCTTTAGTATGATGACATTACTTGTTCAAATTTTCACAAAATCCTATCATCTAAACACTTCCCAATTTTTTTTTAAACATCAAAAATTAAGAATTACAGTGTGCAAGAGTAGCACCGATATTACTAATTTTCCTCATTAACCCCACATCAAACATATTTTTATAAAATATTTCTTTTTAAATCATCACCTTGAAATTCTCCTTGATAGTATCAACATCGATAACTGGAGAATTTTATCTTTTTCTTGAATGCTTGAATTGATGACTGAGTAGTCATTCTATATTTCCACCTTTAAATGATTGTAGTAATTTAGAAGTTTAGTCTACTCTAAAATATCTTGTTTAATTTCTAGCAATCTTTCATTCTATTCTTTTCAACCATATATGACATAAGTCCTCATTAGCATTTGAAAATACATGTTCAACAACAAGTGTATCAATACTCATTTCAACCATTTCTTTGAGGTTTTTATCAAATATTATCCATATAGATTCCTCTTTTTAAGCTATGTTTGCTTATTATTTGACCTCATTTCTCCTAATATCGATTTCATCATATATATTTTTGGCTTCCTCAATGAATTTTAATGAATCTGCAATCATCTCTTTGACCCATTTTTCAGTCACTTTTTTATAAGATTGATATTTGCATATATTTTCAATTGTACCCTTATTACTTTATAAATTGGGATCAAAAGAAGAATCAATTGTGTCCAATGGTTGAGATGAAATTTCTATCAAATATTTGAGATAGGAAATAAATAAACTCACCTATTTCTTAAGTTGATCCTTGGCGTGTTCATATTTCTTAGTTCTTTCTACTAATTTAGCATTCAAAATTTAGAAGTTGTGAATATCTCCTTCATGTCAAGAAGGATCGAGATCAAATTTAGCGATATTCAAATATATTTATGCAACTTTATTTATATCCTTTTTCCATATTTGGCTAAGCTACTTATTTATACGTGTTTCCAAAGGAAGAATCTTTCATCAACTTCGATATCATTTTAGCCTTCTTAGGTAGAGGATACTTCTAAAATAAAATTGCAACATCAAATTGAGGACTAACCAATGAACTAATTTTCCATTTCCTTGATAAATTTTTAATTGTAGCCAAGAATAAGTAGAACTATTTGGGGAAGATTAAGGTGGTCTCATAGGTGGAGTTGTATTCAATGGATCAAAAACATTACCAAAAGATGTCTTGTCAGGTAAGGAAGGAGGAGAAGAAAATGGTGTGATGGTAGGAATTTGGAGGCAATTTGGAGATAAAAACCCACTAATGAATGAGATGAGGGATATTGAGAAATACTCACTTGACAAGGGGGTGAGGGAATATTTGTGGACTCTTATTCATCTTCTTCTTCCTAAATAGTATTCAGTGTTTTCCTCTTCACTTCTTATTTTTTTGCCTTTCATTTTAATTTTCGCTTGCATGAAGGATCCTCATCATCACTTCCTCCTTCGATAACATTTTGAGAACTGGTTGAGGATGAATACAAAGAAGAAGAAGAAGATTTTACTTGTCTCCACTCTTTCTTCTTTAAGGAGTATTTTGATCCTTTTGTAGCCTTTTTCACACTCATTCCTCCAATTTTTTAGAACCAATGTTGTTCTTTCATCTAAATATTTTTTTTCTTTATTATGCTAGTTGATTGGTGGAAAATGTTGTTTTCGAATAGTTTCAAAATAAATAGGATCAATCAAATCGAATTTATCATCTTCAATCCCTTGGATGTCCAGTCCAAAGTCTATGATCTCTTGTACTGTTAACCTCATCCAATCTCTTTTTTTGACTTCATATTCATTTTCACAATCTACCCAATAATCTTTTATTTTAGGAAAATAAAAGTATCCAAGTCTGAGATATAAATTATCTCTAACATAATATTTACTATCAAAAGGAAACCTCATCGTATGAAAGTACATAGTGAACTTCACCAAAGATCTTTCAATGCTTAATACATTAGAGGATGATCTACATTTACAATGTGCAAGTCTAATAGGGAAGGGAATTCCTTGTTGGAAGTATGTGTTGTCATTGATGTCAACAGATCTTTTGTGTTGCATTGATGTCAAACCATTGGAGATGCTTTGATTGGTTGCATTGTGTTATCATTAGTAGTATCACTAATGGCAACCTCTAGTGCTGCCTTGATGAGCATATGTTTGTGGATGTTCAACCTATTGTGTGGTTGAGAAGGTGTTGCAAATGCTGAGATGATGTTTTTGGTGCTTGGTTTCCAAGTGCTTTTGAGAAATTTGAATAAAAGAGGAAACAATGTGGTAAAGAGTGTTCAGTGTGGAAAAGTAGTGTTCAATTTTTTTCTCCATATTTTTTTATGGTTGAAGATCTACTTGTGTGGTTTGGATATGTTGATTAGATGCGTTATATCTAGAGTTTTAGGTTCTAGATCATTCAGAACAAGTTGTGTTCACCAGTATGTGAATGATGTTGTAGTGTTGTTTAGGAGAAATGGTTTTGCTCCACATTTCTCCGCATGGTGGTTTTTGGTTTTACGGATCTAGAAGTGTGCTTATATTGTTCATATCTATCTTCAGTCTAATTTTTTCAAATTTTTGTGTTCCACAAGGTTGAATTCATTTGTTATAGTGTGTGGAAGGTTAACTAGGTGTACAAGATGAGTATGTTCTTCAGGTGTATGATGTTGTGAAGGATTTGTTGGATTTCAAGGTGATAATGGAATATTCCAAATTGTGTTTAAGTGTTGTATGTGGTTCGCAAACTGTCTTTGGATTTGAAGAAGTGTGTACTTAATTGTTTAATGGTGTTAGCATAGGTTCGACCGACCTTGGGTGTTTACACTAATTGTGGATGTGCTTTTTTGTTTGGTGTGGCATGTATTTGTGGATTTAGGTTTGAGGTAGGTGTGATGTGGTTCACCTTCATTCCTCTCCATCGTGAGAATGTTTTGGTGCCAAACTAATTTTAATTTGTGCATTTGAGGTGCATTGTCGACCTTGTAGATTGTTTTAAAGGTTGAGGATGGTATATATATGTGTTGAGTTGATGAAGGATTGTAATGTGAAGTGTGTTTGATGTGAATTATGATGTGAAGTGTGAAAGTGTGAAGCGTAGTTTGAGCTTTAACAACTAAGACTACTAGAAGCAGTGAGTAGAAGGTGTCTACATTCTACAGAGAGAGTGTGAATGTTCTAGTAAAGAAGTGGTGGAACTTTTTTGTTTCTCTGAGATGGATTTCTCATTGTAACAATCGTCTTTCTTCTTCTTTCTAATTTGGTAGTGATCCATTGGTAATGAGCCCTTCTTTATTTTGGGTAGTAATCCCTTTGACAATGAGCCTATTGTATTTGGTGTTACAATTACTTTATATTTTGAGCTAATCCTCACCGTGGTTTTTCCCTTCTTGGGTTTTCCACATAAATCTAGTGTTCTCGTGTGTTTGGATGCGTTTGCATTATTATTTCTCATGTTTATATTTTGCTAATGCATGATAAGGTTTTAATGGTTGTTAAGGGTTTAAGGATTAATATAGATTTGACTGTTAATGAGAGTTTGATGTTTTAATGTACAACTGCTTCACCACCCCCTATCATTTGTCTTGTGCATTCAATAATTGGTATCAAAGAAAGGTTCCTTGGAAGAAATATTAACCACTTGAGGTAGATCTAGGATGGTGCACAAGAAGGAGGCTCCTCTATTCGATGGATCTGATTATGCATTTTGGAAGACTAGGATGGACGGTTTCCTTATTTATCTGGGATTTGGAGTTTGGAAGTCTATTGAAACTGGATATACAATTCCTACAAATGGTCCAAGTACTGATGATGAGATAAATACATATGAGAACAATGGAAAAGTAAGGTATGTTATTTTGAGTGCTCTTTCTAATTCAAAACTTGTGAAAGTTATGAGTCTTAAAACTTTTGGTGAAATCTAGAAAAAGTTGGAAAGTATCTATGAAGGAGATGATAAGGTCAAGCAATTAAAGATGCAAAATCTGAAAACTAAGTTTGAAACCATAAGGATGATAGAAGATGAAGATATTACAAGCTACGTGCATAGAGTGGACGAAGTTGTCAATTCCATTAGAGGCCTTGGAAGAAAACTTGAAGAAGATGAGGTGGTAAAGAAGGTATTAAGAACTCTTCCTAAATATTATATCCATAAGGTGTATTATATTAAAGAAGCTCATAATTTAGATCATTATTCTAGAGATCAGTTGTTTGGTGCTTTAACTACTTTTGAATTGAGAGAGTTTGGTTTGGAAGTGATTCAAGAATAGAGACTGCTTTTAAAGTTGGCAAAGCATAGAAGAATGAGGAATCTGATCTAGATGAGTTTGATGAGCTAGAAGCAAATTTTATGAAGATATTGAAAAAGGGCACTTGAAAATATAGAGGTAAGTTACCTTTCAAATGTTTCAATTGTGGAAAGATAGGTCATTATGCTTCAAGATGTCTAGTCAAAGTTTCAAATGACAGTTTTAAGGAGAATAAAGGTAAACCAATTAAGAGAAGTTATTATGTTAAATAATATGTCAGTATATCCAATGATGAATCTAATTACCCTAATGATGAGGATAATGAAAGTGTGTTCATGTCTCTAAATGTTAGAACTAATTTTGCTAAATCTAAGAGATGTATGAAGGAAGTTGCTCTGGAAGAAGGTCATAATGGAACTATGGTGACTGCTTTTCATTCTAGAGAGGACAAAAACTATTGGATTTTTAATAGCGGATGCTCAAATCACATGATAGGTGATAAGAGTAAGTCTTTTAAACTTGAGAAGTTTGAAGGAGGTCTTGTTAAGTTTGTTGATGATACATTTGCTAGGATATGTGTAAAAGGTTCAATTAGTTTTAATGGAAAGTATAATACAAATGATGTTCTTTATGTTAAGGGTATCCAACATAATCTTCTAAGTGTAGGAAAAATGTGTAGCAAATGATATAATCTTGTATTTCAGGATGGTGGTTGTGAGATCAAGAAAGTCTTTGAAACTCTAGTTGTTGCAGGAAGGACATATGGAAATGTTTATTAGCTTAAGGGTGCTAATGGTATGTGCTTTATGACTCAAATCAATGAAAGTTGGCTATGGCATAGAAGAATGTGTCACATCAATTTGTATAGCCTAATTAGAATTAGCTCTGCTCAAGTTGTGAGAGATCTGCCAAAGATTACAAAACCTATAAATGCAATTTGTAAGGAATCTCAAGTTGGGAAGCAAACAAGAAAAAGGTTCAATGTCAAAGAATATTATATTGTAGTACCTTTGGATTTGGTGCATACAAACCTTTGTTGACCTACGAGAACAATTTTTTTTCAAGGTAATAGGTATTTCAAGTTGTTGATTGATGATTACTATAGAATGACTTGGGTAACTTTTCTCAAAGAAAACTCAGAAGCTCTAGACAAGTTTAAGGCATTCAAAGCTATGGTTGAGAATGAAATGGATATGAAAATCAAATGTTTAAGATTTAATAGAGGTTGGGATTTCACCTCCAATGAGTTCAATATTTTTTATGAAGATCATGGAATAAAGAGACATTTTTCATCTCCTAGGACTCCTTGGTAGACTGGAGTGGTGGAAAGAAATAATAGGACTGTTCAGGAAGCAATAAGGAAAATGATGAAGGAAGAAAATCTATCGGATATCTACTGGAGAGAAGCAATTCATACTGCAGTCTATATATTTAACTGAGCATAAAGACAAACAGTTCAAAGACTCCCTATGAGTTGTGGTATGAAAGAACCCCTACTGTCAATTATTTTAGAGTGTTTGGAAGAAAATGCTATATCAGAAGAGATGAAGAGAACTTAGGAAATTTTGATGCTAGATATAATGAAGGAATATTCTTTGGATACTCTAAAAAGATCAAGGCTTACTGGTGATACAACAAGAGGCTAAAAAGGATTTTTGAAAGTGCAAGTTTTAAAGTTGATGAATACTTACATAAAAGCTCAGTGTTGATAGATGGATATGAATCAGATGAGTCCTCTTGCAGAGAAGAAGAAAAAGATAATGGTAAGGAAAATGAAGTGCAGGTTGAAAAGGAAGAAGCTTCAGAAAGGATCCCTAAGAACCCTAAGTATGTGCAGAAGAATCATTATGAACATCAGATCATTGGTGACACAAGTAGAGGTGTGTTGACAAGAAGAAAGGTTGCTATGATAGAAGAACAAGTGAATTTATGTTAACATTCCAAAATTGAACCTAAAACAATAATTGAGGCATGCAAAGATGAATTTTGGATAAAGGCTATGGAATAGGAACTGATGCAAATTGAGAAGAATCGGACTTGGGAACTTCTCCCAAGACCATTGAGCAAGAATGTGATTGGAACTAAATGGGTGTTCTGAAACAAGCTAAATGAGAATGGAGAAGTGGTTAGGAACAAGGCAAGTCTTGTGTGTAAAGGCTACTCACAAGTAGAAGGAATAGACTTTGAGAAGATATTTTCTTCAGTGGCAAGGATGGAGACTATTAGGATGTTTTTGGATTTTGCAGGACATAAGGATTTCAAATTTTATCAGATGGATGTGAAGCTTGCATTTGGTGAGTTGGAAGAAGAAGGTTACATTGAACAACCAAAATGCTTTCAATTTTCAAAATATTCTAGCATGGGAAATATCTAACTCTAGAGATGTAAGAAGATTTTTATGGTTCCTATGATTTTTTCTATGCTTTATGTAGATAGGTTTTGACATTTTACATGTCATTTTGAAAATTGTAATTACATGTAAAAACAGAGATATTATCCTACATTCATGGAAAACACCTTTGAATAAGTCAATTAGTTAGGTTTTTTCTTAGATTAGCTCTCCTCTCTCACCTATAAATATGAGAGAGTTCTATTGTAATTTTTACCTTTGTCTTATGCAATGAAGTGTTGCCCAATTGTGAAGCAATGTTGAAACTTTGAGTTCATTTTTGTGAAACTATTTTTGATCAATAAAGAAGCTAAGTTACACACCAAACTTTGTGTTGGGACAATTATCTTGTTATTTGATTGAATTGATGGTATTTAGTAATTGAGGTTGAAGGGATTTTGAGTAAATTTGCATAGACTTTGAGCTGCACTTATTGCTTGAAATTGTGAAATTGATGATAATATTAGTGAATTATTTATAAGACTTTGTGCTTATAATTGTTCATGTTGTTTGTGGGTCTAATTGTGAAGTATATAGAATATTGTGTGCTTCTTTTACAACACTAGTTATTATTTTAAAGAGTTCATTATTAGAAGCTATAGAACGACTTTGTGCCTCTATGAGCTTTCTTGTTTGTTACTTGTCTTTATCATACTAGTATTCCTAGACTTTTCTTTGAAAAGTTAGGAGTATTGGAATTATTGCTTAATTTTAATTTGAAGTTGTATTGCATCCAGAGATTAAAATCGTGAAACATTGTAAAACATATTCTCTGAAAAAAAAAGAATCATGAATGTTACACACCCCCATATCATTATTGTAGTGTACATTGTTGTAAATATTTGATTAGTTTTCCTTAGTTTCAATAAGCAGTAAGAAGGGCGCCTCCCCTTTCCAAGAGGAGAGATTCTATCTCACATAAGTATGGTAGAAATTAAGTTTTGTAATCTGTTAAAAGGGATTGTAGAATTTTCACCTAACAGTGTTTTGGTGACTCCACTGGGGAAAAATCACGCAATCAAAGCCTCGTGCTTTTGATTGAAGTGAATAAGCACTGTAGTTTTCTTATTGTGGGTTTCTGCATATTTTGTTGCTAGAATTTATTTCCAAAGTCTTCACTCTGGCAGATAGAAGTTACACATGAGGTCTTAGAGTGCAAGGAGTGGTTGATCCATTCTTCCAATTGTTGCAACAAAATAAAATCCTTCCTTCTCCTCCACAAGCAAGGTCACTATTACAACGAACTGCAAGCTATCCTCCACAAAGACTAAGATATTTGCTCCCAAGCGATTCTTCTATTTTCCATAGATTTCCAACTCAAGTACCAATTGTGCAAAATATCATGGCTCAACCTCCACCTCCAAGACCTTGGGGTAATGTTGTTGGTCCTCTTAGTTTCACCACCCCTTTACATGAAATTCCCCATGTCTCACGGAAGAACATACCAAAGTTTTACAGTGATGGAAAGCAACATCCTAATGAACACATTGCTGCCGTTTACATTGTTTGTGGTGTTCTTGGCATTGAGCATGAAGATGTTGTTGTGATATTGTTCATTGAAACTCTACAACGAGTAGTTGCAGAATGGTTCTATACTCTTCCTCCTGCTTCAGCTACCATCTAGAATACTCTTCGCACCAAGGTTGAAGAAAGGTTCAAACCTACTAAAGATGCACACGCCTTGTTGGCATGGCTTACAACCATGTGAAAAGAGGCCCATGAACCCATGTGTGAGTTTGCGGCCAAGTTTAATAAGCTGGTGACAAGAATTCCTATAGTGGCTAAACCAACGACCCATAATCTAAAGTGTTTCTTCATCAATACGCAACTTCCCAAAGTAAGTTTCCTTTTACGCAGGGCAACTCTTGCTAATGTTGAAGAAGCTCAATAGTTAGCAACAAGTCTTGAGGATGACTTGATTCTTGCTAGCGAGATAAGAACAAATACTGGAATAGAAAAGGGCAAGCCTTAGGTTCTTCTGCTTCCAATACCAATTCCAACTTTTTTGGTCCTATGCTTCAAAGGTTAGAAAATGAGTTGTTGGCCTTGAAGAAGCAAGTTTCTAATAATAATACTTACAAGGATATTCCAAGGACTTTCCCCAATTATTCTGGGAATAGAAATCAAAATCGTCTTCCTGCACCACAAGGAAGGCTTGCTTTGGAAGCTCCATCTACCAATACTGCAATGGGATATTATGAAGTTGAACAAGATGAATATGCACAACCGGATTATCCCATGGAAGAAAATGTTGATTTATTTCAACATGAAGAAATGAACCCAGCTGGCGACTCCAATATTGGTTTTTTGCAAGTAGCTAATGAATCTGATGAGGAGGACTTGGTGACGAATACATATGTTGTCCTTACATGGTCACAAAAAAATCAGCTTGATAAATCTCAAGTTTTTGCTCCACAAGCGAAGGATAAGCCATCAATTGCCATTTCAAAAAGAGGACCACCTTTGCCTTGGTAGTCGAAAGACATAACAAATAAACAAGTAAGTCCTCTTCGTCCTCCTCCTATGGTTCCTGTTGTTCCAAACGCCAATGTCCAGGTTCCTAATACTAGTGTTCCCTTTTTTAAAACTATAAATGAAGTTACTACATCTTCTTTGCAAACTTCCTTCCAAGCTTTTGATATCATTGATCATGCAAAGAGGATGAAAATCCAAATGTCCGAAGTGAAATACCTCAAAGAAAATCTTAACCAATTTGATAGGCTTGTTAAGTTTGTTAGACATAAAGGAATTACTCCTAGTAAGGATTCATCTCCAAATGTTCCTACTACCCTAAAGCCAAAAACTCCACAGAATAACCTAGTTTTTGTTCCTCCAGCTACTTCTAGACGTATTGATCCTTTCTTTATTTCCTTACTTGTTAATCATTTTAAGTTAAGTAATTATGTCATAGATTCTGGTGCATCTTACAATGTGATTCCAGCCAAGGTAGCTAAAGCTTTGGGTTTGAATCTAACAAAAAAAATTAGTTGTTGTTTCTCCATAGAGAAAAAGCAAGTACCTTTGATCAGACAAATCAAGGATGCACAATTTGCATTTTGTATGTATCCTGAAAAGAAGATCAACATGACAGTTCTAGTAGCGGATATGCCAGCATCTTATGGTATTCTCCTTGGACACAATTTTTGTAAAGATGTTGGAGGAGAGCTTAACATGGATATGTTAGAGGCTAGAATACCTGTAAAGGGTGTGATGTAGAAGTTGGTTCCTAAAAGGGAGTCAAAATTCTCAGTGACAAAGTCTGATGATCTGCGAGCTCAAATTTTATTTGAGTCTTTCCAAGGGTGTTGGAACATATTATTTGCAAAGAGAGGAAGATGTTGAATCTTTAACAAGGAATGTAAAACATGAGCTGGAAATTATTGGTTCTTCTCCATCAACAAATGAATCATTATCAAATGATTTGTCTATTTCAAATTATGAAGCTTCATCAGATGATGAAGCTACAAATTTTGATGTTATCAGTCTTGGAAATACAAATGATGTTTGTGTAATTGAGTTTGATGGTGGTTGTTCTTCTATCGATTCAGGATCCGAAGTTATTTTTGTATCTCTAAAAGGGAAAATCTTCCCTTTCTCTTTCAAATTACAGTTTGACAATACTAACAATATGGTTGAATATGAAGCTTTATTATTAGGAATGCAAGTTGCAAGTAAGAAAGGGATCAAGAATTTCCATGCCCAAGGTGATGCTAATTTGGTGGTCTACTAGGTAGGGAATTTGTATCAAACAAAGAATGACAGACTAAGGCATCACCACAATCTTGTTTGGGATTACATTAAGGAATTTGATGCTTTTGACATTTTTGTAGTTCCAAGAGAGTATAATGATAGAGTTGATTCTTTAGCAGTTTCAGCTACACTCCTGATACCACACAAGGATTTTCATAGTCCTACTTATACCATTGATTTGGTCTTTCATCCAAGTGTTCCTGAAAACTTGGATAACTGGAATATTTTTAATGATGATCACCAGATTGTTGCCTTTTTGAAAAGGCAAAAAAAATTGTTGAGTTATGTTTTGAAGGAAGCGATTCGCCACCCCGAGAGTATGTCTTTGAGATTGATCCAGTTACGGGTGAATAATTTCTTCAACTCAAAGGAAATAAAATTCCCAAAGGCTTGGTATCCCTTGAAAGACTTTTTGACAAGCATGATTGTTATGTCAAGAAGCAACTTTCAGATTCTGACTCATCAAATGAGGTTGAGCAAATTAATTTAGGATCTGAAGCAGATCCTAAGATGGTAAATATGTGAAACTGTTGCACATCTGAAGAAAGGAAATATTTTGTCGAATTGTTGCAAGAATAGATGGATGTCTTGGAATATTCATATGAAGATCTAAATTATTTTCATCCAAAGGAGGTGTAGCATGAAATTCCACTTAAAGTTGGAGCGTTTCCTTACAAGCAGAAGAAAAGGAAATATAATATCAAGATTTCTGGGATGATCCTTGTAGAGATTCAAAATATGTTGAACACACGAATTATTTTCCCTATTCATCATTCTACATGGATAGCTAATATTGTTCATGTTCGCAAAAAGAATGGTGAGATTCGCATTTATGTAGATTTCTGAAATCTAAATAAGCTATCACTCAAGGACAACTATCCTCTTCCAATGATGGATCAAGTTCTTCAAACAGTGACTAGATCTAATATGTTTTCTATGTTGGATGGTTTCTTTGGTTACAACCAGATAGAATTTAGCCTAGATGATCAACACAAGACAACCTTTACAACGTCATGGGGTACTTTTGCATATCGCAGAATGCCTTTTGGTTTTATCAATGTTGGTGCCACACTCCATCATGCTATGGATTTGTATTTATGTGATGTACTAGGTAAGTTCATTTTAGTTTACCTTGATGATCTTATAATCTATTCTAAGAAACATCATGCACACTTTTACCATTTGAGGAAAATCTTGGAGAGATGCCAACAACATGAAATTTCCTTAAATCCAAGAAGTCAATTTTTGGGGTTACAGAAGGTAATATTCTTGGTCGCATTGTGTCCAAAGAAGGTATCAAGATTGATTTTGAAAGGGTCAAAAGTATTCAGTCTCTTACCTTTCCATCAAGTAAGAAATTTGTTCATTCTTTCTTTGGAAAGGTGAAATTTTTGCGAAGATTTGTACCAGATTTTGCGGAGAAGACTTATCATATTGTTAATATGATGAAAGGAACTAACACTTTTCATTAGACAACAGAAGGAAAAGTTGTGTTTGATGATATCAAAGAGGCTATTTCTCATGCATTGGTGTTAGTCTTCCCAAACTACACAAAAGATTTTATCATGTATAGTTACACTTTTGAGCATACACTCTTGGAAATCTTGGTGCAAGAGAATAATGAGGGATTTGAATCCCCAATTGCATTCATGAGCTATCCCTTGAAGAATCATGAATTAAAATATTCCCAAATGGAGAAGCATGCTTTTGTTGTGGTTAAGGAAATGAAGAATATTAGGTTTTACATCCTTAACAGCCATGTTAAGGCTTTGGTTCGAGATTCAACAGTCAAGTCTATCTTGACACAGCAGGAGTTTTGTACAAAAAGGGGAAATTGGATTGCCAAAATACAAGAATATAACATGGAAATCAAGCCCACCAAGCTGGTGTGTGGGTGATGGATGTGTCAGCTTATTGTTGATAATAATCCTAATGAAGAAGTTTTAGAATCTAAGGAGATAGCTCCAAATGAGATTCCAATGATGCTGTTTGTCAGTACTACTGATGAATGGTATTTGAACATTGATAATTTTCTCATGTATGGATAATGTTTGAACCATTTGACTCCAAAGGATAAAAGAACCATCAAACTAAAATCGGTAAATTTTGTCTTGTGGGACAATGGTTTGTACAAGCATGCTTTGGATGGTACTTTCTTACGTTGTGTTGATAAAGAACAACATGAAAAAATGTTGAAATATTATCATGACTTAGCATGTGGGAGACACTTTATAGCACCAGTTACAACTCACAAAATTTTAAGGGTGAAGTATTACTGGCCTACACTTTTTCAGGATGCGTACTCATGGGTGCATAAATGTGAGCTATGCCAACAATTCGTAGGTAAACCAAATTTGATATCTTTACCCTTGAAACCAGTTGTCATTGAAGAGCCCTTTCAGTAGTTTGGGATTGGTTTCATTGGTGCAGTGAATCCACCTTCAAGTACAGGACACACCTATGTTCTCACCACATCTAACTACTTCACCAAATGGGTGGAGGCAATACCAGTTAAGCATGCTACTTCAGAGGTTGTATGTAATTTCTTGAAGGAAAACATCATACCAAGTTCGATGTGCCGAATTTTTTTTTTTTTGATAATGCTTATGCTTTGTCATCAAGCAAGATCATGAAATTTTTCTTTGACCATGGTATTACATTGTCACACTCATCTGACTATTACCTGCAAGGTAATGGCTAGGATAAATCCAACAATAAAAGCATGGTTACTATAATTTGCAAGCTTGTGGACGAGAATCAACATTTGTGGCATAAGATATTGTATGATGCTTTGTGGGCAGATAGGATCACTCCAAAGTGGGTGATAGGCATGTCTCCTTTTCAACTCTTGTATGGGTTGAATGTTGAAATTCCAATTACATTAGAACTTCCCACCCTCAAGTTGGCTAAGGCCATTGAGGATGAGACTTTTGAAAGTTCAATTGATAAGCAAATTATGTTTCTCTCTAAATTGGAGGAGAAATGAGTTCAGGTGGTAAACAATATCATGAAGCACTAGGAACAAGTGAAAAGGATTTCCGACAAGAAGGAAAAGTCTCACAAATTTTAGGTTGGTGATCTCATTCTCTTGTGGGACAAGAGAAGAGAGCCAAAAGGTATGCATGGAAAGTTTCATTCATTATGGATGGACCATTCAAGATTCATCAGTTACATGTTTTAAATAGCTTTCTTTTGGCATACGAAGATGGGACACCATTTTCTCTTCCACATAGTGGGAAACTTCTAAAACAATTTACACAATGAGGTGATAGGTGTTCAATGCAAATATTTGTATAGTCTTTACATCTTTTTGTTTTTGAGTCTTTTTGAGTCTTTTTATTTTTGTTGCCTGACTCTATTCCCAATGGATGGATAAAGGCAATTGGAGTCTACATTTATTCTCCCTTCATTTGTTTCAAAGAATGATCGAAGGAAGCTCCCCAGCTAGAGCCAACTGTTATCCTTGAATCTAGTTGTGATCGATTCACGAGATAACCCCCTATGAAATTGGTCTATTTTGTATACACATGTACTTCAAGCACACAAAATGAGGTAAATTTCAATTTACCTTCACGCGTGGTCCTGAGCCTTGAATCATCCCTTCGAGCACTCGTCCTTCATCATTTCTTGAAAACCTTCAAAATAAATGTTTTGTCGATTTTTAGTCTCTGAGAGTTAGAAATGTTTTTTCCCATGTAAAGGCGTTGTTTTTTAGCGCTCCTACATGAGTAGGGTTATAAAATTTATCTAAGTGTTGAAGTGTTGTTTTTTAGCTCTCCTACACTTCTATCTCAATTTCATATGTTAAAGCGTTATTTTTCAGTGCTATTGCATGTGAAGTTAAGTTTTTCTCTTTGACATGTTGGAGCGGTCTTTTTTACCGCTTTTACATCTTTGACAATTTTGAATTTGTCGGGGTGGTGATTTTCACCACCCCTACATTTTTCCTCTCCACACTCGTGGTCATTAATGAACTTCTAGTTCATTAATGGTTCGTATTTTAAGTCTTTTAAATGGATTTTAAAGCCGTTTTTAGCTCATTTTATGTTTATTAAACTTGATTGCTTCATTCTTCCTTGTGCTTCACATCTGAGAGCTCCTTTGAGTTTCAGATTTTAGTTGGCAGATTTTGATTCAACATTTTTTTTGTCTCTCCATCATCTAGGGCATGTGACCAATTTTCTTCAGGTACGTTTTGCATTTCTTTTCATTTTATTTCTATGCCTTGTCTTGTATGATTTGGCGATGTTTATGATAATTCTTTATTATCGTTTTAGTCTTGTTATCTTTTTTCTTTTAGTTTTTCCCATTTGTTTTCTTTTAGGTTTTCCCTAGTTTTCCGATAGGTGGGTATTAATTTTTATGGTTTTTCATTATGATTACCTTCCTGTGCATTGGAATTTCGTTTTTGACGCTATATCTTCAGTTTTTCCCTAGTTGCCATGGATGTCTCAGAAATTGTGACTAACATAATCAAGTTATTTTCTTGATGCCAGGGCATCAATTTTTAGTGCCTCAACATTGTAGAAGGTTACGCATGTCTTAGCGGTGAAATTTGTCGCTTCTTCATGAGATCTCTTTTTAAATGTTGAGGCAGTGAATTTCATTGCCTCAACATATAACACTATGGTCTTCCAACTCCTAGATGCAGGAGCGATGAAAATCACTGCTCGCGTAAACTTGAGACATTTCCTCACATGCAACAGTGGTAATTTTCACCACCTTTGCATGTCCACTATTCATATTCCTTCCAAGTAAAAAATTGGTGGTTTTTTCTGCTATTGAACCAAAGTGACTTTCTAGGAAATGTTAAGGCACTATTTTTCAACCCTTGGACATTAATCATCCAAACCTTCCTTGGGTTGTCAAAGTGCTATTTTCCAACACTTGTGCATCAAATTTTCCAAGCCCTTCCAAGGCATGTTGGAGCATTTATTTTAAGCACTTGTGCAAGAAATACAAAATTTCAAGATGTAAGGGCATTGATTTTCAGCGCCCTTGCATAAAAATCAAAATTTTCACTAACACTCAAAATCATTATGAATTGCTTTCCAAATTTCATTCTTTTCACAATTGCTCTATTTTTTGTGCTCCATAGCTCATGTCAACTTGCTTCAAAATGTCTTCCTGGCTTCACGCATTCCATTTTCCATCTATAATGCATATCCTCTTAACACCTAATTAATCCATGTTTCCTTGTAGTTACCTTCAACTCTCATCAGATATTCTCCAGAGGTGGTTTTCAGTGATCTCTTACAATTTTGATGACAACGAAAGAATCTTCATCATCTTCCAAAAAAGAGAAAATGAAGTACAAGTATCAAGGTGTCTACCCACCCACCATTGTGACCTCCAAGATCGATGAGATCAAGGACACGAAAATTGGTCACCTTGACATGGAAGACTATGTAAGGAGGATAGAAAAGAAAGCCATCGGAAGAAGATTTGCAAGCAATCATCCATAGCAACCTACATTGAGTGGCTTCATTTCTAGTTGTTGCTCACTGCCCAAAATTTCTTCTTCAGGTTTCCTCACACTGTATCAAGGATGATAGAAGTGTTAGAGATTCTTCTAGGCACATTATGATGAGATTGGATCTAGATTTCTTTGATATAGTCTTCATGGTTACACACATGGAGAAGTATACAAATTTTTCCATTCAACAAGGATAGGAGGCTTATGAAAAAGATCCAAACAAAGACAAACAATTGATCAATTCACAATGGTTGAAGAATTTGAGGCCCACCATCTCTAGATGGCCCAAAGGTCTTCCACAAAGTGACTTCAAGGAAGATTTTTTAGACATGATCACTCTTCTTAGCAGGGTGAAAGGTTTACCCATCTCATTCAATTTTCAAGATTGGATGTACGAGTATATCTGAATCATCAAGAGGAAGAAGGCACACATAGACTAGGGTACACAGATTAGTGATGAAATTCATGAGCAACTAATCAATATGTAGACAAGCTTGAAGTTTTACGTGACCTCCTACCTAGTGTATGTCGCTGCTATCATGAGACAATTCCCAGGATTGACAATGAAAGGAAATAGAAGTGTTGTGTCGATATATGAGTTCTACTCTCATATCACTTTGAGAGGAAGTATCAAGCATTTCAAGAGAGTCAATGACACTTTCTTTGCACCTTTTCTCTTCCTATTTGATCCAACTCTAGAGAAGAAAAGATTATTGGATGAAGCATTCAAAGTTTCCAGTAAGTTTGGATGTATCTTCTTGTAGTTTCCTACTTTTACAAATTTGAGAGTAGGGTGCTACACTAGGTGCCCATACATGTTACCGAGATATCCCTCCGATAGGTGGGTATTAATGGAATTATGGAGAAATTTGATTACATTCCACAAGGAACATCAGGCAATTCACAAGACAGGTTTTAAGTTTCCAATTACTATTGAAAGGTATTTTATTCAAAGTTTCCAAAAGAAAAAATTGATAGCAACAGAGATGCAGATTATGACCATGAGGTCATATAGGTATAGATTTGATTTTGATTACATAAATGTGAATAGAAAACTCAAGAAGGATCACTGTCATGTCTACCATTTTAAGGACATATGGGTAGAATGTAGAGATGAAGAGGACATCGGAAGAATGGAATTTTGTAGGTTAACTGTGGAGTAGATCGGAGACCTAGGCTTGGCTAATATTTCAGAGGATTTTGAAGATCCTAGTGATATTATAATCACTACATATGAAGAAGAGGATATTTCTAGTAAGTATTTACCTCGAATTTAGTGGTCCAAGAAGGAGAGCATTTCCATCAGGGAGAGACTTTCTCCCATTCTACACAACACAAATGAATGGTTGCAAAGGCATGGTTTTTGATTGAAGACTTTCAGAATAGAGTATGAGGGAGAGACATCAGGAGGTTAAGCCAATCACCAGCAGGAACTCCAAACCAAACACATAGCTACTGTTGCCCCCTCTTCTTCACAAAGAGGTCCTAATATTAAATTCACTTGTGGAAAAAGTATTGTACAGACAATTGAAGAAGAGCATACTACTAAGGAAGAATGACCATCTGGAGATGATTGAGAACTTGCATCTAAGGAGAAATCATCATCAAAAGAAGAAGGAAATGAAGGTGAAGAATCTAAAGAGTTTGCAGAAGATGAATAGACAAAAGAGGATCAAGGAGAGGAGGAAGATCATGAGGAAGAAGAAAGAAATGATGAGGAAATGTGGTTATCTCCCCATGAGAACATTGTTGACAATCCCCCTCATACATCATCACCTATTACTACCACTACTCCTCACACTCCTCAAAATCCCACTACTCCACCACCTCCTCTTCCTACTTCACCTCCTCCTACAACAAATTTAAATGGATTGAAGGTAGCCATTCCTTCATCAGCACAATCAATCCTTTCTACTCCCTCTATGGGTTCCATCTTAAAAAGTGTTGATGTTTCCTCAGGTTCCCTAGTCATCTATCCCAAGTCTATCCTCACCAGTCACCATCATATGATATTTCTCCCCAATTTGAGTTTGATCGGTTAATGAAGAAATCAATACAGGATCCACCCATTTTGCAAACTCCTGGTGCAATCATGACTAACACAATGCTAACTATTACCATAACACTTGTTTCTACAGAGGTGGATACCACATAGGAATTGGCAGTGAGTCAAGAAGGCAATACTTCATTCCTTCCTCCTTGGTTAATCTCACAAGTATCTAAGCGTAAAAAATAGGTGGTTTCTCCAGATGAGCTAGATCTTGAAGAGATAGTACTTCCAAAAGCCAAAGGGAAGAAAAAGGCAAAGATTCATTCTATACTACATGTGGAAAAATCAGGCCATAAATATGTGGATATTGGAGTACCTCCACAGGATAAGGGTGATTTAAGTATGGAAGATTACACTGTGACTAGGGTTCAACTTAGGAAAGTCACTAATGCAAGTGCCAAGGAAGAAGCACATGTGACTCTAAATGCATTAGAAGACAAGCTTGATAAGATGGAACAAACCAGGGATATGTATAAAGAGAAGGTTGAACGGTATGCATCAATTTTGAGAAATATCATAGGTACCTTAGATAATGTGCAACCAATGGCTATGATAAATGTTGAAGAATTAGCAGTGCAGAAAGTGGAGAAGTACTACTCCAAAGAGAAAGTGTTGTATGAGTTTGTTGATGAAATAATAAAGCAAGGCTCGCAACTCATAACTATTGTTGATGAAAAGACTGTCCAAGTATCCAAGATGAAGTTGGAATTGGAAAAAGTAGAAGGCACACTTTCCATGGAACAAAAAGAGATGGAACAAAGTCTCAAATTTTGGTTACAGATGAAGGAGACAAAATTGAGCAAACTAGTGGAAGTTGGGGTAATTCCTGACAAAGAAAAGTATGTGGAAATAAAAGAGTCTCTTAAGAACCACATACAGGTTATCAAGTCCCTCATCAAGGAAATACGACAAGTGCAAGAATATGTCAAAGGAAATCGTATTGTTATGGTGAATGGGGTTGAAGAATTTTCGGGCAAAATCCTTGATGACAATCATACCTTCTTCCCTGTAAGTGAGATTGCCCAGATTTTCAAAGAAGCTATCCTAAAGTAGGTGGAAGACAAATCCTTTTCAAATACTTTAATGTACACCTTGTGTGATGTACAACTCGATTTGGACAACCTCAAGATGCATATGGATAGGTGCAAAAATGTCTGCTCTACTGCAAGAAAGTCAATCACAAAATTTTACACAATCATTGACTACACCGTTGGACCAGATGAGGTGACCATGCAAGAGATTAAGAAGAAGTATGAATACTTCCAATCCAATAGCAAGGAACCATAAAAATCATCTTACATCTCTAGAGTTAGATAGTTCCCATGCTTTTTTCTATACTTTATGTAGATAGGTTTTGACATTTTACATGTCATTTTGAAAAATGTAATTACATGTAAAAATGGAGATGTTCCCCTACATTCATGGAAAACACCTTTGAATAAGTCAATTACTTAGTTAGGTTTTTTCCTAGATTATCTCTCCTCTCTCACCTATAATTATGAGAGATTTCTATTACCTTTATCTTATGCAACGAAGTGTTTCCCAATTGTGAAGCAATATTAAAACTTTGAGTTTATTTTTGTGAAACTATTTTTTATCAATAAAGAAGCTAAGTTGCACACCAAACTTTGGGTTGGGACAATTATCTTGTTATTTGATTGAATTAACAGTGTTTAGTAATTGATATCGAAGGGATTTTGAGTAAATCTATATAGACTTTGAGCTACACCTATTGCTTTAAATTATGAAATTGATGATAATATTGGTGAATTATTTATAAGAAATTATGCTTATAAGTGTTCATGTTGTTCATGGGCATAATTGTGAAGTATATTGAATACTTTGTGCTTCTTTTACAATGTTGGTTACTATTTTAAAAAATCTACTATCGAAAACTATGGAATGACTATGTGCCTCTGTGATCTTTCTTGTTTGTTACTTGTCTTTATCATATTGGTATTCCTAGACTGTGCTTTGACAAGTTAGGATTATTATAATTACTGCTTAGTTTTAATTTGAAGTTGTATTGCATCCAAAGATTAAAATCATGGAACATTGTAAAACATATTCTCTGAAAAAAGAGAGAATCATGAATGTTACACACCCCCATATCATTATTGTAGTGTAGATTGTCGTAAATATTTGATTATTTTTCCTTAGTTTCAATAAGCAGTAAGAAGGGCACCTCCGCTTTCCGAGAGGGGAGATTCTATCTAACATAACTATGGTTGAATTAAGTTTTGTAATCTGTTAAAAGGGATTACAGAATTTTCACCCAACACCTAGCAAACATTTGCTTTCTCGAACTGATTTAGCATTCCTTGTGTAGAAGTTGTCAAAACCAACTTCAGACTCCAAGAACACCTGCATGAAAATGGATACCTGTCACAAGGAAGAGAATGGATGGAGAAAACAAACAAGGGTTTGAAGCTTTGAAAAATGGAGAAATTATCTTATCAGAACAAAAAAGAAATTCAATGAAATATACAATGGATCAATCCTTAAAAAGGAGATCATGCAAACCCTAAAAGAAACCCTAATAGAAACCCTAATAGGAAAACATTTAATAATTAATATAATTATTAAATGTCACTTTATGCAAACTAAAGTGAAATATTAAGAAGGGAATAAAGGTAACGTAATCAACATAATTCAGTTAAAACCTTTACTCTAACACCCCCCCTTAAGATGAGCAAGAGTGCAACTACAAATAAATGCAAGAAAGCAAAGGTAACTACAATGCAAGAAGGTAAACATAGGTCCCGACAACTAGGCTAGATCAGGTACCCAAATACAATCAAATCTCTGTAAAGAGGAGAAATAGAGAAAACCTCATGGGAAAAACTCTACTCCAAAAAGAGATGTTGAAATCCATGAAGAACATCACTAAAGTAGAAGAAGCTGCAAACAACTGTCGAAAGATGACTGCTATGGTGCGGAAGAACTTCCTCTGAAGATAAGATGATTAGGATCAAGAAGACAACAATCTGCATGAGTTCCCCAAACGACACTACTCGAATCAAATGGAAAACAAAGGCAAACACCTGGAACGAAGATACAAATGGCACAAGTACCAATAGTCTGAAAAAAATTGATCAACTGAGAATGGAAGATTCCTTCCAAGGTGAAACCAAGGAAGCATTAGCACGAACAGTATAATACCCCCCATAATGTTGAACTAGGAGATCCTGACAAATCCGCTGAAATGGTGTGTAACACCCTGTAGAGCATGAAGGAGAAGATACAACATCTGAAAGTGCACAAGAAAGCACCTGCAACTGAAAAAATGGTGTGCAAAACAAAGCACACATGCATGAGGATGGAATCATATGGATCCACTGTTGTCGTGGAGGGACACTCACCGGAAAAAGGTGTGATGGCAAAACAAAGGCACTACACAACCCCCCATGGCACTTTATAATACAGTGCAAGTACAAAAAATGGCACAACTTTATGTGCAAAATCCCCAAAAAATGCATGTACAAATAGTGTGGCACTTTATCTCAGTGAGTTTACATAAAAGATTACTTACAAATGATGCTCAAAATGCCCACAAAGGAAAAAACACTAGAAATACATGAAGAACAGCCAAAAATGAAGCATCCATGCAAATGAGAAGTTCCCAAGAACAAATATGTCCAGGTAATTCACCAGAGTGTGAAAACGCAAATAAATAAATAAAATATACCTGGAGTGAAATCTGGAAAAATTTCATAGATGGAACTGAAGAGCTCTAAAATATGGTTCCAACGCCATTGAGATCGCGAAAAAAGGAGAAACAAATCAAAAGTTATGAGCTTGGGACTGAAAGCAGCTCCTTTGACTTCAACTGGCTGTAGAATGCACCAATAGAAAAAAGAAGCAATGAAACCCACACCACTAGAAAGTTGACAGAACTAACTTTCCGATGATATCTCGTTTGCCAAAAAATGATATCATATGCCCAAGTTACAACCTCCGGAAGAAAACAGCTCCAAAGGGGAAAAAAGCCAGTGTTACATTAAATTTGACGGTCATACGACCGTCGCAGCAAAAAAAGGGCTTAAATTTGACGGAAAAACGACCATCACCGCAAAAGCGCAATAGGGCTTATTTAATAAAAAAATATTTTTTATATAAAAAAAACAATAAAAAAAAGTTTACAATGTTTTTTTTTTAAATTAATAAAACATAAGGAGGGGTCCGATGGGCCACCGCCAAGGTGGCAGGGTGGTACCATGCTACACCGGTCGCAAATGGCGCCCAAGGGGCCACCCATAATGGTAGGTGGCGGTACCCTTGGACCGCCCTGCCTCGCAAGGTACAATATGCAAGCCTAAGCAAGCCTTAAAAGGCTTTTTGCCCTTTTTTTTAATTTTTTATTTTAAATCAAAAACATTTACAAATTGTGTTTTTTTTTTATATAGATAAAAAAATTCTGACGAAAATGCAGAAATAAAAGAAATTTACCAGGTTTTTTCCTCCGATCCTTGCGCAGACGGACGGGCATACGGCCAAAATTTTTTTTGCCCCTCAAATCAACTTTGTCCAAAATGGACGAATGAACAGTCAATTTAGGGGTTTTGGACCGCTACAGACGCAATGGCGAGGTCCATTTGGACTCAAAATTATTTGAAATTGCAGGTGATTCCTTGGATCAAAAAAATGCAAACCCCAAAACTGTGAATGCCTGATCCAACCCTTGTAGCTCCAAATTCTTCGAACAAGAACATGCATGTAGTAGGAAAGCTCTGATACCATGTAGAAGTTGTTAAAACCAACTTCAGACTCCAAGAACACCTGCATGCAAATGGATATTTGTCACAAAGAAGAGAATGGATGGAGAAAACAAACAAGGGTTTGAAGCTCTGAAAAATGGAGAAATTATCTTATCAGAACAAAAAGGAAATTCAATGAAATATACAATGGATCAATCCTTAAAAAGGAGATCATGCAAACCCTAAAAGAAACTCTAATAGGAAAAACCTAATAGAAACCCTAATAGGAAAACATTTAATAATTAATATAATTATTAAATGTCACTTTATGCATTCTAAAGTGAAATCTTAAGAAGGGAATAAAGGTAACTTAATCAACATAATTAAGTTAAAACCTTTAATCTAACACCTTGTTGTTGGCTTTCGATTGCCTTTTTCTTACCTTTAATTTACTTATTCCAAAATTCGATTCATCGTCGATTTCTAATCTCATAGATTTCAATAATTTGATCATCAATAAAGAGATCTAATGAATAATCAACAATTCTACAAGCTAAGAGGCACTCTAATATTCCAATTCTCTTTTCCATATACCAATATCCTTTTTGTGGAGGAATATCCATATCCACAAAGCCTCTTTTTTTATGTGTCTTCAACTTAGAGCATTGTTTCCTTACTAATTATTTTGATTTGTTACATAGTGTCACTTCGTATCCCATTTCCTTTTGGAGCTTCTAAACATAGGTTTACTGTTGTTGACAAGTTGGTGAGTTCAATTTACACTTCCACCAAACTATGTACTACCCAAACCTTTGTCAGGCCAATATGATTTACCTTTCCAGGTTTCCTTCTCACAATCACCTTTCCAAGTGACTTTGTCCCAATTCTTGGTAACTTTGTTTTCTCATATCCTTAAGCACTCTAAAGTTGCTTGGTTTCTTTTTCTTATTTCTAATCAAAACTCCAAATTGATCTTGCCAATTTTGGTTGGTGGAACCATGTCCACTTCGTTGATTGCTTCTTTTATGACCATTCTATTCTCTATCCTTATTCTAAGGTACTAACTTCTTAATTATATGCAAGTTCTTGATCTTTTTCAAAATCATTTTTTTTCCATGGGTTCTCCAACCTCTTGGATTCCTCCTTTTTTGAATATCTACTTCAATTGAAGTTTCCAATTTATGTCAATAATGCATACTCATAGACTCATACTATTCTTACAAAATCCAAAAAATCCTTGACTATTTGCAACTAAAGGTTGCTACCAATAAGGGGTTTATTTATATTTTTCCTATCGCCTTAGAGTCATGTAGTTATTTCGTAGGGTGACGGTACATATTGGTTACCCTTCATAACCTTCCTAGATAACCTAATTACATAATATTTCACAAACTAAGGGGTAATCATAATGAGTTGTTGGTTTAGGATTTTTCAACTCCAGGGATGATTCTTCTCTAGTCCCAAAATTAAACAAGTTTCTTGGAATCTTATCTTCCTTTTCATTTCCATTTGTTCTTTCCTCTTTCCATCTTGGCATAAGAACTTTTTAACCTTTAAATTCCAATAAGGTTTACGTTTAACTTACATAATGAGCCCATAGGCTCCAGAGCTGAACATGGTAGCTCTAATACCACATGTAACGACCCCGACATTCTGCTTAGTAAAATTTCTAAGTTTTCACCTCAAGTGAATGATCCATTATGTCATAACATAGCAACAAAAAAAATACATTAATTAAATTATGTGCACCTTTGAAATAAATACTATTCCAAACTTCCATTGTAATTTCACAAATCTTTCCATGACATAGATTCCATATTGAATAAACTCAAGTTTATCATTCATGATTACATTCTTCCATATAAATGAGATCATGAAATGTGCATATCTCTTATGAGCTTCGTTTGGCAATAGATATATAAATAGGTCCTAATGTTGTCGCATTGGTGCATACATTCTAGATTCCTTCATTCCCTAGTGTGTACACTCTAGTTGTCCCCATTAGTAGTGCAAACATCTACAAACCTCAACTACCAAATGATAAGGAGAATCATCACCCAAGCACTTTTCCACCAACCACAGACTAACTGCAATCCCCCACACATCTACCACATATGGTAAGATGGCCCTTCCCTTCAACAAAGAGTTATGTATGGTAACCTCATAACAATAGCCTATCTGAGCTTAGTTTTGTGCCCTACATAACTAGAACTTACACCCACTACAATGTTGAACTAGCATACATAAAAGGAACACAATGAACTAATAGTGCAATCAATGGAAAATTACACTACTTTGGCCAAAGTATTCTCACCCAGTACTTCGAGTGATAGTCATCCTATTCATGTACACTACCATAGCTCGGTTTGCATTATAACCATTCATATACTATGCTTAGGTAAATTTTCTTCCATAGGTAATCATTAACCTCATAGATAACCTATTCCCCTTTTCCCAAAACACAATGGTATCTCTACCAATAAATTTTATGCGTAAGTTACCCCCCTTCAATGGATATTCTAATCCCTAGGTATAACACACAAGATTTTCTAGTCTACACATTAACTTTGCATAAACAACTTAAAAGGATATTCCCTTTGATGAACAACCTAGTTATAGGAATAACCTTATAATCTAAAGTATAGCTACATAAGCTTCATCTTATCATAGAATAAATATTCATAAATAACTAACTCCATTTAGGAATATATCACGACAATAAGTGATTCTCATCAAGAGTGTAATCTCATTAGTAATTGACCTCAATCAAAGAGTAATCATAGCAGTAAATGGTTTTGTTCGAGAGCATAACCTCCTTGGTAAAAGGGGTTATTCAATTAGTAGAATCTTGTCAACAATATGACTTCACATTGAGAGTATAAAGCAACCAAACAGGTAATAGCTCTAACCCAATAGGTAATCCCACATATAGTATATCATAAACTTGAGTAATCTACTTAACCATATCAGTGAGTCTCAACCTTGGTATACACTAATTCCATATATAATCTATAATCAAAAGTTAGTTTGATTGTGTAGGTTAATCTAAACCTATGTGCTTTAAACAAATCTCAACTACATAACCCATCCAAGTAAGTTATTCTCAACCTATTGGTTCCAATGGGAAATCAAGTGAATATTCCAACCTATTAGGTAATTCTTAACCTAGGGTTTCAATCATTAATCAAATATACTTCTTGACCCAAATAGGTTACTCTCAACCTAAGGTTTCATTCAATGGTAAAGTAATGATCAAGTTATCATTCAAGTATAGGTTAGCAATATGACGTCTCATCCTATCATATCTTTCATACTATCACTGTTGATGTATTGCTAAACCTTGTCATTCCTAAGGTTTCCTAGCATTATAAGCTAACAGTGTCAATTCATTCCATGACTTTGATACATTTCACATTATACTTGTAGTTGTAAACTATCTATGTATAGGAACATCATTTGAGTTCCCATATAGGGTATATAGGAGTATTAAATCACTCCCTTAAGCTATTCAAACTTTCATCAAATCTAGTATATAATACTAATGATAAAAAATCACTGCTTACAATGGAGTAAGTAAAACACTCATAAGGAAATCACAACATTCACAATTTTTTCCTTTCTATAAGCAAATAGATCATTACTCTATTTCAAGAAATCTAATGTGTTTCTAAATAAAACATAAAAGGCATTCAATCATTCACAAAAATATATAAACATAAAGAGAGTAGAATCTCAAGTCTGTTATGCGCTATGACCAATCGACCCATTGTTTCTTAAGCTTGGCCCCTTCCCAGAATCAACTTGGCAAGAAATCCTCTTCAATCCTCTCACTAATTTTCCTCACAATAACTCTCAACAATATAATAATATCTCAATAAAAATTTACAACATAATGATGCATAGAAGAAGTGTATCCAAATGAAGTGAGAATTCCTCATATTTATACTCAAAATCTAGCATCTACAGCCTACAAAAAAGGCTTATGCTATGACACTTCTCATCCATATACCATCGGCTTAGCTTAACAATGAAAAGGTGGTGGATTCCTATCACAATACTCATCAAAGTTGTATAGTAGATCGACCCAATACTTGCCAACAATAGTTTGACTATTTCATAAAGCACATGCTTCATTCAATAAATTGACTTTCAGGCTTAAAAGTCTACTAAAAGAAACATAGAATTCATATTATGGTGCCATGTATTCATCACATTTCCTATTCTTAAGCTTGATGTTTACACAGTGGAATAAGTTAGTATTCTCTTGGTTGTGTTTTACCGTGTTGACATGGTCATTGATATTACATTTGACACATAACAAGTGAGTCGACTTCACTCATAACAGTGTTGCTTTGTTCTCATACTCAGTATGTTGGAATAACTTTGTGTGGCTTCCAAAAATTCTACATTTTATCCATTTTCCAACTTATACTCATCACTTAAATGTTAATACACTGTCTACATTATGTTGACTAAGTCTTTATAAGAATTTATGTGTTGGCTATATTTCCTATACGTTGCACCAAGTTTCTACCTCTCCCTAACATGGCTTAGGTACTACCTTTACTTGCTTTTGCCAACATATTTGTGCAGGGTTCATTGCCACCATGTGGCTTTATACAAATCAGCCCATAATGGCCTTTGCAACAAAGAATAATAATCGATATACTTCATCGATTCATATTGATTGATTTCCATCAATCATTCGCATATTAATAATCAGTTCATCATATAAATTGACCTATATATATAATATATTATATATGTATATATATATTATTCTTCAAATATATATGTATATAAATATTATATTCGTAAAGTCATTCAAATATAAACATTAGTAATTATATGTGTATGTATATACATATACATATACCATTACAAATTCTAACACATATGATCCCAAGATATTACGTATATAAATACGTGTGCGTATGTATACATATATACATATATATAAGTATAACATTATTTTATGTTTAATAATATCAAACACGCATATATATATTCATCTTTGGGACAGGCATAAACATTAAGTGTGTATATATACACACATATATATAATGAATTCCTTGTGCAAGTATGCTTTTAAGTATTTCTACTCATATATACGCATAAACACAATAATGATCTCATGCACGAGTCATTATATATATACATATCTACATGTATACCTTTAATGTACATATGAATCGACGTAAAGACAACTATACAAAAAGCTCAAAGATTCAATGATTCAATCCAAGAATGCTCGTAATAGAAATCATGATCCTGTCTAATGCAAACACAACATGTCTAAAGGATGACTTACCAATATCCTGAGACTATGACTTTACTTAACTATACTTAGAAGTGAGTGTGTGTGTGTGTGAAAGATCAGCTAGGCTTCATTAAAAGTTACCCGCCCAAACACTTCTGAGTGTTACTTCCCCTCCCTTCAGAGGCATGAACTTGTACCTATATCCAAATTAGCATATTTGCAACAGTAGTTAGATGCTCACATGAAATTCGCATGCATCATAAAATATTAGCATATTCATATAGAAATACACGTTCTTTCATTGTACTTCATCATTATAAACATAATTACTCTCCCAAAGTAATAACATCTTTAATACATATTTCAGTATTTCATTCATTTAACAAACATATCAAAATCGTGATTTGCGTTCATCATCCTATTTACCCGTTAAGGTAAAAGTAACTCAGTAACAACAAGATGGGGTGTGAAAACATCACAATACACAGTCATAATACAATGCACTCATAAAATAGGGTTTCCTTCTAGGGCAAGTCAAACTAATAAAATATCGATTTTTAAATCTAAGACCTAATGATGAACGATCTAGAGTTACAATAATAAAATATAAATAAAATTTTCCTTTCAGGGGTGCTGCCCCTGAGCCCTCGTTGGGGCATGCTACCCCCAGTCGAGGGGACGATCCCCCCCATCACAGATGTATCAATAGTACCTTATGTAACTGCAAGGTTGAGACACATTTTCCCAACACCTTGGAGTTCTCTAATAGTGAGCATTGCAAATAGATCATTTACCCTTCTAAATATTTTTAAGCTAGATGTATCAACTATAATTACAGATAATGATTATAAATTTGATTTGTATTATCGAAATATCTTCTAGTGACAAGCCCTAGCCAATCTCTTGTATTAGCAATAGCATAGAAGAGATATGAAGACATATAAAAATATATATCCAATTGAAATTCATTTAGTTGATTATTAATTTTGTCACTAATGATGTTATCCAAGACAATAAATTTATATCCAACAATAATTATAATGATAAATTAATACATCCACTCCTCAAAATTTTACATCCACTCCTCAAAATTTTGGGCATCTTCATTCCCCACCAACCTATGTAGTAGAACAATAATATTATAAATATCTTGATTAAAATGAGATATGTGAAGAGCCTTTGATAGTTATGATTTTACTTTCTTTAGAGCTAATAGACAATATCATGCTATGGTATTAAATAATATGAAGTTTTCTACTCCATAAAATGTTGATATACCATTGTTGTGTTGATGTTGACAAAACTCTCTTTGAGAGGTAATCTAAGAGTTACTCCTATGCATTCACCATCCAACTTGGATATCAATCTGTCATCTATTGTTCTTATTTCTCTAATCTAGGGATTATAATTCTTCATACACTCTAATACTAGGTCAATACATTTTACTACCATCAAGAAACTAGTCGCTTGAAGAAATCTACTATCAATGACTTTTTGAGCAATATATAGTATTTTTCCTTCATTCATATTCAAGAATCCTTGAGACTCACAAACCCTAATTTTGTGTCTCTTATTTCATGTAATTTATTCTAAAAAAATATATGTATACCCTAAATATTTATACCTCATGATTTCTAGGGAATTTTTGTAGGGGGAGAAAACTATATTCTTTAAAATGATATAAAATTAATTTGGTGGTATTTTGTGTCTTGATATAAAGTAATGAGAAGAGAAAAAATTTATGGAACACAAATTTTGTTCCCTTAAAACAAGTTTCCTTATTTTCAATCAAGGTTGTGAAGTATGAAGGACATGGATGATTGAAATACCTTTCAATTGAGAAACCCTACTCTATACCCCTTTTGAATGGTATTTCCTACTCTATAATATACATTGTGATTCCTCTTTAAAATATTCTATTTGATTTTAAGATTTTTTTTGTTAAATAAATCCCTATTTTTACCTTATAACACCTTATTTTTAGGATTCCTCATTTACTGAATTGTATCTCACAACATTAATGGCATTTTTAGTAAGTGTCATTTATTGGTACTCATAGGGACTCCTTTCTTTCCATTCACCTTGAGTGTATCTCCAATAGAATTTTATTTTTCCTTGTTCCAAATTTTAGGCAAGTTTTAAAAACTATCATCTCCCATTTTTAGCAAAGGGTCAAAATCACCCTTAGCCTATTGCCCATTTTTTCCATATTTTCAATTTTATAGGATTTTGGCCTATTTGACCTATTTGTTGATTTGTGGATTTTATTGTGTAGTTTTTGCATAATTTATTTGATTTAGAGCATTTTATTGGCCTATTGGAAGGCTTGTCTTAGCTTAGGGCGTCTTTGCACTCAGTAGTGACTATATTTTTGTAGCATCCATATATGGGCTTTCATTCCTCAGACACCATAAAGTCTCGAGAGTATCCCACTCTTGACGGTCTATGCTAGTTCTCGACACTTAGAATAATACAAAATCTCACATAACAACCTTGTTTTGGAATTTTTTATGCATCTTCTATGTCCTTACACTCAAGATTCACAAAGGTCATGCCTTTTATTACATGATTTGTAGCACAACATTTTGTGGTCCTTTGATCGATCCAACAACATGTTGGCATTGACATTATTTGTCATTGATGTCAAAGGTCATGGAGACAAGACAAAGGTTTTGAGTTCATGGCGATGAATGACTATTGGTGCAAAGACAAGGTTGGTCTGGTTCATCATCCAAAGATAGGCGCATGAGATGCCAAAGGTGACAATGAGTATGTAGATGCATTGCTTGATAGTGTTGATACACATATTTTAAAGGTTATGTTGATGCAAGCAAAGGTGCATTGCTTGATACTTCCAAAGAGTGTTTGTTCATCCTTTGTTCATAGTTTTTTCAAAGATACTTCTTCATGTTCATATTGCAAAATACAATGTTCAAAATTTTGAAGGGTATTTGATTGATTATTCAACGGTTTAGGAGTTTTGATCATTGAAGGTTTGATACTTTCAAAATAAAAAAATTAATTTGTGTTATAAAAGATCATTGACTTACCATCACTGGTAAGAGGCAGTTTAAGTAAAATCTTAAGGAAACTGTTCTCATTGGATACTGGCCCCTTCATTGATTCAGTAGGTTAATGTCTCTTATTATATCAGCCAGATACAATCAATGGTTATCATTTAATGTTTAGTATGGTGGACTTATAACATCAATGGTTCATTTTTAAACTAGACAACGATTACTCCTCTATGTTAAAACTTTGACAAGTGTTTTGAAGTGTTCCCCTTTCAATGTTAGTTACACACAGTTATATAACTATATTGAGACAGCGAAGGCTTTGTGTGAAGGTATGATCATGCTCTAAGTTTAGAGTAGTGGGAATTTAAGACTTTGACAGTATGTTTTTGTCGAGACAAAAATGCAATAAGAAAGACTTGAATAAAAGAAGTGTTAATGATGCAACTATTTTGCTATGCTTTGATTGTACAGTTCAGTACGAACCACATATGATCATTGACCTCTATCAAAACTTTAAACAGAGCTCTATGAGATATTTTTGAAGACCTTGGCACATTAGCTTTAATATGATAATGCATAGTGAGGGAAATCTAAATAACAGTAGGTGAATGGGTAATAAAGGATTTTATGATTGCATTTATGAAGTGTTTTGTCTTATGTGTAGTTTGATGTAATTTGTGTGAGATCATGGGGTTATAGGGTTTGATTTGAGAACAATTTATGCACAAAGAAAGTGAACCAATTCGTATGAATGAATTTAGATGTGAGAAAAGTGTGTAACTTTTGTGAAAGCAAGTATTTGTGTGACTGATAGTAGAACATGATTATGTAAAGTCCTTTTGTGGTCTTCTAAGAGGGTTTATTTCAAGAGTTTTTGATGTGTGCAGAGGACTGAAGAATTCTTGATCATATAAACACCAATTGGAGTCTTGTTTGTAGTTGTTTAGAGACTATCATTTATGTTATAGAGTCATTGGTCATTGCTCATATTATTTTGTTCATTGTGTAGAGGATTCTAGTAGAGAAATCTTTCTTTCATGTTTCTTGATGATGTGAATCTTGTATTAAAGGATATTCTTGTAGTCAAGGTGTTGAAGGTGTATTTTTTTGGTGCATATTGTAACAAGGTAACCCCCTGAAATAGTGTTTCTTCTTTCATTGGAGATTGGTCATTAAGACCATGGAGGTTTTTCCAATGAGGCAATTGCTAACTTGAAAATCCAGTGAGGTTGTAGCAACATTAAATTCCAATGAGGTTGTAACCAATGAGGTTTCTTATTTTAAGCCAGTGAGGTTGTAAAACTAGTCAATGAGGCTCTATAATTAGTGAAATTTTATTAAGACAGTGAAGCAATATTTTCCAAGTGGTTTTTCCTCCCTATAAAGGGTTTTCCACTCATAAACATTGTGTTATAGTGTCTTCATCTTTTGTGATCTTCTTATGTTATTTATGTTCATTCAAGTTAGATAGATTTGCATGCATAATGCTACACTTGATAATTGAACTATTCTAAAACTTGCATTCTACATGTTCAAAGTTGTGAAAGATTAATTTAAGTTAATTTTAATCTATCATACCATTGATTCACCACACCCTCTCAATGGTATTATACTCCAACAAGTGGTATCAGAGCCAGACCCTTGTGTAAATTTCAACCAACTTAAGGGTTCCTAGTAGTGGAGTACAATGGGAAAGAGGTATAGAAATAAAGTTTCTAAAAAGGAAAAAGGTTTGCATCAAAAGAAAGAGGATTCTATGACAAAGGTGATGACGTTTCTAATCTTCTTGGCTCTAAAGAATGTCAAGTAGGAATAAATGATGAGTCTCAGCTCATAGAGATTGCAAATGAATACCAAAATGATCAAGAAACCGATGAAGAAGGAAGAGTTGTTGATCTTGAAGGAGAACTTGTTGCTACCCTAGTTGAAGTTAAAATTAAACCTTAAACAAGAGAATCAAAAACTTCATATAAGACTTCAATAAAGTATTAAGGTTAATAAAGTCTTAGTACAAAATCATAATGAATCTGAAAAGACTGTTGAATTTCTTAAAGTTCAAGTTGTGGAAAGAAAAAGGGATGAAGAAGAAATGGAAAGCAAATTTAAAGATAAGCAAGAGATGTGTAAAAATCTAGAGAGTGAGATTGCCTCATTGAAAAAGAGTGTAGAGGAAAATTCTCTATTAAAATAACACACTATAAAAGATGATGTGATTGTCAATTTGAAATTGGAGATTGAAGAAAACAAAAGGATAGTTGATGTGACAAGGTCTGATTTGGAAGTCAAAACAGTTGAATGCAAAAAGCGTGAAGGATAAATATTCTCTCTAAGGAAAGATATTGAGAATAATGGGAAGTAGTTACAAAAGAATCAAAAAATTTATGAGTGCACCAACAAGTTCAATGAGATGTTAAGTAAGAAAAAACATCACACAGACATTACTAGTTTGGGATATGAAGGACATATTTCAGAGGTCAAAAAAGCTCCAAGAAAGAAGATAGATCTTGTAGATGTTCAAATTATCCTAATTGATATCGTGCACTCGATCCTAATCCACTAACATCATTTCTTTTTGGATCACTTCTTTACTAACGAGTTAATTAAATAATCCTTATTTAATTAATTCACCATAATTCATCTTTTAATTAAATAAATCACTTTATTTGATTAAATCATCATCTTCTTTTAATTAAATAAATCATTTTATTTAATTAATCCTAATATTCCCTCTTTGATTAAATAAATCAATTTATTTAATCCTAATGTTCCTCTTTTAATTAAATAATTTATTTTATTTGGTTAAATCATATTCCCTCTTTTTATTAAATAAATCACCTTTATTTGATTAAATTTAACATCACCCCTTTTAATTAAATAAATCAAACTTTATTTAATTAAATCTAATCTCTCAAATTCCTCTCATTTTGATTTAAATAAATCTAAAAATCTAAATCAAAATGTCAAATAAACTAATCTCCATCTAAGTTAATTAAATCCTAATTAACTCTAACTCTAATCCATCAAATCCTCTAGATTTTGCAACTTGCACAAGTAAATCAATTTAATTGATTTATAAATTCTTCTATTTTCATTCAAAAAGGGCATCTTGTTGGAATATTCTTCCAATTTGAAATCTCCCTCCTAAAAGGACTTGTCCTCCAAACATGGCATTTAAGCCTCTTACATGTCATTTTCTTGAGCCAAGTGGCATTAACTCCTCTTCCACATCTTCTTCCACAAGCCATCTTTCAAATTTCAAATTTCCACCTAATTGCATTTATTTGCACATTGACCAAAATATGCACAACCTCCCTTCAATAGCATGTTGACAAGTGGCACATTTTTATTGGTTCATTTTTAATCCCACATCCTTCATGTTTCTCATTCCTCCATCCTTCTCTCCTATAAATGGAGAGCTCTTCTATTGATTTTAGGATCCACAATATTAGGCATTTTGTTGCACAACTTTAGGCAAAGGAATTTATGCAAGTCCGTCCATTTTCATCCAAGATTTTATAGCATTTTATCAATCTTAGCTAGGCTATGGTCAAATTTTCATCAAAGGAGCACAATCATCAACCATTTTCATCAAAATATTTGCAAGGAATCGGGAAAGGGCTTCTTTCCACATCAAAGAAGCCACCAATTCCCCCATGGGATGCTGGTTTGAGTGTCCTTGAGCAATATTTAATAGCTTTATTTGATTTTTCATTTCCATTTATTGTTCTTTTACACTTGAATGAATTGCATGGGGAATGTTTGTTTTAGATTTGTTTGATGACTAGCATTGTGTTGTTTGTTCATGTTGGATCAAGTCTAGATCAACCATTCACATTTTGGCACTAGAAGGAGGGAATAAATCTCGAAATTAACACATTTTTCTGGCCATTTTCGTCATTTTTTATGTTATTTTATCTTTCCAAGTCAAACAATGCCGCTAGAGGAAATAGCAACATTTGTTTCACCAGAGCGCCACTCAAATCCTCAAACAGCATCGCTATCATTCCAGCATCATTGTTTTCACTCAAATAGCGTCATTGCCTCTGTGTTTCAAATGGCGACACCTTTGCTTTATTGCTTTTTCACTCAATCTTAAAATGGGTGTATCTTGGTCATATTTTGGTCTTTTTCAAAGCTTTTTTTTTTAACTGGAGTAGAATTTCATAAGCTATCCAATGGTGTAGGTGTTTCTCAACTTTGATAGATTTAAAAATTTTAAATTTTCACCTAATGTCAAATCACAATGAAACTTGGTCTAAATTTTAGGGTTTTTATGTTTAATCATTTATCTAACCCTCATATTTTCTTGTTTCTTAATTTCATCTAACATTTGGAGCTTGGATTGCAGGTTTTAAAGGATCATGGAGCATGGAAGTGAAAGAAAACACATTATCACATGATTGTAACAAGTGTTTTTAAACACTTTGGGACCAATTATAATCCCATTCTTAAGGATTTGTTATCTTCAAGTTTTAGGACTCAAATAAATTTCTTTTGGGTTTTAAAAATAATAATCGAAGGGTTAAAAATGACATTAGACACTTACTAGATTTCAATTTGGGTTATAAAAATTGAAGCAAACTTCACACTTCATCTTGGTGCTATAAAAAGAATCCATTATTGCTTTTGAAATCTAAAATGAACCTATTTCTTTTGTGTTTTGTAATATTTTTACAAGTTAATATCATTTAAAAGGCATATGCACTTCTCTCACGCTTCATAGTGATCTTGAGAATCAAAAGTCTTTTGGTGATATTAAGTTGTATAAAAGATTTCCTCTGCACTTCAATTTGGGTTTCTTAAAATTGAACAAATATTGCTAGTGTGAGTTAAGTATATAGCGTGTTTTCTCTCTTTGTTCATGCAAACAAAGATTGATTAAACTACGGATGTGCTTGCTCACTATTGTTCACCTTTAGAGGGCTTTCCTGGTGGAAAAAAGTAATCACCCCAGGGAACGACCCAACCAGTAACACACTAAATCCAAGCAACTTCCACCCGGTATATAAGTGTGGGTACTTGAGAAAAGTTCAAGTATCACGAGGATTGTTTCGACAAGAAGGACAACAATAGTCTCTTATTGTATGGATGATCCCACATGAACGGAATGCCTATATTAAAACCTTTTGTTATAATAAGTCAAATCCCTATCTATTTGTTGGTACAAGAACGGTCATTTTGAAGCCATCCCACGTACTTGTGGTTCAAATTAGAGATGAAAAGTTCATCATGCAAGATTCATGGGAACTGAAGCTTGGTTGAACTGAGAAGTGTGTGTCATGGAGGGGAGCCAGTGTGGTCAAGCTTCTAATCATCCGCTTTGAATAAGCACAACTGGATTTATCCAAGTGGGAATTCAACAAATATTGTCTCTTTCTATCCTAGGGTTGTGCATCATTTTGGAATCAAAACACTTTGCTTGGATCTAAAACATTGGAAAACAAACATTCAAAAAAATCATCAAATTTCCAAACCCTTTAGGAGGAGCAAATACTATTGAAATAAATCCAAGTGCTACTGCTTGTCCTTAGGGATTTTATCCGTAGAGGCTTCTAAGTATTTGGATTCATATCTTAATTTTCCCTCTAAATTCAACATTAGGAAACTATGCTCTTGAAACCTTGATTTTCACATAATGGACCTTGTGGAATGAAAAGGAATTGAGGCATAGAAATTCAATTTGAAACTTAAGAAAGATATTGGATGTGGTAAAAGCAATTAATTAATCAAGATGAAATCAATTGAACCCCACACATGCACTTGTTTATCTTTTGTCTTTTGGTCTTTTGAGCAAACATTGATCTTTTGGTTTGAAGTACTCTTAGGGAAAAGCATGTTCTTCACTACCTTGGTCCTATAAACAAGTCCCTCTTAGGTTCATTTAGGATCAAAAAAATAAATCATTTCATCCATCTCAAACATCAATCAAATCCCATCTCACAAACAAATTTTGAACCATTGGAAAAATCATTCATACTAGACTTTTAGTAAAATCCTTCAAATCAACATCAAAATCATCTTGTTTGACTAAGTATGTGTAGATGAATCCTTCTTCATATACTTAGTTAAATTATCACCTTGCAGACAAATTTATTCCAAGATAACATCCAACATCTTTGGGTTTGTGAGTTCATTATCCAAATCCAAATCAAATCCAAAAGTCCTAAAGTCTATCATTGATCCAAAATTCCTAAAAGTTCAAACACCAATATCATTTACCCCTTTCATCCTCCATCTCATCATTGGTCCTAAATTCCTTGGAGGTCAACAAGGTCAAAATACAAGAAAAACATGGAATATAAACTCGATTCATACATCATAAGTAATTCAAGTCAACCAAACTATCAAAACCTTACAATGTCGATTGATTATCAAAACTCACATTTATACAATCCATACATGGGATCATTATCTCCTACAAGCCTCAATGATACAACAAATGTGAGTATGCCCAATCTAACTTTTGGAACAACTTTCCCTATGGTAGATTTAAATCAAAGTCAAAACCTACAAATCTATCAACCAAACAATCAATGCATGAGTCTTATTCCAAACAACATTATCCCACCAAACCCATACATGCCCAATGTGAATATACCAAGTACAATTTTACCAAACATGAACATTTCAAATCCACACTTGGTAAACTTTGGGATAGATATGTTTGTGAATCATACAAATGTTGTTCAAAGTACAAACAATATGTTAATGACTCCATTTATTGATCCAATTCAAGGTAACACCATGCAAAATCAAACTTACATAAATCAAGGCAATGTGTTTCCAAACCAAAACAATGTTCAATGTCAACCTATAATGCCAAATCTAAACATCATACCAAATCAGAACATTATCCAGAATCAATTTGTCCATGATCCCATGCAAACACCACAAGTATACATGCCAAATATTCTTGAACAAAAATAAATCAACTATATCAAGGGTGTCAAAATCAAAATCAAGATCAAATTTTGCGAGATCAAATTGCTATACTTAGAAAATTCATTGATTCATATCACCAAGAGACATCTCCACCCCAAATTCAATACACTCTTCCATTGGTTAAACCATGTAATCAAAGCATTAAGTTGTGTCCACAACCACATCAAGAAAAATATCTCCAATGTAAAGAGGTTGGATACCAAGATCAACAACATCAACAACAAACCCAATCACCCCATCTCGAAGATCATTCATCACATCTCCAAGATAAATCACAACCATCCATCAATGAGCACCTTGAAGATGTTTCTACCTCATCCCATGATCATATCAACCTATATCAAGAGTCACTTTTCAATCATGATCAAAATCCACCAACAATACCCAACAATGATCCAATCCAAGAAATGTTAACATCATTTGACCCTATGGTTGAAAACATTGACAATATCTCCACCACAATTGGTGAAAACAATGATCAAGATCTATTCATCAATGAGCACCTTGAAGATGTTTCTACCTCATTATATGATCAACTCAATATACATCAAGAGTAACTTTTTATTCATGATTAGAACCCCTCAAACAATGATCTATCTCAAGATGTGTTAACATTCTTTGATCCTATTGACATAATCCAAGATCCATCCACCAATGATCATGTTGACAATTTTTTTACATTACCCAATGAGTTAGAGGACATATCTCAAGAATTTATTCCAAAGAATGATCATAATCTTTCACCAAAGTCTAGCAATGGTCCTTTCCAAGACATATTGACATTCTTCAACCTCATGGTTGCGGATATTGAAGGAATCCTCAACTCAAAACTTGATCCAAATCCACTCAAAGATCAATAAGATATTGAGCCACTTCCCATGCCTAATAACAATTTCCAAGAACCCTTTGTAAGCAATCCATCTTGTGAAATTAAACCATGTCAATAACTTGATCCAAAGTATGTCAAAAGTAATTCCAACATTAACCAAGATCAATAATTTGTATCTCCACAATACTACAATGATCTAATGGGAACTCTCCTATCTATACAACATGTCACAAATGATGATCATATCCATATAGCATATACTCCTCCATCAACCCATGAGATGCTTTCTTTGGATGGACACGTAGATGATCTTAACTCAAAAAAAGAGTCTCATACTCTTGATATCATTACCAAGGAATAAGAGTCTCCTACTCTTAACATTTGTACACATTATCAAGATATAGAAAAATCTAGAGACATATCAGAAATGGTTCATGAAGAAGGCTTCTACAAAAGTTGTGAATTAGGAGCACCCTGTGAAGGCATATCAAAAATTAATCATGAGGAATACTTTTACATTAATAGTGAATCATCAAAACCTCTTGAAGAAGCATTGAAATATGATATTTCACAAGATCAATTCAAAGATATCAATCAGGAAGTTATTCCACTTATGGAAGATCCTATCACTTATAAACTTGGATCACTTACCTTTTTTAGAGAAAGCTATTTTATCAATGAAGAAGCTACCACCTTTGAAGATCCACGATAAATAAAAGAAGGATTAGCATCTTGTTTCCAAGGTAAATCATATCCTATTGTAAATATTTTTTTTCAAAAGATGAATTATCAAGGTAGAGGATTAGGCCTGCATGAACAAGGTATCTTAGAACCAATGCAGATTATTGGCAATCCTAAGCATCAAGGTCTTGGTTATTCAAAAATTAATGGATCTAAACATATCGATGATACCTCTATAATACTAGGGGAAACTTCATCTCAAGCAAACATCAACATAGGGAGCACAAAGAATACTTATGATGCAACCAATGCCAATACTACAACCAACCACATCATGAATATTCATCCACCCATCACCCCATCTACGGATTGGGATCAACATCAAAAGAAATCTTTGAATCAAAGCATGAAGAAAGTCATCAAAGAAAAAGAAATAGTGAAGCATGAAGGACAAATCAAATACCAATGGATACCAAAGAATACAAAGAAATATTATCCCTATCAAACTCCATCAGTCAAAGAAACTATGGGGAAAAATTAAAAAGGGAAAAGTATCCATCAAAGATGTCCACAAAGAAAAAAGCAGGCTTCTCAAGCAACGCACAAAGTATATCAAGTTGTTGGTCCTAATTCTACGCACACTTTTGTATCCACCCATCATTGCTCATCTTCCCAAGTTTGGAGAGTCAAAGGTTCCAAACTATCAACCAATCCATATTTTATTCCTAAACACACTCCATCCACGCCTCCACACATGATATCCAATTCTCACATTGACCATGTATTAGTAGCAACCCTTCATCATAAGGATTCAGAAGGCATTTTATTGCGATGTGCGCACAAAGATAAAGTTAACCTTGGTATCAGCAAAGCAAAACAAAATTCTCAAAAGTTGCATTCAAGTACACATATTTTAGCGAAGTAACTTCTTCAAGCAAGATATCAATGGCACATTATGATAGAAGCATAAACATCAGTAGTACTAGGTGGTTCAGCATGAGCTTAAAATCTTTCAGCAAAATGTCAAAAAAATCAAAAAAATCAAAAAATCATGAAAATAGTAAAGATAAAAATTATCCTCTAGTGAAAACCACTACGGTGGCGCTTTGGACAGGTACCGTGATGAAAACCTGACAAACAATCATCATGTGTAGAATCGAGCATATGTGTGCACTTATTCAGGTGGAAGCATCTCATCCCATCCATAACAAAGCCAACATTCCATCCATCTCATCCACGAACCATTTATCGAATCCTTTTTCATCTATGTGCATCCATCTTCCAAATTATCTTGATCTTGACAAAGTTTGATGCACACTTTACACTTTCTTGTAGTAAACATCTTGACATGGGTCATTTTCATTGATCTTATCCTACCCAACATCATCTGAGCCATGAAGCACTATCCAAATGATTATCCTTTGTTTAAACACCTTATCTTATCATAGTATAATCCTTGGCATCCTTTTCATTCTTACCATATCCATCCATCCACACATCTACCCAAGAATCCACCCATGGCCTTTCAAACATTGCTAGACACTGGGGGCAGATATTTACATCTTGATTTGGGAATAAATCTTGATCTATATCCTCCAAATTATGTGGTGATCTAAACAATGGCAAACGTAAAATCGAATTGGTCAAATCATTTGTGAGCAAAAAATCCCAAATCACTAGCCCATGGCATATTTTGACAAGAAGATGTTCCTTATCAAGATTTATCTTTCATCAAACATCGATCCAAGCAATCAATATCAGTTGCATCTAACATGCACTTCAGCGTCACATCAAATCATCAAAAAAATTTGTTCCAAAATGAGCTTCAACATCTTGATCAAATCAAATCGAATCAATCCATCATCATCTCAGGATATCCTTCCCAATCCTTGTATCGCTTAACACTATCCTTGCATTGTTGTGTATCCTCAATGATGTTATCATCAAAAATCCATCAATATGATCAATCAACCCTAACTTGGTTTTCAACAAAAATCCCAAAAAAAAACACTGATATCATCACACATATCCATATCCAAATTGTCAAAAACATATCAAAATCCAAAAATAGGTCAAAAAGTCAAAAAAATGGCATTTGAACTATGTCGTCTTTGAGCTTAAATGTAGGCAAGGCTAATCCTTGATCAGCCCCCAAGACATAAAATCCAAAAACATTCAAAAAATCTCAGAAAACACCAAAATCATTGGAAAATTTGAAAATCAAAACATTTATAAAACATCTCAAAAAAACCCAAAAACAGCCTCATAACATTTCAAAAATATCCAAATATTTAAAAAAAATCCATCTATCCCATTTCTCTTTCACTTGCAATAATCTTATCCATAATAAATCAATTGTAATCTTCATCCTTTAGCAAAACAAATAGGAAAAAACCACAAAAATCAGCAAAAGCAAACTTCAAATGTAAAATCAAAATCGCAACAACAAACTTTTAAATGCAAAATCAAACTCTTGATCATTCGCAAACATGTCAATCGACCTTATATCAATAGCCTTTCAAACAACCTATCAACTTGCCACCATCCACTAACATGTCCTAGGATGCATCCTTCCTACAATGGGCATTATCTTTGGCAAATCACTTTGGATACTTATCCTAAGCAAAACGCATCCCCTTGGCTAGAGGTATGAAGAACATTGGCTAGTTTGTGTACTTGATCTTTTCTTTGATTTATCTTATTGCATTCATTTCAATGACCTCTCGATGATGTCTAATCAAAATGATTTAGAGAGAAAGGAATGGGGCAGTGATCATTATCTTTTGTTTGTTGTGATTGTTGGACGTTCTTGTAATATAACCTTGGGGAATACTTGCTTTGTTAGGTATGTATGGAGGGTGTTTTGAATACCTTGTTGACTATTACATTGGAAGGTTATGCCTTTCCATGTTTTGGTCTGAGATGTTTGAAAAATCTGAAGTACATCCTAGTAAGGTTTTCGTATGTCAGGTGTGAACAAGGATACTCCTATTTGTTTGTTGAGTCAAAATCCATCACACTAGGTACAATGCCATCCTTTTCCTTTATACCTTGATGCATCGTATTTATGTGTGTTATCAAACATAAGGAAAGTAAGCCCTTTTAAAATCCCAATTCTTGATAAGCAAAGCATCATTATCATTCATCATCTCTAATAAAGTCTCGTAGATCATAAATTTGTTGGACCCCTGCATCTTTTAGGAATATAGGATCCAGCCATCTTATTCTTCTTATTCTTTTATCTTTACTAACATTTCTATCCAAAATATGTGTGATATCTCAAAATATACATGAGGCTACCCATGGTCGATGACTGTCTCTACATCATCAAAATTGTCTACGTCAAATATATGATCTTTCTAAAGAATTATCTTTCGTCCTCTGATCAGTAGAACCACTCCTCTCGCATTTTATCATGATCTCAATCAAAAAATTAACATTTCCGCTCAATCTCTTAAGGGGGCAGTATGCCAGCGTAATCCTTCTCGCTAGGGTAGCAGTGGGGCATTTGAAAAATCAGATTTTTTTTGAATTTTGATTTCGGCAAGGTTATTCTTTGAACCAGCGTAGCAGGCACATTGCTTCAAAGAGGGGCAAAATGTAGACATTCAAATTATCTTGATTGATATCATGCACTCGATCCTGATCCACTAACATCATTTCTTCTTGAATCACTTTTTTAATAACCAATTAATTAAATAATCCTTATTTAATTAATTCACCATAATTCCTTTTTTAATTAAATAAATCACTTCATTTGATTAAATCATCTTCTTCTTTTAATTAAATAAATCATTTTATTTAATTAATCCTAATATTCCCTCTTTGATTAAATAAATCAATTTTATTTAATCCTAATGTTCCTCTTTTAATTAAATAATTCATTTTATTTGGTTAAATCATATTCCCTCTTTTTATTAAATAAATCACCCTTATTTGATTAAATTTGACATCACCCCTTTTAATTAAATAAATCAAACTTTATTTAATTAAATCTAATCTCTCAAATTCTTCTCATTTTGATTTAAATAAATCTAAAAATTTAAGTCAAAATGTCAAATCAACTAATCTCCATCTAAGTTAATTAAATCCTAATTAACTCTAACTCTAATCCATCAAATCCTCTAGATTTTGCAACTTGCACAAGTAAATCAATTTAATTGATTTATAAATTCTTCTATTTTCATTCAAAAAGGGCATCTTATTGGAATATTCTTCCAATTTGAAATCTCCCTCCTAAAAGGACTTGTCCTCCAAACATGGCATTTAAGCCTCTTACATGTCCTTTTTTTGAGCCAAGTGGCATTAACTCCTCTTCCACATCTTCTTCCACAAGCCATCTTTCAAATTTCAAATTTCCACCTAATTGCATTTATTTGCACATTGACCAAAATATGCACAACCTCCCTTCATAGCATGTTGACAAGTGGCATATTGTTATTGGTTCATTTTTAATCCCACATCCTTCATGTTTCTCATTCCTCCATCCTTCTCTCCTATAAATGGAGAGCTCTTCTATTGATTTTAGGATCCACAATCTTAGGCATTTTGTTGCACAACTTTAGGCAAAGGAATTTATGCAAGTTCATCCATTTTCATCCAAGATTTTATAGCATTTTATCAATCTTAGCTAGGCTATGGTCAAATTTTCATCAAAAGAGCACAATCATCAACCATATTCATCAAAAGCTTTGCAAGGAATCGGGAAAGGGCTTCTTTCCACATCAAAGAAGCACCAATTCCCCCATGGGATGTTGGTTTGAGTGTTCTTGAGCAATATTTAATAGCTTTATTTGACTTTTCATTCATTTTTCTTTTACACTTGAATGAATTGCATGGGGAATGTTTGTTTTAGATTTGTTTGATGACTAACATTTTGTTTTTTTGTTCATGTTGGAGCGGGTCTAGATCAACCATTCATAGATCTAAGTATCACGTTGCTGCCCCTAAGACTGTTGATAGTAACAGTTCAAGGACATCAACAGAGGAGGAGGAAGTAGAGATAACCGGTCCACGAGATCTCCACCTACTTGGCAAGATCAATCAGTGAGGTACAATTATTCATTTCCTAGTTATTGTTATTCATATTATTGTTATTCATATTATTGTTATTCATATTATTGTTATAGGCATAAAGATAGTTATTGTAGAAGAAGGTGTAAAAGGATTCAATACGCATTCTCTAGGAATATGAATGTAGTTTGTTACAATTGTGACAATCATGGACATAGGGTTGCAAACTGTAGGACTGTTGCTGAAAAGATTGCAGCCAGAAATAACTTTGCATCTCCTACCAACATATATGTAATATGTTATAAATGTCATAACCATGGTCATCTTGCAAAGTACTGTAGAACTCGGTTTGTGAAACAAGAGAAAATAAATGATTCCTCACATAAGAAAAATACAAAGTCACAAGCATCTGGTGACAAGAAGAAATCAAAGAAGAAGATCTGGAAAAGGAAGAACAGTGAAAAGAATGAAGCTACATTGCCTGCACACGTAGTTCTTTATGGAGAAGATATAGATTCAAAAGTTTCTATTTGTAACAAGAAAGAATCTAAGCTTGTACATAATTCACAAAAGGCATCTCCAAGTGCATAAAAAGTAGCATGGAGTTAGGGGGAGATGTTCATTATTTTATCATTCAAACCCTTTAGTAAGCAACAAAGAGGTTGTATCTTTGCAATGATTTGGGTTTTTTGGTTTTGAGGTTGGTTTCTTTTTGTGATCCTGCTTGTTTTAGTAGTGGTATGCATCTTGATCTATGACAATGTGTCTTGCAATGATATCATTCAGTAGTATGTTATGCCAATGATACATTCTAGATAGTATCTTTTCCATTTATATACTTCATACATTGTTTGTCAGTGCTACAATAGTGATCTTCGTAGGTAATGATTTGTTTGTTTGGTTACATTTCTCTCTGGTTTTGATAACATGCTTTACATACAGTGGTTTTTTTCAAATGGAAAGAAGTCATTTTTTTATGCTTTATAATCTATGCTAGAGTACTCTTGCTTGATTGTATGACAGTGATATTCTTCATGAGCAAGAGAAAGGTTTTATGCTCCTTAGTTTAATCTAAAGGTCAAAAAAACATAGTGTAGTGGATAATCTATAGAATTTAATCTTTTCATGCTATGAGATCTGTGAATAGTAATAATCTGGAGGCTATTGAAAGAAAACATGTCACTCAAAGACAATTTCAACAATCTTTTTCGAGTGTTTTTTCCTCCCTATAAAGGGTTTTCCACTCATAAACATTGTGCTATGGTGTCTTTAGATTTTGTGATCTACTTATGTTCTTTATGTTCATTCAAGTTAGATAGCTTTGCATGAATAATGCTACACTTGATAATCGAATTGTTCTAAAACTTGTGTTCTACATGTTCAAATTTGTAAAAGATTCATTTAAGTTCATTTTAATATGTCATACCACTGATTCACCCCCCTTTCCGTGGTATTGTACTCCAACACAATAATTCCATATCCTCCATTTTTTATGGTTTAATCTTCTACACGAGAGATCTAATCAACATACTTCCCTAGGGCACAAGGATAGAAGGTCGTTGGAAATGGTAGAAGTTTGAATGCCCAAAGGCTTGTGTGGATTGATTGCTAAACACCCACATTCCACCAACAATTATCCTCTATTCTACTCACCCATTAACTTGCAACCTTACTTCCTCATGCATGACCATTGTCTAGTGAATTTAAGTTCTACCATTCCTATATTTCAAGTATTTCTAGAGATCACTTGTAGACTTCCTAGAGATGTTGTGAGGCCAAATTCATTGAGAATCATATGGTTTTATACCATGCCCTCCTATCCATCACCTCAACATTAAAGACAAGAATTTGAAGGCATTGAAAAATTATTCAACAAACCTCAATAACCATTATAGCATGCTTAGGGAAACATTGCAGAGAAATCAATAGCCAAATGTATAGTGGTTCCTCCATATGTGGTATTAATTCCTCCACTTTCCCACCACACCAAAGACTCAAGATTTTTTCTCCTTGGTTTCTCCTACTCTAGCAATGGTTATTAACTAGAGACTTAACTAGTGTGAATAGGACTTTCTTAGGTAGCTGATAGATAATGTCTCTATTTACACCAATTAACACCACATAATTTCTACACATGAAAATTCAAAGTAAAACTCCTTTAATCTAAGGGTTTATGGAAAATGGTCAATGAACAAAAAATGCATTTCACTAGGGATTTTGAATAATTTACTTATAAAAAAAAAAATTAGATAAGGCAATGTGAATCATTGGTCTTCATGTTTTTGATAACTTACAATTCCATATTGCAAAATGTACAAATCCTAATTAAATGTGGGAAAATTTTAAAGATCTCTTTGGTATAGTTGATGATTTTAAAACAGTACAACTAGATTTTAAATTAACAACTTTGTCTCCTTATTCATTCCCATTTTTGAAGATTGCTTAGTCTAGCTTAAGTATTTTCTTTCTCGACTTAAGGTTTGTGGTAAAACAAAAATAGACAAAGAGTGTGTGTTCTTGGTCTCATCAAAGCCAAAAGGTGAAATATCCCAGCCAATTTTTTTCATTTCGTTACACAGCTAAATTCACCAATAAGCATTAGTGTAAATATAAATCAATTGAATGTAACCCTCTCCTCTGATCAACCCAGATCCCAATGCGGGCAAGGTTGAGAGCATACACGAAGGGGGTCATTAGTAAACTAAAACTTGCTGAAGTAATGATAAGAAAGTGCAATCACTCAACCACTTATTCAGCAGGAGGATTGAAATGGAAAGTACATTACTGAAATAAAGATGCAACTCGACCACTTGTTCAGCGGGAGTATGTTGACGGCTCAGCCGATCAGCAATATGATGAATAATGCAATACAGTAAGTAAATAGGCGGAAAACCAGCCTCTTCCACTTTTCAGCGGGTGGTACATGAAAGTAAATACAAAAATGAAAGACTGAGAATATGCCAGTCTCTTCCACAAACGTGGGAAACTATGAAATTGCAAGAATTAAAATGGCTGAACAGTACTACTGTAGCAGCATTACAATATGAGTTTCTCCTGCAAATATCACTGTATTTGAAATGCCTCAATGCTGCAATGAAGTATTATATCTCTCCTATCATCAAAAGACTCGATCCATGCTAAACCCAACCCCAAAGGCAAACTTTTACAATCTGATTTTGACAGACCAGCAACTAGACAACCCTCTAAAATGCTCATAACTCTCTCATAACTACTTTGAATGACATGGGACCAAGTGCAATGAACTCCTAGGAAGATGGCGACCAATTGATGACCGAGAAATAGCTGCAACAACTACTCAATGAATTATCTAAACATTTTCCAGGCATGACGAAGTAGAATGACCTCAAGAGGGGCGACTTCTACAAAATAAAATCCAAATCTGCATATTAAAATCTGAAAATCACCAGAGAGGGGTGCCCAAGGCTACAAAACACAATGATCAAATACCCATAACCAGATAAAAATCATTCAAAGACATATGAGTGAAAAACCAGTTCAGCCACAACCGATACAGCAACTGTAGAAAGATTTAAAATACAATAACTTAATTGCAAAATGCAAAACAACTCAATATGAAACTAATCTCAACTAGTTGCTATCTTTCAAGCAAGAAGTTAAGCCGACTAGGAGGTATGCATCCCTCGAAGCAATCCTGTTACCATTCCGGCAGCATAACAATATTGTAAAATATAAGATGTTGAACTAAGAGCCCAATGCTCTTATTTATAACATTTCCTACTCCAAATTCAAATTCAATCTCCCTCCAAATGGGCGCCAAAACCAAACTCAAATTCACAATGCCCATTTGTGTCATTTTCATTTCATTTCTCCAAGTCCTCCTCCTCCAATAAGTATTATACTTTATTTAAAATGTCAATAAAGTATATTTTGGCGTCCAAAATAATAATAAAGTGAAACACTTTATTAAAGTGAAATATAAATATAATTGACCACTTATTTCTCCAAGGCGTCCAAACATGCCTTTTAAATATTTCAATTAAAATGATATTCTCATCAAATATCAAACTTGCCGAAATAAACACTTCAAATGTTGGAGACCAACTGACTATACGGCCCTGCCCGAAATAGCCATAATACCAAGTTGTTGAAACACTGCCAAAAATAGCACCAAGGGATTTGGAGACCAAACTGCTCCAATTGACCTGCTAGATATAACCACTGAACTGAACTGCATAAACCCTGCTAAAAATAGAACTTACTAAAAATAGCATACTACTAAAAATAGTAAGTTGTTCCAAACTCATTTTAACCACAATCTAAGCAACCGTCGTACTTACTAAAAATAGTAAGTCCAAAAAAGTTCTCGGATTCAGTTGCATGTCATGTTGCCGCGAAGCTCCTTGAAAACCCAGAAGGAATCCAGAATCCGAACTGTAAAACTCCAACATGCAGCCATCATAACTTACTAAAAATAGTAAGTCCAAAAAAGTTCTCTGATTCAGTTGCATGTCATACCACTGTGAAGCTCTCTAAAAACCTAGAAGGAATCCAAAATCCGAACTGTAAAATTCCAACATGCAAAACCTTGAATCCTCAAGGAAAACCTCCAAGTAGCTGGAAACCCTAATTCTGCCTCTGACTAGCCTACGAGCATCCAAGAATAGGCTAACAGTCACTGGAAGATGTAGTGATAAAAATGGGGACATTACAAAAGGTCCTTATCAAATCTTTTCTTCTTCCTTCTACTCTAAAATGGATGCTCTTGGAACAACATTTATAGTGCCTTCTTTTGATAAATTTTATGATAGACTTATAAGAGAACAATCTAAGCTAATCTCTATAGATGTTATCACTTCTTCAAAAATTCAAGCACTAGTTGCTCAATCCTCTAAGGGAAAGAAACAAACTAAGGATCAAACTAAGAAATCAAAATAAAATAATTGATCAAATTCATCCCCCTCATCAAAAGGAAAAAATTATAAGGAGAAGCCCAAATGTACTTATTGTAAGAAACTAAGGCATGAAGAACACCAAAGTTATAAAAAGGAAATTGATGACTTCAGGCATCTCCTTCAACAAAATCAAATTCAATTTCCTACATCTAACATATGTGGTCCTTCCTTTTCTCCATCCATGTCATTTGCATATTTAGGAAAGAATAATAAGGGTATGTCACCTTTTGCTTCTACAAACAACACATCACATAAGTGGCTTCTTGATTTCAAAGCATCACAACATACAGTTGCATTCAAGGAACTATTTTCTATATTTAAGCCTTGTTCATTCCCACTATTATTGATTGTAAATAACACCTATATGTTAGCTCTTATAAAAGGATTTATTAAAATTGGAGAAGGAACATTCAATGATATACTTTATCCATTGATCTCCTTTCTATTTATCAAATTATAAATAGTGGCATAAGAAAACAAGTTGATTTCACAACACATTTTGTGATCATTAGAGATTCACAAAGTAGAGACATCATTGTCACAAGCCATGTCAATCATCATTCCAAATTATATTCTTTTTCTTTCTTTGGTTATGCTGACTTTGATGATGGTTTGAGTATAGATGGCATTGATACCTTCAACATGCATAAGGAGATACAGCTTGGTTATTTAAACCTTGGAGTCCTATCTTACTCATCAAATCCTACATCTTACACTAATATTACAAATACTTTACCTTTTTCTTCTCCAGTATTGAGTGTTCCTACATCATTGGTTTCTCATGATTCAGGGAAGTATGATATTAGTAGTTGTGTTTCCACTTCAATTGATTAGGATGCTTACTTACAAGGCATATCAAACTTGTTTAGTGAATCTTATTTTATAGATTTGGTGAGAACCTTTAATGACAACCACGTCAAGGTTGTTGTCAACCTGTCTACATCTTTGGTTTATGTTCTGCATTGGCCTTCGTATGGATCATTTGAGCATCTTAAATAAATTTGACTAGTTGGATGTTATGCATCATTTAGAGAATTTTTTTCTTCTCACATGAAATTATTTAATTCACCTATCTATAGTTCATCTTCTTCCATGAGGAAGAAATGTTGTTCAACATTTAGGGATCACATTTTGCATTCTTCTTCAAGTATCATGCAACAATGCAGGTTCTATGATCTTGTGGGGGCTCTATAGTCTCTCTTTTTCTATCCTATGAGGGGGAAATTTATTGTACTTATGTGATAGAATTAGTCCTTGGAGGGTCAACATGAGTCCTTATATCTTCTTCACTTGTACATTTTATTTTGTTTCATTGCATTATTTCTCTTTTTGAGAGGGCTTTTTATTTCCCACTGGGTTTTTTCTCCTTTACTCCACTTTATGAGAAATTTGTATAGTGAGTACCTAAAATGGCCTAATATCCAGGACTCATCATCTTCCATACATTACTCCCTAAGTTGCACTTAAGGGTGGGTGTTAGTGTAAACAATTTCTTTATATATTTAATTAAGATATCTCTTTTCTAGGATTGACCTATTCACACTTAGATTAAGTTTACTAAGGTTTTTTATGTTTTTTTATTACTTGATAGAATTGATACATGTTTCCTCATCATTTGAGACACCTAATACTTGCATATTTGACACTTTCTCACACTTTTCAAGTGATTTCACAATTGTTCCATCTTTGGAGGGTTGGTCAATTTTTTAGTTCTACCTTCCTACCTCATCTACCTTGCCTATATATGCAAGTTTCATCATTGTATATTTAATCTCTTCATTTTTATATTGATAGACATACTATTGTTCTCATATTTTTTTCACTACTATAAGGTTGTTTCATGCTTTCAAATATTGGCATTCTCCAACAATAAATAGATATAATGGGTCATAAACTAATTGCAAAGGTTGCAGTACACCACTACTTGAATGAAAATTTGGTGAAGAAGGCCTATGAGGCAATATAAAACTATGATAAGAAGAATTTATAGTGAGACCTTGGTGGTGTATTCTACCAACAAGATATTAGGAGCAATGAAACTTTGAAGAAATTTTATGAGGTATTTTCTACAAGCTAATCACAAGAAAAATTGAGGGCTTTTGAAAGCTTATTGTTGAAAATCCTAACCTCCTTCCTAATATATGTCATGATTGGAAGAAATAAAATAAGGGCTTAGGTATATTCAAAATTCCTAATGTGTAACCAAACTATGTTACCTTTTTTTAAGGGATTTTCTATATTATATATATAAGGGAGTTTCCCCCTTGGCAACACTTTCTTGTCAATGTGTATATATGTATGTATGTATGTACATACATATATAATGAATTATCTTAAATTTAATTGGCTAAGCATTTGAAATCTTAAGAGTGAATAAATCAGTGTAGTGCAGAAATTACCAATAGTTTTAATGGGGATATAAACATTTTGTTAAAGCTAACTTTAATGGACCAAAAAAAAGGCTAAAAACACATGAACATTATAGAAATTACTCATGCACATAGGCTTTGTATTAAATTTTAGTATATCTTAACTATATTTGTGAGAACTTTCTTTAAAAACTAATTAATAAATTATAGTATGGCTTACGAACCAAAAATGGCTAGCAAATGCAAGTTTACAACTCTATTTATTTGGGCTATAATTTTGGTGCTTGTCAATGGCCACCATTTGATTTATCCATATTCAATCTATTGATAAGTATTTTTGTAAATTCACAACACAGATAAAGTAATGGAGTACCCGGTCTCTTGAAAGGAAATCTATCTTCAGAAAACTTCATAAAGATAACCCCAACGTTTTGATTGCTAGGTCTTGACTTTGCAAAAATGACTCAATGGTTGATGTTATGTTGGTTTCACAAGGGGCCTTTAAGGTTTAGCTAGAACTTCTAAGGAAAAGGGTTTGTAAAATCTAAAGACTAGTTGAAACCTTAGCTGTATTTTTAGATCTACAACCTAAAAATGACTTTCAATATCTAATATGGCAGTTTTGTGATGCTTTCCTTCTTAAACTAACCCAAATTTATAAAATAAAGTTTAAATATAAGGTTTTAGGAATCCTAAATCTGAGAAACTAAGGACAATCACAAAGATGGTGAATGTTGTAGATAGACAAATCCCCAAAAACCAATTTATGTTTAATCAAGGTAAACCCACAATGCTGCAAAAATAGCACAATCTTCCAAGGAAATCTTAAATATTTTTAAACTATAAACATTTAAACATATATCCAATTTCTGGCATAATATGGAAAACATTCACAGTTGAACCAATGCAAAGAATAGCTCAAACTAACCATACAAAGTAACTTACAATTAGAAAATTACGAATGGTATGAGTATCAGATTCATCAAATACATTTAACACTTTGCCATCATCATAATTGAACTAGAAAATAACTTTAACACTTTTCCATCATCATAATTGAACTAGAAAATACATTTAACACTTTTTCATCATCATAAATAAATTGGAACTAAAACTAGAAATAAATTTGGAAGAAGGAACCATGCATGTGCTCAAAAATAACAAGAAAAGTCACCAACACTTCAATTCCCTTTACTTGTATTTATCTCAAAATTTTGTTACAACAATTCCATATCAACCCCCCACAAATGAGAGAAGGATGCATTTTAAAGAGAAGATTTAAAAAATGGATGGCAAAGATCAACTCAACACCTATGGCTAAGATTACATTTACATTTAATATTTGGGGTGCATTAAATATTTATAAAATATCCCCAATTTAAAATTCTATCACATGAGAACCTAGGAGAATGTAAAATATATTAATGTAGATTTTACATTAAATGTATATTATAAAATTCGACAAAATTTGGGTACATGCACTTTGAGGAAACTAACTCACAATTGGATGGACTCCTACAAAAATTTATCATCTATTACAATATTTCCATCTTCTTTTTCTTTAATGGAATATTTAACAAAATCTTTTAGTATAGCTGTCAGTTTTTCATCTGGAGGAGGCTGGGTAGCATAAATTTTATAAGACAAAACTTCATGCTCTTCCATTAGCTTTTTGTGCAAATCAATGTAGGACCTTCTCTATCGAATCATCTCCTCTAATCGCACCAAAAACTACCCAATATCATTCAAAAAATCCTTATCCAAATTATATGTGGGTTGTTTCTTTATGATTATTTTCCAATTTTGTTTCAACACCACATCATCTAATTTTTCTGCAACACTAACAGGTACCTTTTCCATATCTTGGAGATATTGATCACAATCAGCAAGCAATTCATTTACTCTCCCAAGAATAGAATTCATCTTAGGAAAAACTTGAGTTACAATCTCCCCCAAAAAATTTAGTGCATGCATCCAAAATGTTGGTTCTCTAACCTTATCTTTAGCCAAAGATCCCTCCTTCTATATCACATCTACAAATAAATTTCTAATGGCTTTTAACTTTGGATAGGTCATCTCATAATACTTCGATTAAGCCACATAGTCTTCAATCATCTTGTCAATCTCTTCCTTGAAAATCAAAAAATTGTTATGCATCTCTACTACTATAACAATTGCTTTATCTTCGGTGGTAGCAATATTGTTGAACCACTCATATGTCATTTACGTCTAGGTTTTCATCTACTCTATTTCATTCACATCTTCCTTGGATAGTAGCACAGGAGCAGTAACCTTCCCTAGAACACTTTTTATTGGAGTTACCATTTGATGGGTAAAATTTTGTTAACTCGGTAACTTGTGCTTTCAACTCTTTCTTGGTAGCCTAATCTTTATCCAAACTTTTCAAAATATTGGAGATAGACCCTTGAAACTCATTGATCTCTTGTGCTCAGTTATTTGGGCCAATATCAAATGAGGGAATATTGTACTATGTCAGTAAAATTGTTGTGGCATCTTTATCCACTAAAGGTGTAGCTATATGAATGGTACAGGAACTTGAGGCATCCCTAGTCACTTGGTACCTTATTCTTTCTCTATTCTTCTCTTTGGGCTGCCCCACATGAGCTAAAATCACCTCAAAGCTAGCCTTAGGATCTTTAAAAATGGGTACTTTATCTTATAATTGCTCCTCAAGCCATTTTGGAGCTATTGTCTGCATTGAAGAAGCTGAAATTTCTACAAACTTATCTTCTGCAGTCTCTTGATCTATTTGTTTCTCCATCTGCACTCCTTCCTTCTCTTCTTCATTTTATTTCTCTTCTTCAATTTTTTCTAATTTCTCCTCTTGAGACTCCACTATCTTTATTCCTTCACTCTCCTTTGAATTTTTTATTCATGATCAAGAGCAACAAAAGTCTCCTCTGTAGGAGGCATACTCTCCATATTCTCCCTTTCTTATTTCTGCATCTCTAGAATTTTATCAACACTATCCATGGAGGGTGGTTCTAGGATTTTCTATGAAGGAGGAGAAGCAAATACAACCTGATTTATTATAGCCCTATTTTTGGATGAAATAAGGATATTTGTTAAAAAAATTAGAAGGTTGTTGAGGTGAGCTATAAAAGACTCTGGTAGGCTTAGTGAAGCGGAGGAAGAAACATAAGGGATAGTAGGTAGTAAGGTAGACATAGTGAATTGTAAGGTGGAAAGGGAGGAAGAAGAAAGGGAAGAAGCAACTAAGGAAGAGGGTGAGGAATCCATTAGAATGGTAGATGTGGAAGGTGTGGAAGATGTGAGGTGGATAGAGATGTCAATGGTAGGTGGAGATGAAAGGATGGGAGGAGGAGTGTGAGTAGAAGAAGTGGGAGTAGATAATGGTGGTGGTGATGGAGGCATAGATACTGGAGGTGGAAAAGGATATTTTGGAGGAGGAGAGAGAGGCTGTGTGATTGGAGGAGGAGAAGATTCATTAGGGATAGTTTCCATTGCGATAGTCCTCACCTTCTTTGATCTCTTAGGAGGAGGCTTGCTAGCCTCTCTAGCCTTCCTTTTGTATGTGCTTGTAGTTTCTCTATGGGGTGTCTTTCTTTTCAATCCTTATTTTCTCTTCCTCTCATCCTCAGAGGAGTGTTAGCTTCTTTTCCTATTGAGCTAGTGCTTGTTGGCTCATCATCTTTTGTTTTCTCACTATCACTGGTTTGAACCTTTTCTTTCTTATCTCCATAAATGGGTTCAATTCCCTAATCTTGAATGGCTAATATGCGGGAAAACAATCATCTTCTTGTTCTTCTAAGTGTTAGCCTGGTGACTTCCTCCAAGTCTGTCTCTTCTTCCTTTGTCCAATCTATGACTAGAATGGTTTGATCCTCACTCTATCATATTCCACCTCATCCAAAACTAGGTCATCGTCCTCAATTATTTTATTAGGTACATCAAACACCCCCAAAATTTGGTTGTCCCCTAGTTTCAATATCATATACAACATTTTTCTTACTTCTAGGTCACTAGAACAATTAGCCCAAAAGTCCTCTAAATGTTGTTGATAAACATATTGTTTATCCACCTACTTTTGCATCTTACCATATGGATAAAAATTGTCCCTTTGGTCATGAAAAAGGAACTTGAAACCCTGTATTTCTTTATCAAAATACTCAGTTGAGGGAGCTAAGGGACATGCATATAGACCTCTCCCAAAGGTTAAAGGGTAAGGGAACCCTACTCTATGCTTCTCATGTAACAAGTGATGTGAGGTGAACAATTACCTATTCATTTCCAACATGATTATTTTTTCATTCACATACCGTGGGAGCCGATAGGGAGCACTCGAGAATCCCTCCATCCTAAAATAGGTAAACTTAGGGAACTGGATGAACCAATATCTAAACCTCTTCAACATTTCCATGGATGAGGAGGAGAGTCTCCTATTGAGATCCCCTTGCAGAGTTTGCAAAATATGCATAATGAATGCATCATTAAACCCCTTATAGTGATGCTTCACATTCTCAGCTTGCAATTGAGGGTAATGGTCATACACTTTGAATTTGTCTTGGCTTGTGCCCAACTCTCCCTTACAAGTTAGCCCCTTGTATTCATAGTTGGTTGTGAAGAGATAAACAATGTAAGAAGACATATTGAATATGTGAGATGTCTTCACATGAATGAATTGATTATGAATGTTTTCACTTATGATCTTTGCCCTCAGAGCATCTCTTCTATGAAATAAAACATCCATGTCTCAAATATTGATGATTAGGACAAGCCCATGACCCTACTTAGAAGAGTTACCAAATCATTGACCTTATCCACAAAGTCACTCCGATATAGGTTTTTGGGTAGTTTGTTGGGATTTTCTCAAGGCTACTTCATCCAATGTTCATTAATTAGCTTGAGAGCCTTATGTGGATCTTCTTTATATACCTTCTCCACAAATGCCTTGTTTGTACCCTCCATTTCAAAGGAGGGAATCCCAAATGTACGAGTAATGGAGGAAGGTGTAAGATCATCCAACACTCTTCCATATACATAAAACATCTTCCTTGAATCCTTTTAATAGTTCCCTCTAGCCTCCATGATCAATTTCGGGCACTGGACAGTAGTTAGGAAACTAGGAGCCTGGGCTACACCACTCAGTTTGATCTTCCTTGCAAGGTTTGTCCTATTTTCTCCAAATATCCTTTCTCATAATTCCTCCATGTTCACATGCCCAAGACTGGTATCACTAATCATTGATCAATAAAAGGTGATCTTCAATGGGGGATCAACTCCTTTGAATCTGTACTTCATCTTCGTTCGATCAATCTTTTCCATATAATCTATGAAAGAAGGCCCATAATTAGAAATGTGAAAGTCTAATTTTTCCATAGCATCAATGATTATCTCTCATGAAAATTATGCATACACACCTCTGAAAGGAAAAATATCATATCTAAAACATATTACATATTCATATCATTATTTTTAAAAGAGAGATATGTTGAAATAGAGAAATTTCAAACCAATTATGGGTTTTTCTATTTTGCGGGTCTGAAGGTGATGCGAGATTCAGAAGTTGAAAGGATTTTGCAAGAAAATAGGTCTTGGAAACCCGCAACGAGTTTCCTGCAAGCTAATATCCATGAGAGCTTTAAGAATTGATCGTTATCTTATAAAATTTGTCATCATGACCTTATACAAAAATGAGCATGCACGAAAAAAAGATTCTTTGATCCCCTAGGTTTGATTTATGTGGGAACTATGTGTCTGATAACTTGTGCATTCATCTCCACAAGAAAAGCTTTGTAGAGATGAGGAATGTGAAAGTCGAGCCTATGTAGGCTTTGCAGAAATGTGAGGTTCAAATGACTGTGAAACTCTAGAGTTTGTGGGTTCTTTAGTGATGCATGTTTTACTGATGTGCGGGAAAACACAATGTTTAAGATTATAAATCTTTGGAAAATGTATATTGGGAATTCGCAAAGGGAGAACCCACCTAGAAAAATATTATCAAAAAAAAAAACCCTAAATGATTTAACACCTGAAGGACAAAATTAGAAAAAATTCAAGAGGGTTTATCGATCCTACCTCAGCCCCAAGAAAATCTATCACAGAAACAGGTGTGGGATCCCCAAAGCACTCAAAATAAATAAAATTAATTGATAATTCTTCAAATGCACAGCTTAAATCTCATTCGCAAGAGGTAATAAATGAAAGCAATGGGGGTATTTATACCTCAAACAATTTGGTGTAATTAATACATCTAGAGATAATGTATCACACACCAAAGTTAGGGTTTTGAACAGGTGGGAAAATGGAGGGGTGCTGGAAAATAAGACTTGCGAGCCTTGATCAATGCTCAGCTAATGCATGAAATCTCATGTGAGAAACCGACAACAAAACTCTTGCAAACCAGTACTCTATGGAAAACCAAACCTCATGGAACTTGATGAAATGTGGATCCAGATGAATTGTGGGGATTGGAGAACTGTGAGATTTTAAACTCCCAGGGATTTCAACAATGGAAACTCAAAGGATGATCCCCGCAACAATGAATCCCCACAAAAAATGAGATTTCCACAAAAGATAAATTCCCCCCCAAATTTGACCAAAAATTCCAAGATTAACCCAAGCAAAGGAGCAAAAAGAAAAATGAAAGAAAAACCAAACCAAAACAAGAAAGCAAAAGAGGGGATCCTCATTTTCATGGGGCATGTGTGCAAAGCACAACATTATCATTTGTAATTGGTGGAGGTTTAAGTGTAAGAGTTGTTGATGAACTCGAGCACCTAGGATCACCTGCAAAACCAAGATTAACCTTCTACATGAGAGCAGCAAGAGGATGAAATGTTGGAATGTCATGCAATAACTAAATATGATATTATCACACTCCAAATGATACAATATGCATCAACACTCCCTTGAACTGACTGAGTTGATATGAGCTCATCTGGACTAGGTAGGAGGGAGAGGTGAGTGCTAAATATATAGTAGAATGTGGGCACATAATTCCAAGAGAGGTAATAACTCCCAAATAACTAAATTAGGTGGGAGTTATTCCTACTTGGAGAATGCCAAATAGGTAGCATAACCCACTTAGAAAGAGAAAAGAGAGTGGTTTTGTGAGGTGGCATAGAAGGCCAAAAGAGGGCATGAGACTCAACCACCCAAGTTTGGGTGAGAGTGACACATGTAATCGATGTCCTCACATAAACCATGTCTTCTATAACCTAAGTATGCTTAATAATGTGTAGAAAAAGTCAATATTAAAAACCTACACTAACACCCCCCCTTAAGCATAGCTTAGGTGGGTGAAAAGATGAAACAATGCAAAGAAGGGTCCTAGCTACAAGGCCATGTTAGGTACCCATGTACAATAATAAAACCTCTCAAAAGATGAGAAAGAGAAAACCCGTAGGAAAAAACTCCCTCCCAAGAGAGAAGAAGAGAGACCATATAGTTCCCCAATGCAGAATCTCTTGCATTGTTGGTGAATTCTTAACACAAGAATCTAAAGATGATCCAAGATCGCTGAACAATATTCCTCCCCTTAGGAAGAAAGAAAATCAAGGATGTATGTCAGACATCTTCCCATTCTTGAAAGGAATATGTTGGAAGAATGATGAAAATGTATGAAGTCTTTGAACTCTGCTCAAGTGTCCCCATGTCGATGTCAAAACATGTCACCATCAAATCAAGTGTTCTAGGCCACACTACAGAAGATGACAGTCCAGAACCTAGTGGAGATGGATGTAGAACAAAATCCAAAGACAAATATATCTTCTCTGAAGACAAAGGTGCCTCCTCCAAATGTTTCTCAATAGTAGCCACAGTCATGTCAAATTATGAGGAATGATCATGTGGGTAAAGAACAAGAGGTTCAAAAGGTTTCCCCTCAACATTTGAAGAAGTCGAAGAAACTTCATCAAAGAGAAGATGTATGCATTCAATTGTGTCCTCCAAGTCTGCAAGAGAGGACTCACAAAACAAACTTGCAATGGTTGTCAAGTACTCACCCCAAGTAGTTTTGTTTGGAAGACAATGAATGTCATGTTGCATTGATTCAATAGAAGCCATGGATGTAGCAATACTAGTAACAACAGTCGATGTAGAAGATGGATTATTAGCACATGTCTCTTGAACCTCAGTTGAAATAATACCAAGATTCACTTGACCATACGGAATTCCCCAAAAATGTTCACACTAGATGCATGAGTATGTACATCAACCGAAGGAACACTAGAGGAAAGATGTGAGGTGTACAATCGAGATTGATGATCTGTCTCCCCAACTGCAACAATATTTCTGCTATGCAAATCTCGAATAATCATAGAATGTGGTGTGAAATCAACAATCTTTCCTTCTCCACCATGCGTGATCTAAAAGATAGAAAAGATATTTGTTGACAATGAAGGAACACAAAGGACATCATTGAATGATCCTTCATCTATGTCAATAGATCCTTTCCCACAAACACACATATATGTGGTGTTAACCATTAGGATGTTTGGTGACGAACAGGTTTCAAATGAAGATTACATATTGTGATGAAACCATATGATGTGAAGCTCTAGAATCAAGGATCCATCTCCCTGATTCAGAATTTGCAATTGCAACAAGTGCTTTTCCATTTTTTTTCTCTGACTTTGGTTTAGATGAAGAAGATGAATCCTTTGACATATTTGAAGGAAAATTGATTTTATTCTTTGTTAAAAGATTCTTCAACTCGTCAATTTGTTTTAAATAACATTGATGTTCATCATGCCCAGATTTCTTGCAATATGCACATGTGGGCTTCTCCTGTTTAGATGATTCCCCTTTTGAGGAAGAGGATTCAAATTCTTTATGTGGATTTTTATTTTTCTTCTTCTTTTTTTCTGATCAAGATGCCCTGATTCTTTCTATACCTTAGACTCACTAGCCACCAATGCTTGTGACTTGGAATTCTTGATGAGACCCATTTGAATTAGCTTTGCTTCCTCTTGGATTAGAAGATCTGAAAATGCATCAAATTCAACATAGGCACAACATATGCAGTTCCCATAGAAATCCTATTGGTGTGAAAGCTAGAAATAAACATTGAATACTCAAGACCAAGCTTGGATAACACATTGAGAATAAACTATAAATCCTCCTTAGTAATCTTGCAGTCTTTAGTTGTGTTCTTAGTTGCTTAATCTTGTAGTTATAGTCTTGGATGTGGACACAAAATTTAGGATCAAGAGTCATCAAATCATTATCAATTTGATAACCTCTAATATTATCAATTTTACCATACAAATTTTTAAGAGTCTCCCAAGCCTCCTTAGGTGTCTTGCATGATTCACGATGAAATTGTAAATCAAAAGAGACTAGTGAACAAATGTAACCAAGATCTCTCTCATGATTGATCTCCCATTTTCCCTTAGCATCAACATCAGTAGGTTCAAGAATAGATTCTTCTACATAGCCAATGCAACCTTTTTCCCTTAGATAATTTCATACTAATTTTTTCCATGATTCATAATTATATGGAGTTAGGAGTTCAATTTGAGATTTCCCCATTGTACTAAAACACAACAAAAGAAATGATAGCAATCAAAACACCAAAATATCACCCCCCCCAAATTCACTCAATCAATGATCCCCCTAGAAAAATATGATGGTCGCACTTTATAATTAGTGCATTTACAATTCTGGAGTTGTTACCAGAGTTACAATGTCCACAATATTGGACTCAAATACTGAAAGTACAAAATAATCTTAGAATCAAAACCTCAAAATAGCACCATTGAGTAGTGCTCGGAAAAATACCAACTTTCAAAAAAAGAATCACCATGATCTGAGGTCGTATGTGAAAGTTGCAGCCGTTTGAAGTTCAAAAAATGAGAATTGTCCTTCAGATATGCTAAGAAAACTGATTTTCTGGAAAATATGCATCACTTGAGCAAAAACGGATTCCACCACTGCAAATCTTGCAAAATTCTAGCCCAAATAAAAAAAAAATTCTCTTGAAAAGGCTTATGTATGGTTAAGAACGGACCTCCCAAAGTTTGACTGTGAAATCAAAAATGCAAATGAGAGAGGGGGAAAATTTCAAAATGGTGTTGACGTCACTACTGACATAGGCTAACATAAGCAGTCGAGTATCTTGAATTTGACAGTTTCCCACCTGTCAAAAGAAAATGTGCTCCTTGGCCTAAATTTGATGCCCGTCGGAATATTCTTTGCAGTGAACGAAATATTCTTTTTGGTCGGTGGTGAGCGGAATTTTCTTGAAAAGACCTAGAATATTCTATATGACTATCAGATTCTTCAATTTTTTTCACGGATTGATTATCAGTTAGTTTTCTTTGAACAACGGCCAGATTTATTTCTCGATCGACGTTATGAAGGACAGGGCCTAAGTGAAATGACATGTACACGTGGTGGCCGATGCAAGTGTTGTAGGTACTATAGTATTGCAGTACCTCGCAACACCCTATACGATGGAAAAACAATCCACAAAAACTTCAATTTTTTTTTTTTTTTTTCAATTTTTGATTTTTCTGATATTTTTTATTTGAAATTTCAATGAAAAAACTATTGAAAACAATTATATAATTTTTTATTTTCAAATTTTTTGCTTTTTGATTTTTGAAAACAAAATACAATGAAAACTAAGTAAAAATAATATGATTTTTTTGTTTTGAAAAAAAATTACCTCAATATGTGTGTAAGGGATCTCCGAGCAAAAAAAATCGCCCCCAAATTCAACTTTTTCCAAATTAGACAAATTATATATGAAAATGGGGGTTTTTGGGCCTTTTGGACGCAATGGCATAGTCTGTTTTGGCTCAAAATGCTCCCAACAAAATCTCAATTCTGATTTTCTCCCAAATTCGAGAAGGGGCTCGCAGATCTGAACACTTTAATACCATGTAAGAGTTGTTGATGAACTCGAGCACCTAGGATCAGCTGCAAAACCAAGATTAACCTTCTACATGAGAGAAGCAAGAGGATGAAATATTGGAATATGGTGCAATAATTGAATATGATATTATCACACTCTAAATAATACAATATGCATCAACATTCCCTTGAACTGATCGAGTTGATATGAGCTCATTTGGACTAGATAGGAGGGAGAGGCGAGTGTTGAATATATAGTAGAATGTGGGCACATAATTCCAAGAGGGGTAATAACTCTCAAATAACCAAATTAGGTGGGAGTTATGCCTACTTGGAAAATGCCAAATAGGTGGCACAACCTACTCAGAAAGAGACAAGAGAGTGGTTTTGTGAGGTGGCATAAAAGGCCAAAAGAGGGCATGAGACTCAACCACCCAAGTGTGGGTGAGAGCGACACATGTAATCAATGTCCTCACATAAACAATGTCTCATATAACCTAAGTATGCTTAATAAAGTGTAGAAAAAATAAATATTAAAAACCTACACTAACATTAAGTATTTAAGATTTCTATTGGTTGTGTTTTCATGGAAGTGATTTTCATAATGTATGGACGATCTGATGGAGAGAGGTTGTTGAAGTTGCCTAATTTTTAAGTGTTTGGAGTTTTATGTTTTCCTTTGTAGTGGGTAAATTTGGATCCATTACTATCACAACCATCATAATAGGCGATAAATATTGGTGATTCCAGAGTAATTTTGTGTTGAAACGAAAAAGATTCTCAATTTTTAATTAATAATGAGTTGGGCACTGATGTGAAACAAGAAGTATTGTGTCTAAAAGAAGCTTTATGTCAAATATGTCAGGTAATTTTTGTGGTTCTAAATTAGGAAATTGCTACTCACTTTTTTCTTCACATAGATTTTGAAAAACACTTTTATTCTCACTATTAATGTCTTTGATTGTCTAAATTTACAACATTTAAGAAGGATTTTACAAATATGTTTGTTTTATGGGTAAAAGTACATATCTATATCACACTTTTATAAAGGAAATGACCAACACAAATATAATTTTTTAATTTCAACCACCTAAAAGTGATATTTATGTTTTGATTTTTAAAATGATGTAAACCAATGAAATATAAAAATCTTAATCTAGTTTATGTTTATAATTTTTTATTTTTATTTTTAAATTAGTTGGATATCTTCTTTTATCAATTTAAGAGAAGAATTTTAATTGCTATTTTTTAAAGAAAGTCGGCTCGATATGAATCACAATAAAAGAGCAAAATATCTTTTTCTTTTATTTTTCCTCCACATAGATTACTTTAAAATCTAGTGCATGCAAAAAAATTGATGAATAATGTTTAAAGTCAAATTTAATCGTAATGCCAGAGTTTTCATGGGACATCAAATTTTGTTTGATATTGTTTCTAAAATAATTATACCCTCTTAGAGAGGATGAGAGGATTCTATCCTCTAGTGCATTGCATTTTTATTTTTTTTTAAATTACTTTAATATATATTTTTATAATTTCTAATCAACTTGATGTTTTATTATTAAAACCTACTTACAATAAATTTAAAAATATCATAATAAACCTAATCAAAATATCAAAAAATAAATAAAATTGAATTTTAGACTCTTAACTCTACAAAAGGGTATTTTCATATTTTCATGATTTAGTACCCCCTAGTTGGAGAAATTTAGAGTTGAAGTTGGATTTTTTTTTTAATTTCCCAAAAGATGGGATAAGTTTTAACATAGACAGTTTTGGATGAAAGTGTTTCAACTAAAACCCTCTCAATTAAAAGGGTTTCAATCAAAACCTTACACGTAAGTTCAACCCCATTTCAAATTTATAATTGAAAAAAATATTTAATGATTTTGGGTAAAACTCTTTTGCCCAAAACTATATGTGCCACATAAATACTACATGGTTTCAAGAAAAAATGTTTCATTCGAAGCTATTTAAGGGGGAAAAAATCACTCAAAACTATTTTGTTGGCTAAAAGTGTGACACAACTTTGTGCTTTTACCTTTATTTTTTAGATAATTTTGCACTATTTCAATCATAGTTGCCTTGTTTCCACACTCTATACTTCAAAGAGGGCTTTGAACATGGAAGGTTTGGTTATCTGGTATTTGTTAACCATGAGGCCATCTTGTTGTAGTCTTCCATTAGGGTTACTACACATGTAGACACACTAATTTAACAATGTGTGTATGCATGACTTCATAACAAAATTGTTAGAGTAATAAGTTATTCCACTTAATTAATTATATCATATTGGTTAATTAATTAAGTCACTTATCACTTTAGTTACTTAAGCTATAGGCACATTAATAATTAATTGTTTATTAATTATTAAGTGTGCACACTAGGGTTTCCCTTTTAGGTTTCCTTTTAGGGTTTATTGATCTCCTTCATAAGGATTGATCTCTTTGTAATAATTGATTCTCTTAATGCATTTTTACTATTTTGAGGTTTACAGAACATCTTCTTTGGTTTTGAATATTTTTTATATGTGATAGGTATTTGCATGCAAGTGATTCTTGGGGCTTGTGAAGTTGGGTTTCTCAGCTTCTACATGGTATCAGAGCTTCAGACCTGTGGTTGTTTGATTGTCTTTTGAAGATATTTCCTTACAGTGATTTTTTTTGTGCAAGGATTTCAAGCTAGGCTATTTTTTTGTGGATCTAGAGGTAGCCTATTTTTTGGGCATTTTTGGACAAAACCGACCTCGCCATTGAGTCCGCAGCACCCAAAAACCCTTATTTTCATATAAAATTTGTCCATTTTGGACATAGTCGATCGGAGAGACAAAAAAAATTTGCCCTAGGGCACACAGATTGAAGTGAGATTTTACAAAAAAATCAAGTTTTTTATTAAAAATTTGCACACCCAGTTAGAAAGGCCCGCGCCACCCACCCACCACCCAACGGCCACCGCATGCACCACCGCCACCGACGGTAGCCACCACCGAGCCGTCGAGCTCCTTCCAACCCCCACAAGCTTTCCAATGCCTCTACAAGGTCACATAGGCAACTAGGAGCCAGGCTTCAACCCTCGCCGGGTCGCTAGCCCCCAACGTCGATCACATTGGTGACCAAGGGCTTCGGCCCAGCACCTTGCCGCCAACCCCTGGTCCTGCATGTGACCAAGGGCCGAATTTCTTTTAGCCCCTGAGGGCTCGGGAGGCTTTATTGGACTTTTTCAGAGCAATTTTATGAAATCGGCTATAACTTCTTCATACGGTGGCCTTTTTTCAAAAATGAGATATCGCCAAAAATTTGGTTCCAGACACTATTCGATGGTGCTGGAGTTTTCTTTTTGGTTTGTTTTTTTGATGTTTTTTTTGCCAGTCAAAGTTAAAAGATGGTTTTTGCACTCTAGGGGGCGTAACTTTTGTGTTTGGGCTCCGTTTTGCGCAAATGAATAGGCGTCGAAAATCTGGTCCAGTGCTATGCACAATGATTAGACTTATTTTCCCATATTTTTCCCCAGGTATATTTTATTCAGCGTTTTGTGTTTTCATAGTTTGCTTAATTACTTGGACATTTTGGTACTTGGGAACCTCCTGTTTGTGTCATTAGGCTCTATTTAATTTGATCTACATGCAGTAAGGTCAGTTTTCTCATATTTTTTAATTTGAAGAGTTATAATGGGTTTTTCTACTCACCCTTTAGTTGTAATTTTGGAACGGGGTAATTATGAGTCATGGGCAGAGAGTATATTTACACATTGTAGGTGGCTTAATATTTTGCCTTATTTATATGATCTCATACCTGAACTAGCCACTTCAGAGGGAAAATTAGCTTGGGATATCATTAGAGATCACATAGTAGGACTTATATTGTCTAGTGTTGATAATGACACGGTGTGGGCTATATCGGACATTTTGTGTCCCCACCCACTTTGGACACGTCTTTGGGAGATCTATGGAGACCCAAATCTCTCTCCATTCCCAGATGATCCTGCTTTAGATTGTCTCTTACCTATTTCTTGGAGAGAGAATATCCCTTTTGATCATGATACTTTAGAGGAGCTTGAGTATTTAGACACCCTTGCATGTTCCAATGGATCAGAGGCTTGTCTCACAGTTCCTACTCTTCAGACTAAGATTACACATTTATCATCTGTTATTCTTGATGACATCAGTATCACCACATTGGCCCCTATGGATTCATTTCAACATCATGACCATCTTGGTCACTCATTATCTGCTACATCATGGGATTCTTATCTTGCAGACACATTATTGTTTGTTGAGTCTCACACTGCAGATCTTGAGGATTATTTTGAGGACATACATTTCCTATACCTTGACATTCAGGTTATCATTGTATGCCCACCATTATCTGTGCATTTAGAGGTTGCATTTCAGGATTCTTCACAGTAGTTTGGATTTGGCATCATTTGTTTCAGTTCAGACAGAGAGATTCTTCAGCATCCTATCATGGCACACATCTTGAGACAGATTGGTTCATCACTCTTCACAGGGTTTCTTCGACATCATCCTTTGGATTCGTTTCTTCCCAAGGGGAGGAATATTATTTGTCGCTTCAGGATCTCTTTTTGGATTCTACATCAGGCATCTACCATTGTGACAAGAGTTTCTTCATTGTTGGGGGGGCCTTCTTGTCTCTTTCTATCTCTCCTATGGAGACCATTGTATATGTACTTGTATGATAGAAGTTGTTTATGGGGGGAATTATGTAATCCACCTCCTATCCTTCTTTCATTAGTGCATTGTATTCCTTTCTTTGCATTCTATTTTGGGGAGGAGTTTTGTTCCCATTGAGTTTTCTCCTTTACCCCGTTTGCTTTAGTTTGCATTGCATTTGTACATGGGTACTTGATCAAGCCTTTGTTGTTGGGGCCCATCTTTGCTTTCATGCATCCTTTTCTAGTGTTTTAGCTACTTCCTAAGTTCATCTTAAGGGGAGGTGTTAGATGAATAAATTATTCCACTTAATTAATTATATCATATTGGTTAATTAATTAAATCACTTATCACTTTAGTTATTTAAGCTAAACTTAGGCACATTAATAATTAATTGTTTATTAATTATTAAGTGTGCACACTAGGGTTTCCCTTTTAGGTTTCCTTTTAGGGTTTATTGATCTCCTTCATAAGGATTGATCTCCTTGTAATAATCGATTTTTTTAATGCATTTTTACTATTTTGAGGTTTATAGAACATCTTCTTAAGTTCTGAATATCTTTTGTATGTGATAGGTATTTGCATGCAGGTGATTCTTGGGGCTTGTGAGGTTGGGTTTCTCAACTCCTACAAAAATTTCTAGCTTGTTTGAACTAGAACATGCCATGTTGAATCAAATTAAAATAATGAGTTGTTATTTCTTATAGATGAACAAATTTCTAGTTAAAGAATGTTATACCAGACATGTGGGAGTAAGAAAGTATTAGCAATTTACTACATCTTATATTTCATTGTCCCCACCAATTCTAACTCACAAAATTTAGAATTTCAAAAAAAAAAAATGGTTATTTATTTAAGCCATTTTAGCTCATGATGAATAATACATTTAATATAAAAATATTAATATATTTTTTAAAAATAATTAGTCGATAGGCTTCCCCTAGGGACTTACTAGTCCACATTTCACCAGTGAACCTACCAAGTATAGTGTAATATAGAGAATTGCAATAGTGTATATCAAATTGATAGCATATACAAGGTGGGAGGAGGGAAACATAGAAACTTTGGAGTGAGGACACTATATCTCATGGCAATCAACAAATCAGCTATTGTAAGTTGCATTCAAAACATGTAAGTAGCGACTATTTATAATATTTGTGTCGACAAAATGTTGATGTACAATGGATTCACAAAAATGGTGACTGGACATGGGGAATGTTGGTCTAAAACCTATTATATATATATATATATATTCCAACAACAGAGAGCATGGAGGTTTAGGTGTCTCTCCTCAATCTCATGGCTTTTTGTAAGCCATTATTAGTTCCTAGTTGCAGATTATATTTGAGCATGCACCTTTATATTTATTTTACTAAGGAAATAAAAAAAATTATTAGTGCACCAGACATTTTAGTTGAAATCTGCATATGACTTCCTTTTTTGTTCATCAATTTTATTTCTATTTTATTTCCCATGTGTTGTGTAGGTCGCTACTCTGCCCGAAAACACATTGGGTATATGTTTTATAATTATAAGTGAGTGGGGATGGAGTAGATTCTGGTGAGCTACACTAGAAAATTATGTTCACTATTTTCATTGTGTTGAGCTGCAATTTTTTTTGTATTTTGTCAGATCAATTTTTCGTTTACTGTTAATAGACTACACCAACGGTTTTAGAGAGATTGATTTTGGTTCGTCTGATTTTAATTTTTGTTTTTGTAGTAGGGATTTGTAAGTTTTTCTTGCAAACTCTACCATTTTTTCTCATTGGCATCGTTTATAGCACAACACAATTTGTGCAAAATCTTGAGGTGAGTCTCTTGCCATGGCCTTGGTGAGTTTTATTTCTGGAATATGTGTAGGGCCATTATCATTTACTTGTTCTATTTTATTCATTGCAAAATAATTTTTTTGTTATCTATTAAATAAAAGTATACTTCTTTAAAAAAAAATCTCCAATCGAAAAAATGACTAGCAAGTAGTGAAATATTCCTCACCCCTCAAGAACTACATTATGTAATTTTATATCGGCTTAATCCTTACACCTCCTTCCGGTGCAAGTGCTAGTATATTTAAAAATAATTAATTTGATTGGGGTTCACCCCATAGTGCAATGGTTATATTGTGGCATTGTTATGGTGGCCACCAAGGTTCAAACCTCTGTTAGGCCATTGTGATCGTAGGAACTGTACCTTCATTGATCCAATGTTCTCGCATGCTTAACCCACTCTCAGGGGCTTTGGGCTCCATTTACGTACCAAAAAATAAAATAAAAACAATTTGTACTAAGACATAGAAACACAACTAGGGTCATTTACCCAAGTCAAATAGTTTGTAATTTACAAAGTTAGTTAAAATACCAACCATTTAATAAATGAACATAATGTCAAGATATTTTAGAAATAAAATCACTAACTATAGACCATCTCAAAAGTGTATAATGTTGAAGCAAGTATTATAATGACTATATATATAATATGTGTATGTATATATGTATATTTGTATGTATATATATATATGTATATATGTATGTGTATGTATATACACCCATACATATATAGTATGGATGTGTATTACATATATATATAGTAATTATAGATGCATATATATAGATGTATATATACATATGTATATACATAGATTTATATATACGTGCATATACATGCATATATACCTACATACATACATACATATATATTGAAAATAGTAAAGAAGAAACATTACTAGATTTGAAAAAAACAAGTTACAACATACACATCCTATAAGAGATAGTTGGGCACATTAGTGGCAATACAAAATATCATCAATATCCGAATCAAAATTTGAATGCAAAACTAAGGAGCGCAATTTAAGACACATAAGCTAATGTACCATGGTGGTAGGAATAAGATGTTCATTATCACTTTGTCCATAAGATAATCACATATAAGTTTTGTTGGTGTAGATCTAGGCCATGCGTGTTTCATCTTCTAGCACTTGATTCATCATTTTAAATTTTCTTATTGTGTCTTTGAGACATGGAAATACAACTAGATTCATTTACCCAAGTCAAACAGTCAAACAATCTTTAATTAATAACTAAATTTGAGTGAGACATCGAAATATAATTAAAGTCATTTACCCAAGTGAAATAGTCTCGAATTAACCATTGATGGGGAGAACTTGTGCCAACACACTTAGTTAAAATATGAACCATCGAATAAATAAAAACAATATCAAAATATTTTAGAAATAAAATCACTAACTATAAATCATCTCATAAAATTTATAATGTTGAGTCAAGTATTATAATGACTAATTATATATATATGTATGTATGTATGTTTATATGTATGTATATATGTATGCGTATATATATACACCCATACATAAGACTAATATAGTATGGATGTATACATATATATAGTAATGGTATATACATACATGTAGATGTATATATACATACATATATATACATATATACATTGAAAATAGTAAAGAAGAAACATTGCTAGATTTCAAACAAACAAGTTACAACATACACATTCCATGAGAGATAGTTGGGCACATTAGTGGTAATACAAAATATCATCAATAGCTAAATCAAAATTTGAATACAAAATGAAGGAGCACAATAAGGCATATAACCTAATGTACCATGGTGGTAGGAATAAGATGTTCATTATCACTTTGTTCATAAGATGGTTGTAGGTGGTAGAGTCACAGTATAGAAGAATGACACTTTGGTTAATATTGTGGATTTCTCCACTAAGCCAATAATCATATATAAGTTTTGTTGGTGCAGATCTAGTCCATGCGTCTTTCATCTTCTAGCACTTGATTCATCAATTTTAATTTTCTTATTGTGTCTTTGCAATGCGAATGTTAAGTGGGAGAATGTTAGGATTCATCTTGTAAGTTTTATGTCTTGATTACCCATATTTAAGCATGTAGATGATAAACAATTTATGATCTTCAAACATCATGGAATGTATAGATTATTTATTCTTTAAAATAGTTAGAATGCTGTGTGAGAAGGTATTGAATAGGGGTTTTAAATTGAAAATACAAAAAGTAGTAGTTATAGAACATCCTTCCAATTAAATACTCTCATGGAGTTCATAGATTTGAGAAACTATTCATTTTGATTGCTATGACACAATCTATGATATATAAAGACGTGTAAGAGGAGTTACTTTCTAAGCTAGGATATTGATCATGACTATGTGACTTTGGATTTCTGCTATGGCTTATGTTTTTGACTCATAGTGTTGGGGCCACTTATTTGTAATGTTTCTAGATAATGGATACATAAGGTAGAAGTTTTTTGGGTTATTTTTTGGGTACTCTTATAGTGCTAGATTAGTATTAGACAAAGTGATAAGCATATTATATTGATGTAATTTTTTACTTTGATTGATACAAGCTTGAGTCTTTTTGGTTGTGTTTTTTTCTTGCAAGGTTTTCTCCACACATATTTGGTGTTCATATGTTTTGAATAGTTATGTTCACTTCTCCACCATGTCATTAATATCTATGGTTTAATTACATGTTTAATTATATTGTAAAACTTGATTGTTAATATTTTCTTTGTGTCATTCACCGTATATTCAACAAGCATGTTAGATAGAATGTGAAGATGCACAAGACACATGCATAGTGAGAGAAAGAGAGAGAAATATGATCATTAGGACATATAGGAAGAGTGATCAAGTTAGAAGATCAAATAAATGAGTAATGGGTGTAACATAATTCTATTGTTTGAAGGATTGCTTAAGGTATTTAGCACTAGAAGAATAAAGCAATGAAGCACCAAAGTACATTAATTAAGGTCATATGCAAAGATACAAATAATAATAACCATGAAATAATATATCATAGCATGAAATTATAAAAATTTATCAAGAGTCTATATGGAAACATCAAAGGATGCTATAATGCAATAAGGTGAAATAAAACAAACATCCTATGAATATCCATATTAAAAAATATTTGAGCACAAATCTGATGAGAAATTTTGTTCGATAAGTTTTATCAAGATGAGGATAAATATCCTTCAATGAATTTTCTAAATCAAAAATATGATATTTGATGGATGACAATGAATTATGAAACATGTAATTTATAGAATATCAAATAGTTCTATGTACATTGAATCAGTCAAATTAATGCATGTGGAAATAGTAATTTCATTGTGATCATAGCAACATCAATATATGATGTGTATAATAGGATAAGAAGCAATAAGGGATTCTGCGCAATTTCTAATGCCCACTTGCAAACTACATTTATGATTTTGGAAGGTGGTACTATAGGATCAATGAGAGCCGAATAAGTTGTCTTTTCAAATTTCATTAGTTTAGATAGCTGCTCTAAGAATTAAAGTAGGAATTAGTCGAGGGAAAAATAGTTAAAAGGAAAAATCATGAAAATACTAGAAAAATAAATCCTTTAATATGAAAGAGAGGCAAGATGGAATAAATCTTACAAATGGCATTTCAAGTGCTTTTGACAAGCCAGCAAGGCCAGGAACTTGTTGTGTGGCTACATCTAAGAGATCAATACCTATAGAAGAAGAATATCTTGAATTAAAGTTGTTTAATTTTAAAGCTAATCAGTGAAATGAAGAGAAATGATAGAAAACTATGAATCTAATCTCATTGAAGAACTGGGTGTCCCCAACAAAAAACATTGTGTATTGATGAAATATTCTAGATTTTACAATGACAAGTTTTGCACTTATCTAGACCTAATTTTCATTTAATAGATTGAAGTGGGGTTGGCATGCATGCATGGCAGACAAAAGATTAGTTGCATTGTTAATGGTAGTCAATAGAGAACTCAACATTTATGAATTATGGTATTAAGTCTTTAACTGAACAAGAGACATTAACCCATAAAGCAGATGATAGATATAGACCCTCTCAACAGACATAGATTTCACTACCATCAAATAATCTGAGCAAGTAAATAAACAACGTAGGAAAGACAATGTAAAAGATAAAGGGAATTACAAATACCTCCTTTTTTGACAGATTTCATCACCATCAAATAATCTGTGCAAATGAATAAACAACACAAATTATCCTTTAGTTGAGAGTCTTAAAACTTGACACCAGACTACATTAAGGACAACTACGCTTCAATCCATTGACAATAAATGAAAATTAGGGACTAACAAATACTAAATGTCCTTGTTAAAACACCACGCATTGATAGAAACATTGGGTGCGAAGAGATGACTATATCAAAGAACATTAAAAAGTCATGAAATATTTCCAATAGCAACAAAACATTACCAATTGATGTATTAAGTCTTTAACTCAACAACAGAGATCGACCCATAAAAGCACTCAAAGATAGGGAAGAATAGACATTAAACCTTAAAATGCAGAGAACATTAAACAATAGACATTAACCCATAAAATGTTGAGATGTAAATAAATGAAATCAAAGAAATTTTAGCAGAAAATAAATAACAACAATATTCACATACATTTAAAGAACAATATTTTCCAGTTAAAACAACATGCAAAAGGGTAGCTTGAAATCAAATTTCTAATGAGAAGTTGATAAACATAAATGTTTTTATAAGGTAAATATTGGGACATTACCAAGCCCAAATGTGGGTGGGGGATTTTAATACCACTTTATCATGGTACCCACATCAAACCATATTATCATAACACCCATTTATCAGAAAGCTCTCCTCTAGGCAACAAACCATCTTCGCATGGTGAAGGATTTGAAGCTATGTCACTCAAATACGAATGCATACCCTTTACCATTACACCACCACCCAATGGAAAACAATCTAAAATGTTACCATAAGGCAAGGGACAACATAAGAAGACCAAGAAAAAAATAACTTGTAAGAAGACACACACATTTTTCCCTCTACAACGAAGTTTTTTGGAACATTGACATCTCTTTTTAATTCATTTATGGTTATATTCTTGAATTAGATTTTTTGTGCCCATCTTTAGGCATCCTTTCCTCATATTTTATGTTCCATTGAGCTAACACACACAAACACCTTTTCATTTTGTCTCACTACTAATCCAAAAAGAATCAAGGTTAATTAAGGAACATGAAAATCTGTTCTTTTCAAAATTTGAAAATGTGCAAGTAAGAATCAAGGTGAATTAAGGAAAATGAAAATGTATTAGTACCCATTTTTAGATGATAGACAGATTTTCTACATGGTGAAAGCAACCAACAAGTGTGTGATACCCTAGCATTTGCAAATATACCATGGTGTTTGCCCATTTAATGTAGTATTTGTATATATACCATGGAAAACAATAAAATACCCTTGCAAATAAAGTGATGCCAAGCCAAATTCATACTATTGCAAGCAGTGAATTTTCTATAGTGCAGGCAGCAAATAGGGAATTTGAAAGGACATGAATTTTGACACTTCATTTCTAGTCTTGGAAGTTTTCAGTGTGTTAAGTCCCAAAATGGCTCTCTCAAATACTACATATTTTCACCACCTTCAAGGTCAGAGGCTTGTCATCAAGAACGTAAACAAAGGCTCATCAACATATTAAAGATGAGTAATAGCCTTCTTTAAAAGTGAGTAAGCTCTCTTTCACTTTGGGCTCAGCTTAAACCCAAAAGGGTATTCCCAGGGTCCTTCTAAATAGGTTTCTAAATCAAATAACATGTGACATTACAATAATAAATAGCAATTATACCCAACTATACACTTAACACCAACTTTCATCACTAGATCAAACATGACTAGTTGCATTATGACTGTAGGAGTTAATGGTGAACTCCTCAAACGCCCCAGAATCACCTGCAAGACAAAATAAACTCCACAAGAGAGAAATGGCAGAAATATTATGCTATCCTTAAGATGCAAGAATGCCAAATTGAATATTGGCAAAGTACATATGAAGCCTTGCTTATATAGGCAAGGTTGAGATGCAGTATGTAATGTGATGTTGACATGTGTCATAATCTTATGACATGTGACAACTAACTAACTAACTACCTAGGATAATGTGAAGATAGGATAAGGCTTCTAGAAAAGATAACTCATCTTCTAGAAGGAATCTTTTATCTTAAATACATGTGAAGGGGATGACCCTATTACAACTAATTTCCTAGTAAATGCAACCTAGGAATTAATTAAATATTATGCCTAAGTAAACTTATGTAAGTGTAATTAAATAATTAATTATACTAACACCCCCCCATAAGTGCAACTTAGGAAGGAAATTATTATGTAGAAGATGCAAATATGCAATGATGGGTCTCGGCTACGAGGCCATGTTAGGTACCCATGTGCATATGCAATGCAATCCCTCACAAATGGAGAAAAGGAGAAAATCCAGCAGGACAAAACTCCTCCCCAAAAGAGAGATGAAATATAATAATGATATCCATCACAAATCCAATCAATCTCCATCCACACAAAGGATGAAAAGAGATACCATTCAACCCCCCATAACGAGATAACCTGTTGCAAGAGAAGCACTGGAAGTACACTATGGAGTAACACTAGAATCCTCAATTCGACAAGCAAGGAAAGATACTTATGTTTGCTAGAAACCATATTAGAGTCACTCAAGGACTCAGGTTGGAATCATGATAAAGCAACAGCAGAATCGATGCCAAGGAACACTGAAAAACTGGTAAACTGGCACAACTCTGGAATCTATGAAGCAATAGTTGATTGATAAATGATCTGGAACTGAAATGAAATGCAGAGAAAATACAAACCTAATGCACACAAAAAAAGAAATAGTGCATGCACTGATGAATGTTCACATCTGCCTCCATGATGAAAAATAACCTCAAATTTGTGTAGATAAAAAATATGAAAAAAGGTCTACACTACTATGAAGTGCTCGAAACTAGATTTCTGTCGATATCTCATTTGTCAAAAACGGACATCATGACCAAAAGTTGTGAATTTTTCCAAAAAAATTGAATTTAGCCTGCAGGAAATGGGTTTTCTAGCAAAAAAAGTTTACTTCTGATTTGATTTTTGAAAAATCTAGTCACTCTTTGTAGACAATAACAAAAACCCAAAAATATTTTAAAGCTAAAAACAAAACCCAAAAATCATTTTTTGATCCAGCAAGCAGAAGATGAGAAAATGATTTTTTTTAACCTTCAGTCAGAAGAAAAAATGATGTGGGGCACTTTTTGTACAGAAATTTTCTTGTGCAAGATATTCAAAATCTAAAAGATGCCCATTTGAGATTTCAACCCTAGCTACAAAACCCAAAAACTGTTTTTCCTGCAAATGAGTGGAAACTAGATTTTTGAAGCAAAAATTTAAAAAACGGCTCCAATAAAAACGATTTTTTTCAAACCCTTGCAAATTTGACAAAATATGTCAAATTTTGACGAAACAAAAACCAATCTTGACTTTCTCTGACACCTTGGATTCAATGGCGAGGTTCTCAAGACCCCAACTTACACCCAACAAAACTTTCATGCCAAGATTGGTCCCTTAGATATGGGAAGAAGTCTGCAACACTAAAGCTCTGATACCATGCAGGAGTTTATGGTGAACTCCTCAAACACCCCAAAATCACCTACAAGACAAAATAATTTCCACAAGAGAGAAATGGCAAAAATATTATGTTATCATTAAGATGCAAGAATGCCAAACTGAATATTGACAAAGTATACATGAAGTCTTGCTTATATAGGCAAGGTTGAGATGTAGTATGCAATATGATGTTGACATGTGTCATAATCTTATAACATGTGACAACTAACTAACTACCTAGGATAATGTGAAGATAGGATAAGGCTTCTAGAAAAGACAACTCATCTTCTAGAAGGAATCTTTTATCCTAAATACATGTGAAGGGGGATGACCCCATTATAACTAATTGCCTAGTAAATGCAACCTAGGAATTGATTAAATATTATGCCTAAGTAAACTTATGTAAGTGTAATTAAATAATTAATTACACCAACAATGACCTCTATATAGCTAATAAAATATTGCACATGCACCTACAGATATCAACTTCATTATAATCCCTTAAGGTGTTTTCATTTATCATTACATACACATAATGGCAAGGTGTAGACATACTAGTAATGGTTCTCTAATGAAATAACAATTTCTGGTTAGCTTAAAATAGTTCCTTGATTTGTAATAATGAACCACAAACAACATGTATAAAACCTAATCTACACCTATAACTAACTAGAACAAATATGTTATAAATGAACACGTTTGATCTTGAACAAATAAGGATCGGTACCTACTCCACTAGGCCACTGAGTCATAAACAACAAAGAAGAGAGAAATGTAATCAGGTAGGGTATCACCGTATCAACAAAACTAGATATGTATTCATATACAAATCAAAGAATACATTTTATTGTAACATACATACTAAATAATCCATAACCAAAGCTCCAAAGACCCATGTGGAACCAAGGAATGGTTATTACAAATCACATGACATATTAAGCACTAAAAGCACTATTCCAATTCACATTGAATCAAATATAGGATTGAAGCAGTCATTTGAGTTGTAGTTACTCCTATTTGTACTTATTTACATTTAATACAATAGATAGAAGCAGTCTTCCAAGTTGTACTTCCTCCTATTTGTACTGATTTACATATAATACAATAGATAGAAGTGTTATTGGCACCTACCAATCTATGTTTTCACTCCCAAATAGAAGGTTTCCCAAGTGAAAATTGAAGTACATCTTTCATCTTTGTTTTAATTTCTAGATTAAATGAACATAGTTCAGCTTCCAAAGGATAAGATAATAGTTCTAAATAGAGCATACTAATATATTATTAATTTGTAATCCACAAAGCATAGTTATTGTAGGCAATAACACATCAACTATCCTATTGAAGGATCATGGAGTGTGATTTGAAATGATAAAATTTAAATGAACACAATTTTTTCCAGAAGCTCTTTTACTCTATCTCATGGAATGAGGAAGTCTCATGTTCATTATAGTTACAATGTTGAATTCCACTAACAAGACATTACTCTATATCTATGCTCTTGAACAATGGAGCCTGTAAGGTGGGATCTCTACAAAATGTTTAATGATATGATACACAATTTCCAAAGCACCCAAACTTTGAAATCTATTATTAATTTATATTTCATACACTCTTTTCCTTCTATAGATATGCTTTAACTTCTCCTCAACAAGAATATACGCAATTCCATAAAAGACTCTAAACTAGATAAGAGATGGCTATAGGGTTGAATTGTTGTGTGCTCTACCATGACAACTAGGCACATACTTGATTTGAGCAATTCATCATTTCAGAGTGCCTCAATCAAATGACACTCCAGGAGGACAATTCATTCAAATGATCTGAGTGATTTTCTATGAATTCCAATTTAATATATTTCCCTTCCAACAATCCAAACTACAAAATCTAGTATCAAATTCAATGAGTAAACTTCCTAACTTAAGTTGAAAGAAAATAAGATATAAGATCTTCATCTTTCCTCAAGCTACAAGTTCCCATCTTTAATGATTCTTGCACAAATTCTTCTTTGCCCTAGGGTGCAAAAACCCTATCATGCAATATAGGCAACATGGATTAGATATTCGCAGTATCAAGGGCCTCATGGTCCTTCATTACCCAAGGTATTGATTACAAAGGTGGGTGCACATTACTAGCTTTTTTCTCTACCTATGGTTCATCTATATTGAGTGTTAAAGACAAGCTCCAAAGGGAGTGCGCAAGCTTCTTCCTAGGATTTTCAATCTGGGTGCACTCAATTCTAAACATTCCACTATGATTTCCATTTGCCCTCTTGTGGTAGTGAGAATGCTCCCATTAATTCTTTGTGCCCAAACCTTTCTATATATGTGTGATAACGCCAATTAACGGTGTTAATATCCAAACTTTATGAGCTCCTTGTTTCGTTTAGGCTTTTCTTCCCTCATATGATCATTTGTTTTGGTTCATAAGTTTTAGGATTTCAAAATTTTACTGATATAGGTTTACACCCCTTAGCTGTATACCCCTACCTCCAGCTGCAACTCCTTCTCAAGCACCCACCCAACCCTCTAATTATGTCAACACTGCATATACTTTTCAAAGATTGACTATTTAATTTTTTCCTACATTTTTTCTCTTTTCAAAAAACTTAAAATGTTGGAAAATCTTGCCTTGCATATCAAAGCTACAAACAAATCTAGTTCCTACAACCCCAGCATAGTAAGAATACAATGAATAAAAATGCTAGCATAAGGATAAATACAAGATAAGAAGAGGAAGAGATCAGAAACCTGATAAAATTGCCAATTGGCTGCAGCAAATAATTTTGAACCAGTCAACTAGTTCCAAAATTGCTAGGGAACAATATGAAAAGAAAAGCTTAATTCTCAACTCTTCAAAAATGTTTTGTGCATTACAGTCACACTCTACATCGAATTCCTAGCTATAGAATAATTCGAATCTACTTCTTAAGCTCTTAAAGGTTTGAATCTAAAAGAAGATGGTTTTACAAAATATTCAATACATGACTCCTTAAGAAAACAGGAAATAAAAATACATTCTATTAATTAATGTATTTTTTCTTCTTTATTGAAAAATAATTTAAATTGTTGCTTGATCAGAAACCATCTAGGTCTATCATACACTTTATACAAACAAGACAAGATTGCAGGAAAATTGAATTGGGCCCATATGCATTTTGAGAAAATTTATCATTTCGACATATGAACATCTTCATTATGTGACAAACAAAGAGCACAAATTATATGCTTCTAAAGAAAGTAATCTCTCCTTATATTGCCTTCTGAGTTAGAAATATTTTCAGACAGTTGTATTCCCCAGTTAATCCATTCGCCAAGAAATTATATTGCCTTTAGGGAGAAAGCCCCAGGCCCAGATGGATTCCCTATAGGTTTCTTCAAAAAGTGTTGGCATATTATAGGGGAAAACTTGGTGGAGGCTTTAGAGGCTTCTAGAAGGTCAGGGAAAATTCTAAAAGAAATCAATAATACATTTATAGCCCTAATACCAAAGAAAGAAAAGGCAAAGAGATTGGAAGACTTTAGGCCAATATCCCTATGTAACACCATATACAAGATACTTTCCAAAGTCATGACAAATAGGGTAAGACCTTTATTAAACAACATTATTTCAGAAGAACAAACGGGCTTTGTTCCAGGCAGATCAATTTTAGATGGAGTTATAGTTGCTCAAGAAGTGATTCATACTCTGCAAAACACTAAGAAAGCTGGAATGCTAATCAAACTTGACATCTCAAAAGCCTATGATAATGTAGATTGGTGTTTCTTATGTAAGATGTTGCAAGCATTTGGATTTAATAAGCAATGGGTCAACTGGATATTTGAGTGTATATCGACCCCAAAATTTTCAGTTTTGATTAATGGGATTCCAGAGGGATATTTTAGTTCTTCCAAAGGCATAAGACAAGGGGATCCGTTGTCCCCATTTATCTTCATAATCTTGGCAGAGGCATTAGGCAGAGCCATTAAGGCTAATCATTATAAGAAGCAGATTGAAGGTATTAGAGTAACAAGAGATTTCACTATTACACATCAACAATTTGCTGATGATACATTATTGATGGGGGCAGCTAGCAAGAGAGAAGCAAGAAGATTACACGAGCTACTTTGGTCTTACGAGAAATCATCTGGACAAGCAATTAACAGAGACAAATCAGAAGTTTACTTTTTTTCAACAACTCCAACAAAAGAAACACAGATTATCACCATATTAAAATGCAAGAAGGGAAATTTTCCTTGTATATACCTTGGAGTACCTATTGATAAGGGGCTGAGAAATTCAAAGTTATGGAATCCATTGAAATCAAAAATGGATAAAAAGATAAACTCTTGGAAAGGGAAATGGTTATCATGGGCGGGCAGGTTAGTTATGCTCCAGACTGTAATATCAGCACTACCAATTTACCTCCTATCACTTTTGGCACTGACAGCAAGTATGAATGCTTTTATTATTCAAAAAATGAGAAACTTCTTTTGGCAAAATACAGAAGAGAAAAATAAAATTGCTCTTATAGCCTGGGATAAAATTTGCAAACCAAAATCTTTAGGAGGAATGGGCCTTAGAAATCAGGAAAAACAAAATCAAGCTTTGGGGGCTAAACTTGTTTAGAGAATGGTCAAAGATCCTCAGTCAAGATGGGTTAGGTTATTGCAGACCAAATATTTAAATGTTGGAGAGCCAAAGGATATTATAAGAGTTAGCAATCCACCCAAAGGGTCAAGGATTTGGAACTTCATCCTAAAATGCAAGGCTTTAGTGGCAGATTTTATATCTTGGGATGTGCACGATGGTAGATCATGTGTATACTGGGAAGACTCTTGGGGAGGCTATCCGAGTATAGATAGTGTCTTAACAATTGAAAGAACAAAGACTTGGCTCAAACAAAATTGGGGAGACAATATTAGAGATTATGTTAACTTCCTAGATGGAGATCCAGCTCTAGGATGGGAATGGAAAAGAATTGATGGACTTCCAGTGCCTCATAATGAGTTATTTCAGTTAAGAGAAGTATTAAAGAATAGACAATTAGTGTTCGGGCAAGGAAATGATATGCTTATTTGGGTGGCGTCCAAGACCGAGCAGTATAGTGCAAAGGAAGGTTATAACTTATTGGTTAGTCAAGAGGAGAATAATGACTTGGGCATATCACATAAACTTTTCTGGAGTAACAAAATTATACCAAAAGTAGGAGTTTTCTCTTGGCTAGCAACTAAAAAGAAGATCTTAACAGCAAAAAAATTTAAGTAAATGGGCTTTGCAAGCCCTTCAAGGTGTGTTCTCTGCAAAGCTTAGGAAGAAAGTATAGACCATCTTCTCTTAAATTGTCCTTTCTCTAGAAAATGTTGGAGATGGCTTTGTGCCAAGTTGGGTTGGATTACAGCCCTGCCTAATGATATCATTTCACTATTCCAAAGTTGGCCTATCAGAGCCAAGGATGGACTACTAAGTGGCTTATGGGAAATCAGCCCTTCAACACTAATCTGGGAAATTTGGAAGGAGAGAAATAGAAGGATTTTTTATAACAAAGAAAGACGGTTCGAATCAGTCCTTAACATAATTGAAAGCTCAATTGTAGAGAATTTGAATAGCAAGATAGCATTAAGACTCAACATCAAGGGAAACTTCACCGAATGGGATGGAAGAATGAGATTTAAGTGGTTAGGACTCAAAGTTCCTTCTTTCTCAGGGAATAACGACCAGAAAAGAGAACAAGCAACTTGGAACCCACCACAAGAGGGTTGGTTAAAGTTAAATTTTGATGGAGCATCAAAAGGAAATCCTGGTCCTTTTGGAGCAGGATGCATAATCAAAGATAGTAGGGGAGACACCATAGGCAAAATAGCGGTTCCTCTTCTAATAGATACTAACAACATAGCAGAATTTAGTGCTCTATACATTGGACTAGTTGAATGTAAGGGGAAAGGAATAAGGAAGATAGAGGTGGAAGGTGATTCAGCCATTACGGTGAATGCAATTAAAACAGCAGTGACTCCTAATTGGAGATTAAAAGCACTGTTAGACAGAATCCTGGCCATTTTAGAATACTTTGATTACTTCACCATTAATCATGTGTACAGGGAGGCAAATGGGGAGGCCGGTGAACTTTCAAAACTTGCAGCAGAAGGTACAAAATTAAGATGGTGGAAATCTACAACAGAAGGTAAAGAATAAAGGTGATCAAAGGGGTAGACCTCCGAGTAACAGGTAGAGGGATGAATCAATATCTCATGCTCCACGAAGAAGAGGAAGGCCTACTGGAAGCAAAAAGATAGCAGAATTCCTCTTCATCAGATCGCAAAAGGAGGAAGACTTCCACACATTGCTGAGCAGATTATGCAAATGCAAAATCATAGATAGTTCACTTTTGGATTTAATGATTTTTGAAAGTTGATATGTTTGAGTTCTCTTTGGCTGGATGACTGTATTCTCTGTATGTAACTGAAAACTTTAATGATTAATATTTTAGCCTTGCTGTTTATCGATCAAAAAAAAAAAAGAATGCCAAGAAGTTACTATTCTACCTCAAACTAGACCTACGACCCAAATATTCAATATTGTGAAGAAACAAACAAGCTCCAAACCTCTTACCAAAAGCTTTAGTTTCCGCACAGAACTTTGGATTTTTTTGAAACTGTTGTGACAAAAGGATTTAGCAACACATTAAACAGAGCCATTAAACTATGTCCTACAAATACCTAGAAATCCCAAATTTAATGAGAACCAAACCCACATTTTTAAAAAGAGTAAATTTTTCCACACAAGAAGGGGAAACTAAATTTAGCGAAGGATCAAGGATTTTCACTTTATGCTAAAAAAAACTGAAAATTGAAAAAATAAATAAACATGCAATCCAAATCTCTTACCAGAAATAATTAATTACTACGCAGAACCTCATTTTTATTTTTTGAAACTGCTGTGATAAAAGGATTTTGCAGGACATTAAATAGAGCCTTGAAAGTTCATCCTGAACCCACATTTTTAAAAAGATGCAAAAATACAGTGTAAAAGATATAGGGACTTACATATGCCTTCTTTGTTGCTTCCAACACAATAGATGTAAACCCTCTCAATAGACACAAATTTAACCCTCATCAAAGAAACACTAGCCGAAAACACGACTATATCAAAGAACATTACAAAGTCATGAAATATTTCCAATAGCAACAAAAAATTAGGAATTCGTTAAACTAATTAGAAAAATTAAATTGATTAATAAAACACAAAACCACAAGTAAAAACGTGATAGGGAGTAATGACAAAATTGCAAAGAAAATGTCAATAAATTAATAGAAATATTTGAATTGTATATGTGTAGGTTTTTTTTTTTATATGTATAGGTTTTTGATTTGTTGGGTGTGACTCGATGAACTTTATTGCAATTTTTTACCACTTAAGTGAGTCGCATGATGAAAAAATGATAAATTAAAATATTGGAAAATTATTATTAATTTTTGAGATGTTTTTCCCCCTCGTTATGGGGCCTCTCGTGATCATTTGGTTGATAGATCAAGAGCGAATGCTCATTGGATCTTGCCTAATGAAGGTTGGCGTAAATTTAATTTTGATGGTGTCTTGTGTGGTAATCTAGGGAAATATGATGTTAGCCATGTTATTAGAGACCATAGGGAAAATATCATAGTTGCGGCGGCTTGTAAACTACAAGATGAAACGAAAAATGAAGCTAGGTTTCAGGTTCCTTTATTGAGGTTACAGTTATGCAAAAATTAAAATGAAGAGAATATGCGTTGAAGGGGATTCCATTGTTATCATAAACACTATATGAAAACAAGAGACTATGAATTGGAAACTTGCTAAATATATCCTTCCAATTTGGGAGCTATTGACCCACTTTGAAGATTTCATTATTGAACACATGTATAGGGAGGAAAGTGATATGGAAAACAAGCTAGTAAATTTGGTGATATACATGTAGGGTAATAACTTTATTGTTAATGTGCTAAACGATTGGCACACCCTCACCCAAATTTTATAGACTTACAAAATTGTCAATTCAATAATTGATTTAGATATGAGTGGTTGGGGATATGCGGATGGTTGCCAAATGATTTCCTTGATTTTGAATTAATAAACATTTAAAACATGGTTATTAGATGATTTTCTTTGTACTCGCTTGTGAGAGTTGCCTAAACAACAACACTATTATGGTGTGGTGAAATGATGATCCCATTCATAGTCTCCATGAATTTATTGCTCCAACTAGTGGCATTTTATATTTTCTCAAGAATTATGGATACCATGATGTGTCTTACTACCAAGGTGAGACAAATGGCTTTCATGGGTGAGATCTCAGAACTTTGATTGAAAATATTATTTAAGTCTAAATATGGTGTGACCTTGCTTGTTGTGAGAATGGTTTTAGGTGATGTTTTTTTGGAGTATAGCCATAGGAATGAGGTTAATTTAAATACTGCCTCCATGTTTATGGTTGTAATATTGGACCTTGGGGAAGAAAAGGATTGCATTCACTGAGTTGCTAAGATGTTGATAAAATTGGTGTGGTGGGGGGTCTAAAGAAAGTTTTGGTTGACACAGTGGTTGGTGTGAAAATTTTCTTGGGCTCAAACCATTGGTTGACTATCCTCCCAAAATATAATGGCTTGTGAATCCCATTCATCATTTGTGTGGTGGGTGATAACAAGGAAGCACAAAGAAAAGGCGAGGTGGGGGCTAGAATTCCTTAAATTGGTGGTCGGTGTGTTAAATTCTAATGGTGTTGATTGATCATTTGCTTCGGACCTTGTGGATTCAAGCCCAATGGCAGATGATTTTAGCATGTGAATAAAATGATAAATATTTCAATGTCTCTATTTTGTAGTGGCAAGGTTTAGTTATAAATATATAATATGTAAAATGTTAAAATATATCAAAGATTTTATGGCTCTTTGTGAAGATCATTTTATACTTTGTATTTTTCTTTTCAGTTAATCTAAGGGGTTCGACTCCCTCAACATTGATCTTAAAATAAAATATATAATATGTAAAATGTTAAAATATATCAAAGATTTTATGGCTCTTTGCTATAATCATTTTGTACTTTGTATTTTTCTTTTTAGTTAATCTAAGGGGTCCAGCTCCCTCAACATTGATGTTTTTATTTACACAGTCTCCATATTAACAATGTAAATAAAATATCTTTTGAAAATCTATATAAAATACATAGAGAGATATCTTCCTCTAGATGTCTATTTGACTTATATATGTGAGAAATTAAATTATTTATAAATTAATTAAAAATTAAGAAAATAAAATTATGAATTATATTGTATAATTTTTTTTCTTTAAAGCAAAATTTATGTAAGCATTGATTTATTTATTTATTTATAATTTAACTTATTTAATTTTTTTTAAAATCATGATTATCTTTTAAAAATATATATAAGATAAAATCTTCATGCCTTTAAAATACGAATTTAAATATTCATATTAAGAAAAAGTGTTCAAGCGATGATAGTATGTTCTTTCTGCAAATTTCTAAATAAGAAATTATTAATGTGCTAGAGGTTTCAAATTTATATTGCTCAATTTTGGGTTCTAAGTTAGCTCATTATAAAACTATTTTTTTCTTGATTTAGTTTGATTTGGTGTCACATTGGATTCCTAAAGAGTGCAAACATATTAAGCATGGACAAATCTCTTTGTATCTAGGTATTCCCTTTGGGTTGGGTGACCCTCTTTCCAATACGTGAAGTTGGTTTATTACTAAGTTAAAAAAATAAACATTAGAAATAAGGATATATTTTTTTGTCATTAGCTAACAAGGTTCAAGTTGTTAACCGCATATTCCTTGCTTCTCATGTGTATTATTCTTCTTGTTGGATGTCATCCAAGAAGGGATATGAAGAAAAGAAAATAATTTGTCAATTTCTGTGGTCTAATTAGGATTGGAAATTTGGTTTTAAATCTATTTCATGGTTGTATTGTATTCAACCCAAAGCTAAGGGAGGTTGGGCCTCTTAGATCCCAAGAAACAAGGTATTTATCTTTCTACCAAATGGATAGTTAGGGTTGTTTCAAGATATGAACCTTGTAAATCTATGGTCCACCATCGCATTGACCTTGTTATTGTCAAAAGGAAATGGTATGATGTTAAATGGGTTGATAAAATCCTTCTTGCTCCCTTCTTCCATATGAGAGCTTCTTTTCCTCTACAATCCATCTAGAAAGCTTGGCAATCGATATGGAAATTTTTAAATTGAATTTATTTTCCTTACAACATGGGTTCAAATTTTCTACGTTTTCCATTTGGTGGAACAGGTTAATTCAATACCATGATCGGGCCCTTGTTTTTTCTTTTCCTAGACAAGCTTCTTACTCAAAAAAGGGGTTAAACACTTTGGTGACATATGAGATTTTAATTCTTTGGATTGGGATTCTTAGAAAAGTTCTAAGAGCATTTTTTATGAAACTTTATAATGGTTCTTGATTTATTTTAAATCATTGGTGTTGGTGGATCTTGTTATGAAACTTTGCACTCCTTTACAATGCAATTTGTGAAAAGACTGGTTGTGGCTTTTAAGATTCCCCTTCTATTACTTTCCTCCAAGGAAAAATTATTTAATCCTGATTTTGAGCATGACATTAAATCCAAGGCTAAACTAGAAATGGAGTTGTAGACTCATGAAAAGACATGGATGAGGTTGAGTGGTCAAATATGGAGTTCTAAACCAAAGACTAATGCTCAAGTATTGGCTTGGAAAATCCTACATTTCAAACTACTTGTTGGGAATAGGTTGAAATGTATGATGATTCAACCAATTAAAAGTCATTTTTGTTAGTATAATAAAAGCATAAAACATATATTTTGAAATCATTATTTTTTTATCAAGTGGTGCTCATAATAATGCAATGGCAGATACTATGAGACATAGTGTTTTTCTTAATATTCGAAAATGTAGGTGTTTAGATTTTTTTTAAATTGTTTAGTTCATCAGGAGACATAAATGCTAAATTTTTACTTTGGCATCTTGTTCCAAATAGTCTCGCTTTGTTTTCAGTTGTAGGGGGTCTCTAAGGAGCAATCAAAGATCAATTTTCTTTACAATAAGATTAAACTCCAAGTCCTCTATCTACACAAAGAAGAAAACATATGTTCTACTCGACTACAAAGATTTTTTAAATTCATATTATAATGCCACTCTCTTGTTTAGTTATGTACAACTTCTTTCGCAAGCCTTGGGTTGATTATAATCCTTATTTTTGTTTAAGGGCTTGTATTGTTTTGGTAGCTTATTTTGTTATGGTTGAATACTTTTTTCCTTTTGTATTGGCAGTCTATTGACTACCCTCTTCTTATGTAATTTATTTCTTTGCATTGTTTCAATAAATAAATAAAATCCTAAGAGTTTTCATGTGATAATTATTATTGTATAAATAAACTTTCCCTATAATCAGCTTGGTAGGGAGCAGTTAATGTGGTTTAAATATGATTTTTTGTAGATGGAATGTCAAATGATGTAACATATATGACAAAAAAGATGGTTTTGATCAATGTCTTTATAACAAAGGAATGACAATATAAATTATTTACCAAGGTTTTATTTCTAATTAATGTGATTTAAGAATGATTTTTAATGTAAACAGATTCTTCACATCTATTATATAATTGCATAACACTTTCAAGTAACTAGTGTAGTTTATATATATATATATATAGTGATTCATAATTCTCAACCAAAGCTGAGCACTTTTGATTGGAGCTATGAACCAGTGAGGCCACAAATGGGGAACTCATCTTGATGCTCTTCTTCTTCTCTCCTCCATCTCCTCATCTCTATTTCTCCTCTACCTCTTCTTTATCCTCCTCCTCTCCTTCAACTCCTCTGTCTCCACTCCTCTCCTCTATCTCCTTCCACTCCTCCCCTCTCCTATGTTGATGTTATAGCAGCGGGTGGTATCCTTCACTTTGTTGATGTTATATCGACTGGAGATATCCTTCGCCCTATTTAAAATAATAAATGATAAATAAATAAAAGAAGTCAGACTTGCTATAAATAAATAATTAAAAATTCGCCTTGTTTTCTAAAAGAGGTTGACCCTAAATGAAGAGACACCTTGATTTGTATATATACAAGGCAATGATCATTCATTTGATTATTCAATTTATTCAGAGATAAAATCGCACTTCAAGGAGGAGTTCGCACTTTTGCAACAGATCAAAATATTGCATCAAGCAGATCGATATCAAGGAGAAATCATATTTTTTGTATATTCGCATCTAGGAAGAGGTGCTATTCTTCATTAAATCAAATTGGCCTTATGTTTGGGCCAAGTTGTAAAGCATATTTCTGCTCTCTTCATTCAATACATAAGTGATATATTTTGGTTGGGTTTTTCTCCCTTGAGAGGGAGGGTTTTCCCAAGGTATTTGTTGTGTTTGATTGTTCATCATTTTGTATTTTTGCTTATTCTTCAATTCTGGTCTAAAACTAACATGGTATCAGAGCGGGTTTAAGACAAGACCTGATCAAATTTGAGCAAATTTTGTGCCCTTTGGCCAAATATGGAATTGCTGAAGGAATCAATTATTTGGGAGAAATCGATATTGGAATAGTAGCAATTGAAGCAATTCAATTCAAAAAGGAAAATTTGGATTATGTTGGAGAAGTTCAAATTTTGCAGTAGGAAGCCATCCTTCAGTCAAATTTTCATCTAGGGTAGATCTTGAAGGAAAAAGGTTGCAAATTATTTTAGACCTAAGGGCAAATCTTTGAAGGTAAATTTGTGCGGAAAAAGAAGATGGTGAGCGGTGTCAAGGTAGAAGATAGGCTTGATGGAGCTTCAAACTTCAACTCTTGGAAACCCAGGGTACTCATTGCATTAGAGGAGAATGATCTTCTTGATTTCATGGAAATTGATATGCCTGAGCCTTTCGATGATATTGAGAAAATCCAGTGGAAGAAAAATGGCACAAAGGCTAGAAAGATCATGATAGATTCTGTGATGTATCACCTAGTACCGATCATCTCCAAGTTGAAGATAGCTAAAGAAATTTTTGATACTCTAAAAGGACTGTATGAGATCAACAACACCAATAGAGCACTTGCTTTGAGACAACAACTTCACCATGTAAAAATGGCTAAAGAAGATTCAGTCATCTCATTCTTTATGAAGATCGCTGATTTAAGAGATCAGTTGAGCACTATTAGGGATATAATTGCAGATAGATATATTGTTATGTTGGCACTAAATGTTCTTCCTCAATCTTGGGAACCCTTTATTCAGAGCATCAGTGGGAGATCCAAGTTGCCCAAGTTTGATCATCTTCGAGTTGATCGTATTCAAGAAGAGTCCAGGTTGGCAGCAAGAGGAATTGGGCGAAACTATCATGATGTAGAAAATCAAGTTCTTGCTACACATACTTCTAGAGATAGAGGCAAAGGAAGAAAGAGGAATAGGGACAAAGAATTAGATTCTACCCCAAAACCAAAGAAGAAGAAGGATTTCTCTCACATTCAATGTTTTAGGTGTGGCAAGTTCGGTCACTTTTCTAGAGATTGCAAATTAGAGTCTACACAACATGTTTCTTCTGCAGAAATTGACATAGGGACATCTCAGAAGGAGCCAAGTTCTAAATTCAATTCAAAAGGTGTCTAATTCTAAAGTCGATCAATTTCTTCGAAGAGGAGGAATTAACTTTCAGAGGGAGTCTGAAAAACCAACAAAGGCAACCATGGACGAGGAGGTCAGGAGGTTGATGCCATACTTGGAGCTTCAGAGGGAGTCACATCATCATGAAGACTTGTTGTAATGTATATTTCTTTGAGACGGAGAAATATGAGGTGAAAGCCATTGTAGCGTATATTTCTCTGTGACGGAGAAATATGAGGTGAAAGCCCTTGTATCATATATTTCTCTGAGACAGAAAAATATGAGGTGAAATCCCTTGTAGCGTATATTTCTTTGAGATGAAGAAATATGAGGTGAAAGCCCTTGTAGCATATATTTCTTTGAGACGGAGAAATATGAGGTGAAATCCCTTGTAGTGTATTTATTTGAGACAAAGAAATATGAGGTGTGAGCCCTTGTTCATCTCTGAGACTGAGGTGAGACATCATGTTGAGAGACTCCATGACGACATAATGTTGAGAGACTCTGTGATGAACTCTTGTACTTCTCTAAGATTGAGATGTGAGTGTAGCCATTATGGGTGTCATGTTGAGAGACTCCATTACATGAATATTTGGAAGGATACCTCCCTAGCTAAGACGGAGTGTTGATGTTATAGCAGCGGGTGATATCCTTCACTCTATTGATGTTATAGCGGGTGGAGATATCCTTCGCCCTATTTAAAATAATGAACGATAAATAAATAAAAGCAAGTTAGACTTACTATAAATAAATAATTAAAAATTCACCTTGTTTTCTGAAAGAGGTTGACCCTAAATGAAGAGACACCTTGATTTGTATATATACAAGGCAATGATCATTCAATTTATTTAGAGATAAAATCACACTTCAAGGAGGAGTTCGCACTTTTGCAGTAGATCGAAATATTGCATCAAGCAGATCAATATCAAGGAGAAATCATATTGTTTGTATATTCGCATCTATGAAGAGGTGTTATTCTTCATTAAATCATATCGGCCTTGTGTTTGGGCCAAGTTGTAAAGCAGATTTCTGCTCTCTTCATTCAATATATAAGTGATATATTTTGGATGGGTTTTTCTCCCTCGAGAAGGAGGGTTTTCCTAGGGTATTTGTTGTGTTTGATTGTTCATCATTTTGTATTTCTTCTTCTTCTTCTTTCTAGTCTAAAACTAACATCCTCCTCTCCTCCATCTCCTCTCGTCCTTGCTCCTCTCTACTTTCTCCTCCATCTTTTCTCCTCCTCTCCTTATTCCTTCACCCTTACTTCCTCTCTACCTATTCTCCTCTACTGCCATTGAACTCCCTACATTGACCCCGTAGTAGTGCTCGCTATATACATTCATCATTCATCCACACCTCTTTGTGCGCTGATCACTGCCATCCCTGTACAAATCTTCGTCTTCCATGCATCATCCAATGTTCTCCATCCTTCATCCTTCGGCCAACAATAGTTCATCCCACCGTCCACTAGTGGGATTCAAACATATGACAGCAATGAAGTTGTTGCTTGCAACTTATCATTGCACTGCAAGGTCATCCCCGTGTAGTTTATATATTTTAAATATATATGTGGACTTTGTTTTATTGTTTATTTTCATAGTATTTTATTTAGTTAAGACGTTTTATTAAAACATTATAAAAATAAATAATAAAATAAAGCTCACATATATTTTAAAAATAAAATATAAAATATATAAACTACAAATAACAAATTGAAATATAAAAATAAAATAAAATAAATCAAATAAGTAAAATAAAATATAAATTTCGAATTACATAAGTTTAATTATAAAATCCATGGAAAAAAAATGAAGTAAATAAAATAGTTTTTTAATAAATAAAATAAAAATAATTCTTCAAAAAAATAAAAAATAAACAAATAAAATAAAACAATTGTGAACTAAAACAATAATGACTAGCATAATTGAAGTTAACTTTTCTTCTTTACAATTAACATTTGTTAAATTTTGATTAGTAAATGATTTATTCCATAGCCCAATAAAATAAAATAAAAATATTTTTTAAATAAATAAAATACTTAATCATAATTTAATTATTGGTTTATTTATTATCTAATTATTTAAAATAAACAAGGTGGTGGGCCTAGCTCGATTGGCTAAAGCATCCTGTTGCAGGCAAGAGGTCACAAGGTCTAGTCTCCCCACCGTCCCCGTGGTACTGGAGGGCGTGTCGTCCCGCTAGCACCATTGATCACGTGAATAAAGTTTAGCAATAGGGGGATGGATACCCATTTGATTCCTACAGTCTAAAAAAATATTTAAAATAAACATAATTTTACAATTTGAATGAATCGCTTTCATTGACTCCCTAAAATTTATATTTACTAGCAATCACACCTTGTTGTGCAATGGGTACGCCAAAAGTGTGGAAGGTCAATTAGGGAAAAAATGATATATTTTTGCATATATTTGCACAGAATGTGAGCTCAATTAGTAGACCATCTAGCAAATGATTTTTTGTGTGCAACAAAAGTCTCAATAGAGAAGTGATAGCTTCAAATCAAGTATTCATCCACTTACAAGGATCTAGACATGACTAAAACAAAACCTTTGAATCGGGAAGATAATCAAGCTTCATTACCAAGAGAGTCATGTTATGTTTGCAATAGGGAGAGAGAGGGAGATATATGGATAGAAAGAGGGAGAGATAAAGAGGGGAAGAGCAAATGAGAGAGAGGGAATAAGGAGAGAGATAGAGAGGATTATAGAGATAGAGAGATGGAGATGAAGATGGATATGGATAAGGAGAGGGGTATGGAGAGAAGGAGAGTAAGAGACAAAGAGAGAGAGGAGAGAGGGATAGATATAGATTGAAGAAATACATATATAGATATGGAGAGAGAGAGAGAGGGAGAGATAGAATGATAAAGATGGTGTAGACACCTAAATTTGACCACTTGGGTTTGGTCAAGCTTACTCCCTATTTCGTCTAAAATCCTTCTATATTTGTATTAATTAAATAATATCACTATTATTTAATTAATATTGTCCATTTCCCTAAAGTATTTGAAATCCATAAGGTATTTGATTAATTAATTAATTACTTTACCCTTCTAGCCCTTTTTCTCTAAATTAAATAAATATGCCTATCTATATAATTTAGTCATTTATTCTCTCACATGAATTAAATTGAATATTTAATTCTCCCTAATCTATTTCCTAATCCTTCATTAGGGATGTGCACACACCTAATCCATGATTAGGAGGTGTCACATCCTCCAACTTTTGCAAGTTGCGCCCTAATCATTCTCATTAGCCTAATCCTTTGCCTAACTAACCCTCTTAACCACTTGCACAACTTTAACCTCTTGATTAGGAAGTGTTAATCCTTTTGCCATTTATGGCTCAATCCCTAGTGAAGTCAAACCTTAAATACTTCCTCCTTTTAGAGAAGTAACCCCACATGGGTTGCTTCTCCCAAGGTACCTTAGAGGAATTTAAAATTCATCTTTATTCCCCAAGGTACCTCAAAGGAATTTTTAATTCCTTTTTGACCTCCCCTTCCAATCATTAGGGAAGATTGGACAAGAAATCCCTTTATGAGGGAGATCTTATCCATCTCCCAAAGTACTTTCAAAGTACCAACTTCCCTTCACACCCTCTCTCATGGTGACACTTGTCACCACCACAAGGGTTGAGATGACTCAAGGCATCTTGACCCTTGATCTCCAATAATGCATCTTAGCCATCCATCTCATACAACCCCTCTCTAATGACTACACTTAGCCATTATTACACAATAATGCAATCGCATATCCTTGAGAAAAATCATACTATTATACTACCAAAAATTTTCTAGAGAACACATCAAAATCAACATCGTTAGGGAAATCCTCTCAACAAGCTCATCGACATACTGTTGTTTCATCCATTTTGGTGAAGGTATGAGCTTTTAGCTCTAATTTGATTGTTATTTTGATTTTGGTATTTTTCTTGGTTTTTATTGTAATTTTTTTGCACTTAGAATATGAAATCACTACACATTTTGGCATGCCCAATGAGACCCACATCATGAGTCTACTAACATTTTTTGAAAGTTTTACATAAATTTGAAGTTGTAGGTTTTATCACAGAGGAAAATCTGCTACATGAGAAAATACGCCATCTACAAAGGTGACTTTGTCTCCTATAAAGGAATATACACTTCGACCTCCAACCCTTCAAATATCCTAGTGAAGAACAAGCAACTCCGCAAGATACAGAGGTGGACACGCTACACGAGCAGATCTACTAAACCTTATAGAGGCAAATTTGTAAAGGATGAGTAGATATGCCACTACATAGGTAGTTCCACATACGGGAATTCCTACAACCTACAAGGTCATATTTGAAGTATAGGTAGCTTTTCTAGTTACAAGGGTGGATACGTGGACAAGCGACTGTGTAATTTACATAGGCGGCTTTGCTTTGCTCATAGGTTACTCTGCTGGTAACAGAATTTGAATACTTTATTTCCAGATTTTTCAATTTATTACTTGTTTATTACTGATCCACTAACTTCCTTTGTTGTGTCTGTGAGTATTTGGCATCATCTATTAGCAACTTTATTCGTTCAAGACCAATGGTTTAACTACTAACGAGTTTCTTGTAGGATGTTGATCGAAAACCTTTGTATTTTTTTTCACTAATTTAGGAACACTTTGATTTTGTTAAAGGTTCAATTAAATTATTTGCTATGTTTGGAGTCCCTTATTAATGTATGCTCTCCCCTTGCACCGTTTGATGATCTTGGGGATCAAAAATCATAAGATGAATCAAGTCCATATGTTATCCTAGGTGTGTTATTTTGTGTGTATGCTCTCTCCTTCTGCTACGTGCAAGCCTAGAGATCAGAAATTTCTAGCATTACCTACCCTTTAGGAGGCCTTCTTGGTGATTTAATCACCCCAAGGAATGACCTCAATCATGTGAATCAACAAGGTATACAAAGGGGGGAGAATGAAATTCATACCTCAATCTAGTCACGTTGTGTCTAGTGAAGCTTTGATAGTCAAATGATTTTGAGTTAGGAGTGTAGGGTTGGTCTGAATGGCTTGACTAACATTCCTAACCCATGCTTGTGATGGGCTAGTGTTCATGAATGATCCTCATGTACCCTCCTAGTATTTAGAGGGTACACTAGAGAGCTTGTACTTTCCTAGCTTAGGACCTTTCGACTATTGTCTATTGTAGTGAAGAGTACAATATCATACCCAAAGCTACTAGCCATGTATATCCCTAAGTAGAGGTAGGAATTCTTTGGGGAAGGTCTCAGGACCTTCAGAGAAAGGGAAAAGGTGAGCCCTTTTTCCACTAGATCCCTATCTACCGACTCTTGATCAAGCGACACTCCTCGCCAATATTGAGATATCAACCTCATGGCTAGTGGGCATATGGTAGGTTAACACTCCCACTTGAATAATTTAGGCTTGTGTTATCTATCATGTTTTCTTGTCAATACCAGTGAGTTTCTTCGATCCATCTAATTTGTGTCCCTCTTTCGTTTAGTCATCCTTTATCATTAGGTTGTTATCTTTACATAAGAAAATAGTCTCTATTCACGGGTAGATCCACTCTATCGATAGATGACTATGCTATGTTCATAGGTGGTTGTGTTTTCCTTGTCCAATTATTCAATCCCTACATAGGTAGACATGCCCTATTCATGAGTAGATCCACTTTGTTAATAAGAAACTATGCTCTATTCATGGTCGGTTGCACTTATTCCATCCAATCAGCCATCCTTAAGTGGCTCTACTCTATTCATAGGTGGATATGCTTTTCACCCAAGTCACCCTAGATAAGCAGATACACTCTATCAAGGGGTGATTTTTATTCTTCAAAGGTGGATCTGTTGTTACATAGGTGGCTCCATTGATAAGCAATCTCATTTCTTCATAGGTGGATTTGCTATGTTCTTGAGTAGCTCTATTGGTCAACCTGGTCAACCTTCTCTTTGGGTCGATATGCTTTGTTTAGGAGTGGATCCATTCATAGGTGGTTGCACCCCTATCGATAGGCAGCTCAACTCTATTAAGGGGAGGATTTTCTCATAGGAATCTCTATACCATGGATAGGAAAATCTAGGTTATTCTTGGGTGGATGTATTTTCCATAGAAAATATAGAGAGCATTTCATGTTTACCAAAGATAGCCCTTGTTTTTTTGAGTCCAATCCTGCAATTGAAACATTTTTCACACTCCCTAATCTCTCGTACCAACCATTTTCATCACGTCATATTTTTCAAAATTGAACGAATAATCTTTCTATTCACATACACAAGGACATCCCCAAATGCATTATATCGCTATCCCTATCATCATATATCAAAATTTAGCCTCCTAAACATCTATTTGAGAATTGAATCCAAATCAATAAATCAACCAATCCACGTCATCATCTTTATGCTTTCTTAGGAACCTCATTTGTCTTGATTTAGTAATCATCCTCGGCCAAATCAACTTACCTTGAGCCAAAGGTCTAGTTCATTTTGAAATCATCTATGCTTGAGAACTTATCCTATCTCAAGTACAATCCCATCATTTTCATCATGTGTTCTTGAGAACTTAGCCTATCTCAAGTACCAATTGATCCCATCCTTATCCAATCAAGTTCTCAAATCTAATCAAAATGCTAAACAATCATCTATTCAATTATCCAATCCATCATCCTATCAATCACTTAATCAATGATCCAATCATCATCGTTTAGTCTTATCCTTGGACTCAAAATCATCTTCATTCTCCTATCCAATCATCTTCCATCTTTCATACCCGTCACCACTCAATTGCAACTCAAAAATATCATGCAACAACAATAATTTTATCAATCACCTTATTCTGCCAATCCACCTAACAATAGAGGATCCCAATAAGTTAACATGCAATGTGATCCACTAAACCTAAATCTTCCTTATGAACGATCTCTCTTGAGGAAGGAATGGTTTCAAAACTTGAGATTACTCCTAGCCTCGAGGAACTCTTTAGTGATCCTATTAATGTGCATATGAATGATCATCTCCTTAGTGAGTGATCTAAGGCCATTCTTGTTGTGTTACTCATGCAAGGAACTAAGCCTCCACCAATATTTGATATGTAACAATACTTGGGTATAGTCAAACCCTCAACTCTTCAAGCTCCACAGCCTCCTTAGGCTCCACAACCTCCTCAAGATTTGTAGGCTCTTTAGGCCCCTCCTAAAAATTCTTGGTATCTATTTGAGTTTGGAAACAATGTGATGATTTAGATCCCTCTCGTGTAGACTCAATTAGTGGGTGATCTCACAATGTTGGTTTACAATTTTTGGGAGATTTTATTTTTGCTGAAATCACATATTTTTAGAAAATATAAAGATTCGAGCCTTAAAATTTTCCATTTTAAGGATTCTAATTGAAGAGGGTTTGAAAAAACCACCTTAGATCAAACCCCCTTGGATAGAACCCCACTAGTTTTAAACTATACCTATAACAGAGTTTCCTTTACACCTATCAAAATGCTGATAAAAAACCACTTTCGATTTACCTTTTGGGGGATCAAATGAATTCATTTAAAATTTATTTTTGGAAGTATGTAGTCCTTATTATAGGCTTCCCAAAAAGTATAATTTTAAATAAATTTAATTTTACTATTATATTTATTTTTCATTTCTTGTGAATGTAGGTTTTTCACCAAAAATCAAGCTCTCTATTATGCACATGTGGAAAAATAGAAGATTATCATTTTTTTTGAAAAATATGAGTGCACTAGATATTGAAGTCCTTGATCCAACAAAAAAAATTAAATTAAATTTTGATACATACAAAAAATTTATGTGTTATACAGTCCGCCTATGTTTGAATTGCAATTGGTCTTACTTTGAAACTTGATTAAGGAAAAAATATTCAATAAAACACTATGAAACCAATTGGAAGCACTAGATATCATAGTTATAAATCTAAATTCAAAAAAATATAATTTTATCCTTCATGGAAAAAAATTTATGTGTTATATGGTGAGCGTCACTCCTTAAAAATGTTGTTTACTGATAAAAACCAGTTTTCGAAGGAGATTGAAAAAGAAGTGCAATTTAATTCCAAAAAATTTGAAAAAAATATATTTAGAATCTACACACAAAATTTCACAAATCACTAGTTTTCATCATCTTCAAATTCCTCATGGTTTAGCCGCTATAGGTGTCCGAAAGTGAAGATTTAGTTAGAAAAAATCAATTTAGTGTCCAGTTTGGCCAAAAATTGTAAATTAGTATTGTGGTACCACCCTAGTCTATCATACCTCTCATGCTACCACACCATCTCCATCCCAGGTTCCACATCCTACAAATCAAGCACCTCAATCATATCCTAATCATCCACCAAATTATTTCTCCATAGTACCATTAATATCCTCCATCTGAATTTGTAGTTGAGCCCCTAGTTCAATAGGATCCATACGATCAATAACCTATTGTGACTCCATGCCAACAATATGTTTTGCAAGAGTATTCCTATCGATCATATCCACAACAACATCCTCCACAAAAATAGTACATCAATCCTCAACAACCTCAAACCAATCCACTCCAATATTCAACTCATTAGTACTCTCAAAATATACCTCACCACTCACAACAAGCAACCTACAACTATCAACTCTATCCATCACAACCTCTCACACAATCTTATGGAGTTGCACCACAATATTCTTCACAATATAAATCCCCACTACCTTCATATTCCCAACATCCTTCACAACAACAAGCATATCCAAACCAATTCCAACAATCCACCAATCAAATTTAATCATCTCAACAACCACTTTATATCCAAAAATAATCATCATATCTCAATCCACCATCGAATCAATATCATCCTCTTCCGCCTCCATACAATCCATATGCTCATCCATCTCAATCAAATCTAGCAGCTCCCTCATCATCCACACCGTTAAACAAAGAGTGGGAAGACATGAAATCCACTCTTAAGGACTTGCAAGTGGGAACCACTAATAAGAATTCCTTTAAATTCGAGGAGTTATGCCCCTACCCATTTGATCACTCAATTTCCATAACACCTTTCTTGAAACATTTCAAAATTCCTAAATTTGATAAGTATAAAGGGAAAGGTGACCCTTGTGATCATCTTCAAGAATTTTACATGCATTGCCAAGAGGTAGCTTACAATGACAACTATCTCCTTCATTTGTTCCCTAGGATTTTTGGTGGACAAGATTTGGAATGGTTCTTACACCTCCCCCAAGGATCTATCTCTACATTCATAGATCTATCTAAGAAATTTGTGGCACAATTCTCTTATAACCTTGAACATGAAGTTGATACCATGGACTTAAATGAAAACGAGAAACATTTTGGGGAGTCTTTTGAAAAATATCTACAAAGGTGGCATGCTCAAGCTATCTGTCTCTCATGCTATCTACCTTAGAAACAATTGGTCAATATTTTTGTTGAAAACCTACATACTAATATAGAGTTTCAATTACACCTTCATTATGCTTATGCCTTTGTCAAAATCATTGAAAAGAGTGTCACCATTGAAAATGCACTCATTACTAAGGGACTGGTCAAGATCTACAAGGAGAACAATAAAAAATCCCGCTATTGGAACAAAAATAAAAACACGGTTAATGATGGAGTAACCAACACCAAGCACATCCAAGTGGCTAACGCATCACATTCTCATCAAAATACACCCACCTTAATCACTACCAACACAATATATGTTCCTCAAGGAACATCATGACCTCCCAATCAATGTAATTTCAAATACAATTTCATGCCTTTGGTTAAACCTCTTGATGTCATTTTTTGCTAGTTAGTCCAAGCCAATACGGTTACCTATCCTGTCACCCAGTCGTTTGATGAAACTAAGCCTAAGCCTAATTTGTATAAGGAGAACAAATATTGTAACTATCATAGGATCAAGGGTCATTCCATATATAAATACATGAAGCTTAAGAACTATGTGCAAGATCTAATTGATAGGGGTGATATCATCATTGAGGGAAATTAGTTTACCTCTTCTAATGCTTAATTACAGATATATCAAAATGCCTTTCCAAAGCATAATCAAGGAGCTAGTTCATAAAATGCTAATATTGGTCCAAGCAATAGCCAACACAATAGGATCAATCATGTTTATTATACTAAAGTTCCTTTCAATAATGACAATGTGGTCAGTTGCATTATGCAAGTTGATCCATGTGTTTCCATGATTAGAGTGAAGGCTAAAGAACCTCAATGTGTATTTATCACTGACCGTAGCTGCATATCAATTCCTAGTCCATCAAACTCATCTCAACAACCACCTATAAGCCAACAATACAATGTCTTAGATCATCTTGGTAAGACCCCTGCTTAGATTTCCATTTTAGACTTGTTAAAGTCTTCCGCTATACACCAAGAGATCCTTACTAAAGCTTTGCAGGATGCTCATTTCCCTAATGACATAGATCCAACTCAATTCCAAGCTCTTGTGGGACATTTATCATCCACATATTAGTTGGGGTTTAGACAAAATAATATGCCTCCCATTGACCCACCTCACAATCACCCTTTACATATCGAGATCCTTATTTCCAAGAATAAGGTGAAGAGGGTCTTGTTAGATAATGGTTCAACCCTCAACCTATGTACATTAAAGTTCATTAAATAGGTAGGATACACTCAAACTGATTTAGATAATCATGTGATCACAATCAAGGCCTATGATAATGCAAAGAGAGATTTAGAGGGCACCATTTTCCTCCCTATTCAGGTTGGTCCAGCTATGCAATGCACAACATGTCATGTCCTTGATCTTGACCTTCCATACAATCTCCTCCTTGTTCATTGTGTCATTTTTCCCACCTACCAATGATTCCTTAAATTCTCATATAACAGAATCAAGGCTACCATCCATGACAATCCACATCCTTTTAAGTATTTTCATGCTCTTGAGGCTTCTTTCCCCTATTCTCGACATTGCCCAGGGTTTGAATTTGTGACTTCTAACACAACTTCATCTTCTTCCTATGTCGATCCCAACACACTCTTTGCATCTTCCACTCCATCTTCCACCCTTGAATGCACTTTAACAAATGTCAAGATCATTGACAAACATTGTAGAGAATATGAGATGAGTATTGCACTTAATGTGGGTACCATGCCCCCATCTCAACACACATATGGATGACCATCTTTATCCAAGAAATCGTAAGAAAAGACAAAAAAAATATGGGCTCTATGACCTTTCAGTCTATGGGAACTTTGGAACAAGAACAACTTGAAGAGGACATTAGTTAATGGGTATACCGTGAGGAACCTCAAAGCTCTTCTACCCTCTTGGATCACTTCCAAGAAGCATATCCTTCCACCCATCAAATGGCTCAAAATGTTAATTATCAAGGAAGAGGATTAGGGGAAAATTGTAATGTGTCATTCTAAATAACACCAAATAAATCAATTGACATTATGAATAATAAAATCAGGACATAAATTGAATAGCTATTTTCTATCATAGCACAACATGTCCAAATTAATGAATTATATTCATTCTCAAATGTCAAATTGCATAGTTTGACTAGGCTAACATCGCCACTTAGTCAGCTCAAATTTTACATCAAGTACAAAGTAAAATAATCAAAAGATGGAATTCATTGTGATTCCTCTTCAACGCTCGCTACATTTGGTGGATGAGAATATGGTTCAGGCACTTTTCCACCCAACCACAAAGCTACACTTCCTCATAAATCTTCCTCACTCGAAGAATACTCGACCTTGCAAGAAATACTTAGCAAGAGAAAATGAAATGCAAGGTGGAATCTGGTGCATGTCTAACATAACTACATGCATTTATATCCATAATTAGAACATGCAAGATCGATGTTAGGAAATTCAAGAGAGTTACATCATAAAATTAGTCCATTCAATGTTATGGGCTAAAAAAGCTTGGCCAAGCATACGTTGTATACAACAAAAACATGATAGATTTTAGAAAAAAAACAAAACCTATACCCTCGATTATTTCATTTTTGGCACCTGTCTCAAAAGGCAACCTTGTACATACATAAGGAAAAACCTTTCCCTTCTAAACATGTAAGTTGCAAACATATAATCTGGTTTATAATAGGTTATCCTAACCAACCTTTCTATGATAATAAATTATAAATTTTTACAAGCACAATCTTCATATGTTTCAGTTAGCTAATACTTGAAGTCAACAAATTCTTGCAAAGTAAACTAAACCAGATTTACTACTTTTGTACATTATGCAATCAGACATTTAGTCATTATAACATGATATATTTCATCAATTAAATGATACATTCAAGCACATTTCACATCAGATGCATCAACATACAATATGAATATTTCCTTACTCCTTCCTACATGGAACATTATTCAATTAAGAAAATGAGTTGTTAAAAGAAGGTATATTGCATGTATGTGTATATACATAATTATTTTATGTATATACACATATATGGCTTTCAATCACAGTAATTATGTATGTGTATACATTAGTTTATAGAATAGAAGATAATCATATTGCATTCATAATATTATGTTTCTATTCCCATATAATGTGCAGATAGAACATTAAATTTTAACAGAAAACTCAAAACCTTTAATCCAATCAAAGAAGTTCAAGGATTTACAAGAATTACTTAGTTGTAGAAAAACTTCTTCAGACATTTCATAAATAGATACACAAAAAGATAAGAATATTCCTTGAATTTAATAAATACATTCTTTCCTTTTTAAAATTTGTATATCAATTTAATTTCCATAGTTAAGTCGTTTGTTTGTAAAATGTTTAATTAAGAATCCTTTTGATTCTATCATTTCAATTGATTTACAATGATTATTTTAATTCTTGTTACTAGGAGTCATGAAAATTGGTGATTTAAGGGACATGTTTAATCTAGAGACTCACCATCATCGCCTAATAGATGTGGGTGTTTGTTTTGGAAATGACCCACTAATGGTTTACACTATCAAGCACCATCGGTGTGAATTACACTTACATACCCTCCTCTTCATTAGAGGTTTGAGGAAATGATACAAAGAAATGGGTCAATCCCTCAACAAAAATGAGGGTCGATAGGTACTGGCACATCTTTTGATGTATGAAGTAGTCTATACGAACATAAAAGAACATGCACATATGTGGGAAGATCGACTTCCAAAAAGAACATATATATAAGCAGACATTATCGTAGAACATATTTTTGTTACACATTGTGTTAAAGGCCTATTGGCTACCACCCCCTTATTGGGTTGGAAAAACCCTAAACATACACACCTCCATCGTGGTGGAGCTTTTAAGATGGGCATCATCGGCTCATGAAGTTGAGATAAATTCTAAGAGCATGCAACCTTAAATATCCATAAGGAAATGAAATAATTAAACAACTTAATGTATTCCTTCACACTATGAAGGAAAAGTCGAGACATGGAGTCTTATGCGACTCATGCATGTAAACACCGAAAATTGGTCTAGGCCTGCGAGTACACATTCGACATAATTTTCTATTATCCATGGTCATGATTAAATAATGTTAATTATTTAATTACCCTTTTCTAACACATATTTCCTCTATTAATTAAATACCCCTTTTAATTAATTCACTAATTCATTAATTCATTTATTCAACTTGATTAATTAAATAAATCATATTTATTTAATTATGTCGCTAACTAATTAAACCCCCTTTATCCATAAATTAAACATTTGTTATTTAATTACCCCCTTTGTCATATTTCAACTATAATTAAATATCTTTATTTAATTATTCAATTTTAACCCTCTTTAACTATAATTAAATATTTATTATTTAATTATTCAATTCCACCTTTACAACAGTCAAATTAAATAAATTATCTTTATTTATTTAATTAAATTCATTTCATTTTCGAATGTTGAATTAAATTAACATTTAATTCATATTTAAATTAACATTTAATTCATATTTAAATTATTTATGTCATATTCTTCTATCATTTAGCTATCTAAGTCATTCACTCACCTTTTGACTCGAGATCTATTTTTAGTTCTCCAGTTATCTCTGGATTCAACACCTGTTTGTCTCTGCGAGAAGACTCTCTATCACAACTAGTCAGTTAACTAGTTCTAACTCATGTGCATGAATGCGTCTATTAATTAAATATCTTTATTTAATTAATTAATTTAATTATGCATTTGAATTCTTCATCTTCGAGTTCTAACTTTGTCTTTGACATACAAATTCTATTTCTCCTATTTTTGAAGACTCTTAACTGAAGATTAAGATCTTGAACTCTTGTTCTTCTTGTTTTCAAACAGTCTTGACACAAGATTAAGTTCTCGTTCTAACTTAATCTATATACTGTAGTCTTTTCTGACTCATGTTCTAACTCACATTCTATCTGAGATAGAACTCACATCGCATGACATTCATCAATCTTGTCCGTCGATCTCTCTTTCAATCTAAGTCGATCGTTCGAAAACCCAAAATCTATAAAATGGCCTGTCATTATCATTATTCCTCCTCCCAAAATCATACACTTTTGAGAAGAAACTTATCTTCGATATTTTGCTTAGACATTCAACAAGGTTATGCTTGCATCAATACTGAAAATCTAAGGGCAAGAATACTAAAATAACAAAATGGAGAAGAGCAATCGAGATAATTCGAAGGGGTGAATGCATATTCGGTGAGAGATTTCCAATTGATTTGTTTAGTTTATTATGTTTACTTGTTTTCGTTCTTTGTTGTTTGATTTAGATTAATATTGGTTAGATTAGGATTGACATCGTTTATTCTAGTTGCAAATCTTATTCCAGATTTTAATTCTATGTTACAATATTCAATCATAAAGTTTACATGGATAAACATTTTCAAATGGCATTGAAATCTTAAATTTATCACAAGTCAAAAATTGATAAATTTCATTTTCCAATTTTATTTTAAATAAGTCAATATTATTAAATGTAAGTAAAAATTCAGACATGACATCCTTCTTCACTAGAAAGAGGCATCGTCCTGATGTCTTATCAAACAATACTGAATCATATATGTCTATTTCAACATTCAGTCATATTATTTTCAAACCAAAATATCATAACATAAAAATCCAGAATACTAGAGCAATAATATCTCAATGAAACATTAAGAGTATATCTAGGAATCAAATGAGGAAAGGATCATTCTATCTCCTTTGCATCCTCTCATGTGGCACTATCCTCAAAATATTGGTTCCATTAGACCTTATATTGAACAATGTCACTATTTTGCAACTTGACGTTGCGTCTATCTAGAATTATAATGGGTTCCACCAGCACCACTCCTTGATCATTTCCCTGTAAGGAATGCCAATCAAGTATGTGAGCTACATTTGGATCATATGGCTTAAGTAAAGAAACATGAAATACATTATGGATTTGAGCTAGAGCAAGTGGTAGAGAAAGTAGATATGCAACCAGGTTAATCCCTTCCACCACATCAAATGGACCGACATATCTTGGAGCTAACTTGGAATATTTTACAAAAGTAATAGAACTCTTGTGTGGCTTGACTCTCAAAAATACTTTATCCCCCTCTACAAACTACTTGAAGGTTCTATTCTTGTCTGCATAGGTTTTTTTATCTATTTGTCACTTCCTTTAGTCTACCCTTGATCAGGCTCATTTTCTCTTCCATCTCCTTAAGCATTTTAGGATCCACTATAATCTTATCTTCCAACCTATCCCAACTAATGGGTGTACGACACTTTCACCCATAAAGAGCCTCGAAAGGTGTCATATCTAAAGGTGCATGAAAAGAGTTATTATAGGAAAATTATACCAATGGTAGGTAGATTCTCATTTATAATATTGGTCCATGCAATACATTTGAAGGAGATCCTCTACTACCTAATTTACTCTCTATGTTTGATTGTCAGTCTAAGGATGATATGTGGAACTGAAATTCCACTTAGTTCCTAAAGCTACATTCATAGTTGTCCAAAATTTGGACGTCATTCGAGTATCCCTGTCGGATATGATAGTCTCAGGAACTCCATACAAATGGAAGATCTCTTGGACAAATTTCTTGGCCAAGGTCAATGATCCATTCGTAAGGTTTCATAGAATGAAATGTGCCACCTTAGTCAATTTTTCAACTACTACCAAGATGAAATCATGCTTATTTTTACTCAAAGATAACCCCTATATAAAGTCCATTCTAATCACCTACCACTTGTACTCAGGTATATCATGAGGATAGAGGAGCCTTTTTGGATGCACATGTTCAACCTTAACTCATTGACATTCCAAGCATCTGGCTACATATTTAACTACATCTTTCATGAGTTTTGGCCAGAAATACAACAATTTCAACTCTATGATCATATTGACAACTCTAGGGTGTCTTTAATAAGGTGCATTGTGGATTTCCTCTAAGACCAAATTTTTGAGATCTCCAGAATTTGGAATATACATCCTCCTTTGATATTGTAAGATACCATTTGATTCAATTTCATACCCATCAAATTGATGGTCTAATGGATTCTCTTCTAGAGCTTGGTTTACTCTTTCATAGTGCTCATCTCCTTGCAAGTGTTGCATCACTTGTTGCCTTAGGTTGGATCTTGTCATGGTTATAGATGCCAAATGTCTTCTTCTACTAAGATCATCTTCTACTCTATTTTATTTTCCGTTAATGAACTTGATTCCAAAGTCATACTCACTAAGGAATTCCAACAACCTTCTTTGATGTGCATTGAGATTCGGTTGGGTGAAGATGTATCTCAATCCCAAATGATCTATTTTAAGCTCAAATGGTTTCCCCAATAGGTAATGCCTCCACATCTACAAGGAATTCACTACTACAACCAGTTCCAAATCATGTGGTGCATAATTCATTTCATTTTGCTTCAACTTCCTTGATTCGTACATCACTACTTTCCCATCTTACATTAATATTTCTCCTACACCATCTCTTTAAAAATTTGTGATCACTATCAATTGACCATTGGGATCAAGTATACTCAACACTAGAGTTGTAATAAGTTTCTCCTTTAGGATTTAAAAATCTTTCTCAAACTTTTCTATCCATTCAAACTTCTTCCCTTTCCTTTAAAGTGATGTGATTGGGGTTGCGATCTGAGAGAATCCTTGTACATACTTCCTATAGTATCTCGCAAGACCCATGAAGATTTGAACCTCTATCACACTCTGAGGTTTTGGTCATTCAACAATTTCCTTAATCTTTTCGAGATCTACAAAGACTCCCTCTGTTGATATGATATGACCTAGGTAGTGTACCATGTCCTAATAGAATGGGCACTTAGATAACTTATGAAAAATATTATTCTCTCTCAAGTGTTGTAAGACTATCCTCAAATGCCTATCATGCTCCTTAATATATTTAGAATAAATTAGGATGTCATCAATGAAGATCAAAACAAAATCTTCCAGACAATCCTTGAATATAGTTTTCATGAGATTCAAAAAATTTACTGGTACATTGGTCAAACCAAAAGGCACTACAGTGAACTTGTAATATCCATACCGAGTTTGGAAGGCAATCTTAGGGATGTCCTCTTCTTTATTCTTAATTGGTGATAACCGAACCTAAGATCTATTTTGGAGAACATTGTCACTCCCTTCATCTGATCAAATAGTTCATCAACTCTCCAGAGAATATCGGTTCTTGATGGTATCCTTATTCAACATCCTATAGTTGATGCACAAATGCAGGGTCCCTCCTTCTTCTTTACAAATATAATTGACCACACCAAGGAGACACACTAGGTCTAATGAGCCTGTTGCTCAATAGTTCCTACAACTAGGCCTTTAATTCAAATAGCTTGGTGGTAGTCATCTTTTATGAGGCCTTGGATTAAGGCTCAACTCCAAGTACTAGGTCTATAGAGAAATCAAATTCTCTCTTGGGAAGTAGCTTTGTGAGTTCTTCAAGAAACACATCTTGAAACTCCTTAAGAATAGGGTAATCATCTAAATAAGGTTTTATATTATCAAGCTCACTAACATGTACAACATAGATTGTACACACCTTCCTTTAATCCTTCTTGAGTTGCATGGCTAAGATCTGCCTAAGTTTTAGTGGTCTTTGCAAACCATGAATCTTAGCCGAATTCCCATAGTCGTCTAGACAACTAACAATTTTTTCCTCATAGTTCACAGTGTACTTGTGTTCGATTAGCCAATTAATCCCTAAGATCACATCGTAAGAACCTAGGGGTGCCACATAAATATTGACTTGCGTCTGGAAACTGGGAAGTTCTAACTCATTGTAAAGAGACAAGAATCCACCCTCTACTTTGCTCGATTCTCATATTGAACCATCCAAGAATTGATCATATGTTCTAGTCTAATGGGTAATTTAGAAATGATTCTCGAATCAACAAAACATTCAATGGCTCCAGTATCAATCAAAATGAAAACATGTTTTCCATAGAGGTTACCCGATAGCTGGATTGGTGAGGCTTGGAACTCAGCTTGTCTATTGTCCACTGCCAAATGTATTTGATGTTGTGAAGCCTGCTACTAGTTCCCTTCCTTTCATACCTTTGAACATTGTGGGAAACTTGATGCATAATGATCACCTCCACAAGTGTAGCACACAACATGTGGCCCTTTCCGACCTCCTGACCTATCTTCTTTGGAGCTCTTATGTTTATTATCAAAATTACTTTTGTTGTTGCTAGATTTTTTGTTCTTTCTGCCACTATTGCCTTCTCCTTTCTCCTTTGGAGAGTCACTTCCCCTTTTCAGATTTTTGATTTTATGGGGTTTTTCTCCTTTCTGAAACTTCTTATTTCTGAACCGAGACTTGGAATTTGAACTCTTAAAAAAATTAGACAGTTGTTGCAACTTTTTCTCTTGCTTGGTGGCCTTCTCGAAAACCTCCTCTGAAGTAAGGGGATTATGTATATCCACCTCTACTCCAATCCGAGGCCTTAAACCTAATATAAACTTTTGAATTTGAAAGTGTTCACCAGTCTAGTACTGAAGCACATAGTTTATCAAATGGGTAAACTTTTCCCAATATTGAGTCATAGACATACTCCCTTGGTCAGGTTTTGGAACACTGTCATCTTTTTATCGAAAAAGTGTTGGGGAAGCCAACTTTTTTGAAAATGCTGAAGAAATTGTTTCCATGTGGTCTCTCCTGGTAATAGTTTTCATTATTCCATTTCATTGTACCACCATGTGGCTGCCTCTCTAGAGAGCTGGTAAGCAACACATACAGCCTTGGTTTCATTTGATCGATTTCAGAGCCCAAAATACTTCTCCATTTCAATTATCCATGCTTCGGCTCTGTCTCCGATGGTCTTGCCATCAAATTTTGATGGAGCTACCCTTTTAAGATCCTTTCCAAGCTCTCCTTTGATTCTTGTTCAGTTATTGCCACCTTGATCCCTATTTTCTTGTGGTTGTTCCTCATTCCTCATATTTTGACCATCATGCACACCATAGACTTCTTGTTCTAAGGGGTCCATCCTGTTCTCTTGGCAATTTAGGAGGTCTAGGATTTGGTCCAACCTCTCATTTTGACCTTTATTTTTCCCACCACTTGAACCTCCATTCCTAGTGTTCACCATGATGATTACAATTGACCTACGTCACAGCCCGCGTTTAGTATAACTGACACAATTTTTCTATGTTTGATCATCTCATACACATAATACTAATTATTATAACATGCAGTATTTAAAAGATATTCATGTTCATTCATAACAAAGAAAATTCACTCAAGTTCCCTTTGTGCTTCTTTGGATTATATCACTTTCACCCATATTTCCCGAGAATGGAATGGGGTGGCTGATTGCCTAGCTAAATGGGCATCGGATCATATTCAAGATTGGAATTTGGTGGATTGGGGCCAATTACCCCCGAATTTGTCTCAACAATTGGATCACTTGGTTGAACTTGATAGGGCCATTTAATTCCCTTGCTTTGTAATGTTTCCTTGATTTAATAAAAATTTTACCCCCTTGATGTTAAAAAAATTCACTCAAGTTCACAACTTTGAACACAAAGAAATACTTCCTTTATTTATTATAATAATGGATTACATAGATCCTTATTTAGAAAATTTCCCCCTTATTAGGCAGGTTCTTCAGTTTCAAAAAGAGGACACTCTTTTGGGTTCTCATATGAGTCTACAATAAACTTCTTGGAAGAGGAAGGACGTGCACATTGGCACTCCTCTTCTTTTTTCAGAATGGGCACATTGGGTCCGCACCCTAAAGGCCAGTCTCGTATTGCAGAAGGTTTCGTAGTTTTGATAGTGTGTTTAGACTTTTCAATATTTTTGCCTCTTTCTAACTTTAGTCAAGTAAGGGCTTATGCTAAGGTCTTGTCATCAAGAATTTTAGGTTTGATTTCAAGTTAAATGCGTTCTCTTTGACAACAACTTTCTTTTTGGAAGTCCTAACTATTGTTCCCTTCTTTTTCCCAAACTTTGACCTTCCCATACCTACATTCAATTCAGGTTCGTTAAACTCAAAATCAAATAAGGGTCGACTAACCCTAATTTCAACCAATAGGCCTAGAGTTGAACGCTAAGCTCTGATACCAAATGTAATGTGTCATTCCAAATAACACCAAATAAATCAGTTATGACATTATGAATAATAAATTCAAGACATAAATCGAATAGCTATTTTCTATCATAGCACAACGTGTCCAAATTAATGAATTTTATTCATTCCCAAATGTCAAATTGTCATATTACATAGTTTGACTAGGCTAACATCACCACTTAGTCAACTCAAATTTTACATCAAGAAGTATAAAGTACAATAATCAAAATATGGAATTCCTTGTGATTCCTGTTCAACACTCACCACATCTAATGGACGAGAACATGGTTTAGGTGCTTTTCCACTCAACCATGAAGCTACGCTTCCCCACAATTCTTCCTAACTCGAAGAATACCCGACCCAATACTTAGCAAGAGAAAATGATATGCAAGGTGGAATCTGGTGCATGTATAACATAACTACATGAATTCCTATCCATAATTAGAACATGCGAGATCAATTTTAGGAAATGGCAGAGAGTTACATCAAAAAATTAGTCCATTCGATGTTATGGGCTACAAAATCTTGGCCAAGGATACACCGTATACAGCAACAACATTATAGATTTTGGAAAAAATAAAACATATACCCTCTATTATTCCATTTTTGGCACCCATCCTGAAACTCAACCTTCTACATACATATGGAAACATCCTTCCCTTCTAAACATTTTAGTTGCAAACATACAATCTGGTTTATAACAAGTTATCCTAACCAACCTTTTTATGATAATAAATCAGAAAGTTTTAAAAGCACAATCTTCATATGTTTCACTTAGGTAATACTTGAAGTCGAGAGATTCTTACAAAGTAAACTAAACCAGATTTACTGCTTTTGTACGTTATACAATCAAATAATCATTCATTATAACATTATTTATTTTCATCAATTAAATGATACGTTCAAGCACATGTCACATCACATGCATCAGCATACAATACAAATATTTCCTTACTCCTTGCTACATGAAATGAAACTTACATTATTCAATTAAGGAAAATGAATTGTTTAAAGAAGGTATATCACATGTATGTGTATATACATAATTGGTTTATATATACACACATATATGGCCTTCGATCATAGTGATTAAGTATGCATATACATTCTTTTATAAAACAAAAAAGAATCATTTTTCATTCAAAATATTATGGTTCCATTCCCATATAATGTGCAGATAGAACATTAAATTTTAATAGAAAACTCGAAACCTTTAATCCAATCAGAGAAGTTTAAGGATTTCCAGGTAGTACTTAGCTGTAGAAAAAATTAAGGCATTTCACAAATATATACATAGAAAGTTAAGAATGTTCCTTATATTCAATAAATATGTTTTTTTCTTTTTTAAATTTATATCAATTCAATTTACAGAGTTTAGTCATTTGTTTGTAAAACATTTAATTAAGAATCCTTCCAATTCTATCATTTCAACTAATTTACAATGGTTATTTTAATTCTTGTTACTGAAAGGAGTCATCAAAATAAGTGGTTTAAGGGACGTGCTTAATCTAGAGACTCGCCATCATCATTTGATAGACATGGGTGTTCATTCTGGAAATGGCCATTAATAGTTTACACTGTCAAGCACCATCGGTGGGAATAACACTTACATTCCCTCCTCTTCATTGGAGGTTTGAGGAAATGATACAAAGAAATGGTTCGATCCCTCAACAAAACCAAGGGTCAACATGCATTGACACGTCTTTTGATGTATGAAGTAGTCTATATAGACATAAAATAACATGCACATATGTGGGAAGATCAACTTCCAAGAAGAACATATATATAAGCAAACATTATCGTAGAATAATTTTTCTGTTACACATGTTGTTAAAGGCTTATTGGTTGCCACCCCCTTATCGGGTTGGAAAACCCTAAACATACACACCTCCATCATGGTGGAGTTTTTGAGATGGAAATCATCGGCTCATGAAGCCAAGACAAATGCTAAGAGCCTAAGGCCTTAAATATCCATAAGGAAATGAAATAAATAAATAGCTTAGCATATGCCTTCACACTATGAAGGCAGAGTCGAGACATGGAGTCTTATGTGACTCATGCATGTGGAATCTTATCCCTTGTGGGTTATCCACATATTGATTTAGCTTTATGATGTCCAACACACTCCTTGACCCATGATGGTCAAAACATGTGTTGGCACAAACATTGTTAAGGAAATAGCATGGATTGGTGGTAGTTGTTACATGGTATAAGATGGGTTTTGGCTGCAAGCCATATACTCATTAGTTACAAATAAAATCCTCTACAAAAAAAAGATGCAATAACCAAAGGACTTGAGTTATCCTATCATCAAATTTTGAAACAAAAGATGATTTAAAAGCAATGAATGCATTTAAAATGCTTAAGGATATGCCTTTCTGGAAAGTCAACAAAGATGACATGCAAGATTAATAAGCTTGCCTCAGATTTGTTATCATAACGATAGAAGACTTTGTTCAACATTGCATCGGCAATGTAAAAACATAACAATGACCGTATAATGAAAATGAGGGTGTAAAAGTGAGAAATCGAGCCCAACATTAGACCATTGAAAAAAAATAGAGGGATCTTCATGAATGATAAAAATAAGACTGAACGTTTCATTGAGTTGTTGATATTTTTCATTGATGTCATTGTTCAGTCTGGTACTCCTATCTTCAGTATTCTTACCTCCGGCTTATCCCTTGATCCGATAGCATTTTTACCGACACAAGTTTTGGTCTATACAATGGTGCACCGAAGTTTTTTTTGGACTGACCCTATTCAGTATAGTGTGGGACATCCGTTTTGCACCTATATAGATATCTCCAACACTTTGTGTAATGTGCTCTCTCGACTCTATCTCTGATGCAAGCCAACTAAGTGGAAAGGCAGATTTAGTATATATATATATATACATATATGAAGCGACATAAAAAAGTAGTTGATTTTGATATGTGATGTATGATAGCGATTTGTTGATGTTATCTTGTGAACTAATATATGTGTTATAGTAGCCTAGTGTAGTGTTTGTACAGAAGAATTTTCTGCTTCAGTGAGAATTGTATTCATGCATATGTAGATGCAATCATAGTAGTTCAATTTTGTAACATGCACTCTGACAATAAGCCATCTCTTGGTTGTAATAGCTGATTTTTTATCTTGGGCAATGAGCCCACCGACAATGAGCCACCCGACAGTAAGCCAACCCGAAAGTGAACCACCTATGTATTTTGTAATTGGTTACTTAATACTTGAGAGTTAACCCTCTCTGTGGTTTTTCCCATCTTGGGTTTCCATCATAAAAATATTGGTGTCATGTGGTGTTTTGTTATATTGGCTATTGTTCAATAATTTTAATTATGTTATGTGGACAACTATTTTAAAAAATTAATATTTTTAGAGGAATACTAATTCACTCCTCCCCTCTTAAGTATTCCAGATGTTCAAAAATTAGTATTAGAGCCAGATCCTTTAGAAGAGTCTAACAACTCAAAGGAGATCTGGAAGATTTGAACATATGTACCCAGATCTACCATGGATCAAAAAGACCTCATGTTCATCCTTGAAGATCTTGAAGCTTTTGAAGATTAAAATAAGGCACTCTCAGAAAATATCAAATGGCAAACGACTGCATCCGTAAGATGAAAGATCAGATTTGGAAATTCAAGCTAAGTCATAAGGAGGTCAGTAATGAACTCAAGTTAGCAAATATTACTATCCTCGATTTGAAAGCTAAGAATGAAGAAGATGAAACGACCAAGGAACATCTAAATAATGTAATCAAGGACAAATCTGATGAATACAAGAAGTTGGAACAAAATTTGTATCTCTCAAATCTGATTTAGAAGAATCAAAGAAGTAAGAGGTCAAATACAAAGCAAGTTCAGAAAAGCTTGATGAAATACTAGCATCTCAAATATCACCGGAAAACAAGAAAGGCCCGGGCTGTGAAATTGACGAATTCTCACACAATAAACCCGATGAAAAGAAGGAACTTGAACAGGTAAAGAAGCTAAAATTGAATCTGGTAAAGAAGACAAAGGAAAGTCTCTGACAAAGCAACAGGTAAGTAGGAAACCCTTCTCTTCTAATGGTCATTGTTTTAATTGTAATAAATTAGGTCATAAAGCATTAAATTGCAAGATTAGTATGAATCAAAAAGCTAGATCTTACTCTGGTAGATGTTATAATTTTAATGGTTATGGTCACAATGTTAATCAATGTAGGAAACCAAATAGAAACAATTATTTCAGCGGTTATTGTTATACATGTTATGCATATGGACATAAGGCTAACCAATGCAGGTCAAGACAAGAGAAGAAAACCAATGGGTGTTACAATTACAATAAAATTGGACACATTGTGAGATTCTGCAAAATTGATGCAGTCAAGCAAACCGAACCAACGAAGAAAATCAATAAGGAAGAATTCAAGGCCGAAATGAAGAAGTTTTGGAGAAAGAAAGAAGAAAATGGATCTAGCTTTAGTGCAAACATTTGTTTTGGTAATTAGTCACTCTTCGACTATTGCCCGGGGAAGGAAAGTTCAGAGACCGCCTCTTCCCCCTTCAAGAGTAAAGAGATGGAAAGCATGTCAGATCCACTCAATCAAGGAGTCTCTGGTAGATAGGAACTGTGAACAAGCAACTTGTGGACATTCAGTAAAGTCACATCCATATGATGGAAAAGGAATTGCAAAAGGAGTTACGATGCATTTAATGCAAAAAGGTGAATTTATTGTGAAGTTAGCATAAATAAATAAATTGACAAGTCATTTTGATCACTCAAGCTAAAGGATTACAAGGAGCTAAGGAGAAGAAAGGAGTTGACTTGCGTCCTAGGGTTTGTGAATCGACAAGAGGTATTTTTCTTGAGTTTTGCTATTTCTCTGCACTTATAGCTATGGCTACTCCCACTCTGGTTAAGGTGATATCTTAGCCTCATCCTGAATTCAAGAAGTATCTGGATATATCAATTAAAAATGATATGGCTAGCTATTTATCAAAAATTCCACATGGAGACCTTCCTACAAAAGATGTTAGGGATTACATTCATTCAAAGCTCAAATAATTTAATCACAATAGATTACTTAATGTATGGATAAATGAGATCACTGGTGATGACTTCAATGTAAAACCTAAATACAAGGTTCTGGTTGAAAAGAAGTTGTATGTCTGGAATTATTTCCCATGTTTCTGCTTTGAAGATAAATGGGTACGAATGGCTATGAGAAGGTTCCATGACACATTCATGTGGTTAGATGAAGCTCACATAATCAACAAAGAATTAATGAGGGTTGTTACTGGGTTGAATGACACTGACATTCTTCTGACACCAAAGATAGTCAAAAACAAGGAATTTGAAAACCTAACTCAGGCCATTTTTTATGGTAGGTCTCTGTTGATTTATACAGTTACAAATATATTTGTGAAGTATGTTGCCCAGGTTATTGGAAATAAAATCTACTACTCCAATAGAGATAACTCCATCTCTACTACTATGATCTACATTGCGTATGATATGGTGGTTAATGGAGTGGACTACAACTTATGTGAGCTCATTAGAGAGAAATTCCTTGAGAATTTGAATTAGTGCAAATGAAGCAAGAAGAAGGTGGCATTTTGATTTGTAACCCTTACACTATGTTTGTTATTCTACTTCGTGTGTGAGATGCCTGGTCTTGGTCTGGTAGTGTGGTCATTTGAAGAACCAGTTGCTCACCAAATTTTCAAGCAAATGAGAAGGTCTGCTAACACTACTACACAAGAAATGGCATTTACTTCATTTTTCTCTTTATTACAGTATAAGATGCACAACTGGGAGAGAATCCCTAAATTTGTAGTCACCAAATATAAGGATGATATCACATTCATAGTCACGATTGACAAATGTATAATGGAAGCTATTGTACCAAGAACTCAGTGTATACCCAAATTGGGGTATGAAGTGTCAGAAGAACATGTAGAACAACTTGAAAAAGTTATGTTAGAGAGTCCATAGACACCTCTCACAAGAGGTTTAGCACAAAAAAGAAAATTCCAAAGAAATATGGAAAGAGCAGATCTCAAAAGAAATCAACAAGAGAGTATAGAAGAATCTGAATGAGATTAGGGAAAATGAGGGTATGACAGAGGAAGGTCTTGCAACACTCAGAAGAATTACTCAGAGTACAACCGATAGCTCATTCGGTACCTCCGCAAAATTAATTGAACCTTCGGTAGAAATGGAAAGCTCGTCCGATAAGAGGAAGAAAGGTCTTCCTCCGCCTACTACAAGTAAGAAGGCAAAAGTGTGAAAGCCACTTAGGCTAATCTTTTTCATGTAGAATCTAAAGTAAAATAAACCCAGACAAGTTCCAAATTAAGTTCTGGGAGAATAAATCCAAGGAGGTAACTCGTGATCCTCCTAATATAGATACTTTATTTGAACTACTTGTAGAAGGAAACTTTAAAGAGGTTGGTAATTTGTACAATTTTTCTACTTCCAAGGGAAAATAAAACATAACACAGGCATTTGTTCAATACGGTGCAAGATTAGATGGAAATATAGATAATTTCAAAGAGGATATTCCCGATAGTCTTTGGGTTGGTCTAAATATAATCCAAGAAAATGCTAGGAAAATAGATAAGGGCATTGTCAATGAATCCATTTCCATTGTTTCTAAACTCATAAAAGAGGAAGACTTAGCAAGTTTTAAGGAACTTAGTCAGTCAGGTTTGAGAACAAATAAAAGGGAGCATACTCTTATGGAGAACAAAGAAGTTGTAGATAAATTCAAAGAAGAAGTCATTGGCAAGCTCACAAGCATGGTAGGAAAACTTGGGATGTTATCTAGTGATGGCTCCACTCCATCATCTGCTACCCCCACATGCTCTCATGAGGAATTGGATACTGAAAATGTTGCAAACCTTGTACCAAAATACACTAATGTAGAAGTATACAATCTTGATATGAATCCTCCAGAAATTGAACACACTCATTCTCTAGATAAAGATTCTGCTTCAGTGAATACAAAAGAAGAACAAGAAAAATAAGTTGAAAGAGAAGAGAAAATTGAAAAGGAAGGAGAGGAAACTGGAAGAAAAGGGGAAGAGATAACTGCAGAGGAAATTGATATTAGATAGCAAGAAGAGAACATAGAGCAAGAAAAAGGTGAAGAATCGGTAGCAGGGACAGCTGAGAAAAGAGAAGGAATTGTTGGCAACTCCATTGGTACCTGTTATAATGACACTTTGAAGAACTTACTCGCTTCACCACTTATGTTTCGACCCATCACCTCTTCCAAGTTAATTCTTGACTTTAAGAAGATTAATCCTTTTCAAAAATTTCAAATCAGTGAGTCCATTCAGGCTTCGGCCAAAATTGATATGTTTAAGGAGTTAGAAGAAAAAGATAATTTGATTGAAGAGACTATTGCTTCTCTCCAAATTATTATTCTAGAATGTAATATAGATTAGTCCAGAAGCAATACAGATGAATGAAGAACACTCGTTAATGTTGTGAAAGACTTCTCTACCTGTATGAATGAAAAAGATCCATAGGGAAAAGGAAATTGAAAGGAATAAGATCTTGCAAGAATTAAAAGATCGATATGCAAATTCCTTCTCTATCTTCATCAGCTAATCAAGCAAGGTCAAGACCTTCTCGAGGAAGGAAATTCTTTGTATTTGTACAGCCTACAGTGGTCGGATGCCACAACCATCATCAAAAAAGAGATTGAATCAATTGAGTCAACAATTAGGCAGGCATACCATTCTTTTAGGTTATCTAAAGACTTGTCAGGATCTGGGAGATTCCCAATTGAGGAACTAAACAAAAAGCACTTCGAACTGCAACAACAATGGGACATCATTTTTCCCTTAGGCAATCTCCAAGAGATGTGTGCAAACAACATTTCACTGATGAATCGTGCCCTCTTGAAGGCACAACTAGAAACTCTCTCTAATCCTTGCTCCATTGAAGATGGAGAATCTCTACTTGGATCCATTCAAGTTCTTGCACAACTTCTAATCGAATCAATATTACAATGGGATGATAATAAGGGTAAGTGGGTCACCCATCTTCAGAAAATCAAGCAATATTTCTTCGATGGCACATCAGGAACATCCTAATGTTTTCACCTTGTACCCCTTGTTCATTGATGTCAAAAGGGAGAGAAACATAAAGGAAAATATTTTTTTTTGAAAAATAATAAAAAAACAAAGATAGTCATCTTAGGGGGAGCTCTGGAGTTTATTTTTGAAGTCTTCGGCATTTTGGAATTGTTTTCCATCAATGAAAAAGGGGGAGATTATTGATATTTGTCATTGATTTCATTGTTCAGTTTGATACTCCTATCTCTGGTGTTCTTACCTTCGGCTTATCACTTGATCCGATAGCGTTGTTACCGACACAAGTTTTGGTCTATGCAATGGTGTATCAAAGTTTGTTTTGGTCCGACCCTATTTGGTATAGCGTGGGACATCCTTTTTGCATCTATACCGACATCTCCAACACTTTATGTAATGTTCTCTCTTGACTCTATCTCTAATGCAAGCTGACTAAGTGGAAAGATAGATTTGATATATATATACATATATGAAGCGACATAAAAAGTAGTTGATTTTGATATGTGATACATATGATAGAAATTTGTTTATATTATCTTACGAAGTGATAAATGTGCTATAGTAGCCTAGTATAGTCTTTGTACATAAGAATTGTGCTTCAACGAGAATTGTATTCATGCATATGCAAATGCAATTATAGCAGTTTAGTTTTGTAACATACACTCTGGCAGTAAGTTGTCTCTTAGTTGTAATAGCTAATTTTGTATCTTAGGCAATGAGCCCACCGACAGTGAGCCAATCTGGCAGTGAGACAACTTGGCAGTGAGCCACCTATGTATTCTGTAACTAATTACTTAATACTTGAGATTTAACCCTCTTCATGGTTTTTCCCATCTTGGGTTTCCACGATAAAAATCTCGATGTTATGTGGTGTTGTGTTATATTGGCTATTGTTTAGTAATTTTAATTATGTTATGTGAACAACTATTTAAAGTTTTTAATAATTTTAGATTAATACTTATTCACCCCTCCCCTCTCAGTATTCTAGATGTTCAACATTAACACCCATAGATATTACATAGTGTAGACAATGAATAAATGAGATACAAAAAACTTTCAATGAAATAAGGAGATTTTCTATAAAATGTCTATGCTTTTTTACCCAATCGATCGATATTATGGAGGTAAGATTATAGAGACAAGATATTTCTTTCCAAAATGTTTCGGCCTTTTTCCTATTCTTCTTGGTTCTTTTTCCTGCATAAATCTTCTCTCCCCAATCATGCTATCTTATCTAGTTTTTCAGTGATTTTCATTCATATAATTAAGACTGAATTTTCATGCTAAAATTGGGGTCTTTTCATGGTTGTTAGCCACCCATATCTTGAAAATTAAAATATTTTTCTAGAGGCCATGGGTGGCCTCTCCAAATAAATTCCATTCTTTCTAATTTTGAGAACAAAGCAGACCATGATTCAATTTTTAACCAAGGATTTTAAATGAAAACATTCATTTATATATTTTTTATATGCTCAATTTATTATATGTTATACATTTATATATATATATGTTCTCATACACGATTGTCATGTTTTCTTTATTTAAAAGAAATGATCTCTATATAAAGTAGAGATAAGAAAAATCATCAAGTTCTTTTGTTCATATTACTCTTAGAATAATGCATTTTGTAATTTTACTTATATAGGCATATATACATTTTATAATTTTATAATTTTACTCAACATAAATACTTATATGTATATAGGCATATATATACATCCTCTGTTTTTTAATTTTCAAAGAAAAATAAATATTAAAAATACACAAGGTAAAACTAATGAACTAATAATTCATTTTCTATTAGTCTACTTATTTAATCATCGATACATCTTTCCTTTTCTTTTAAGAAAACACAAAAAATTCACATCAAATTCATATTTCAAATGCAGATACTATGATTTTGTTTTTAGTGGTGTGTGCGATCCAAATTCAATTAATGCTTACCGATCGTCATTCAGCTAAGTACTCCTACCTCAACCATGTTCTCGTTCTTCAACCTGTTCCTGCATTCACACACTTGCACTTGCAGATTTTCATCAATAACCATTAACTAATGCTGGAAATGAAATGATTTCATTACTACATCATAGCATTCATCCTTCATATTCAATCATAAAGTTTACATGGATAAACATTTTCAAATCACGTTGAAATCTTAAAATTTATCACAAGTCAAAAACTAATAAATTTCATTTTCTAATTTTATTTTAAATAACTTAATATTATTAATGTAAGAAAGGTTTGAGACATGAAACAAATGAACAAGGTATACTCCAACTTGTTGAGCTATCGAAGGTTCCAAAACATTAAGGACTCGGATATAATATGAAGAAAAAGAAACCCATGTCACCTAGTACATCGAATAATGTCAACACAAAATTTGTTATCAATGAGGGCATCCCTGAAGAGGTCATTAAAATTTCTTACAATGATTTAAATGTCTCCTCCCTCTTATCTACTTCCATATTAACCATTAATCTCTCACTCTGCCATCCTGAACTAATTAATTGGGATCAATGAGGATCCACACCCATTGACTTGCTCCATAATGATGAGGCTTTATACATTTAATGGGTTTGGAGTAAGAATATCAATCAAGATTTTTCTTTGAGCCTTATCAACATGCCTATTTTGGGGAAGATGAACTCCTTAATAAAAAAATTGAAAAACAAGAAAATAATCTAAGGTCATTTAGTGAAAACCTCCCCGAGGCAATTTTAGACCAATCAAAAGTAAAAAGAAAGGGTGTATCCTTTGATGAAAACCTCTTTGATGCATTTAAGGATGGGGACATTCATCTTCCCCTTATTGGTACTCACTTGTTAGAAAGATCCTCCATCTTGATTGAGGAAACCAAAAATATTAATCTAGGCACTAAAGTAGAACCCAAGATCACATATGCGACCAACTCTTTGTCAAATGCATAGTATCAGATATTTTCCAAAATTCTTCAGAATAGGTTAATCGATTTTGCATGGTCCTATTCTAACATTCTAGGACTTGATCCCGTACTAGTGGTTCATCACCTGGATGCTCATTCTGATGCTAAGCTAGTCAAATAAAAGCTTCGTAAGATGCATCCATAAGTAGATTTTCTTGTCAAAGTCAAGCTTGAGAAATTATTAGCAACTAGCTTCATCCAACCCATTGATTATTCTGATTGGATATCTAATATTGTGCCTATTTCTAAGCCCATTGGGGGCATATGTATCTACATCAACTTTAGGGACTTAAATATAGCTTGTCCAAAAAGATGACTTCTTACTTCCTAACATTGATATTCTTGTTGATCTCACGAGCCATGCCATGTCTTTAATGAATTGTTTTTCTAGGTATAATCAAATCCATATAGTAGTTGAGGACTAGCATAAGATGACTTTCACTACTCTTTGCAATAAATTTTGGTATTAGGTCATGCCATTTGGTCTAAAGAATGTAGAGGATACCTATTAGTTTGATATGACAGTTATCTTTCATGACCTCATTCACATTATCATGGAAGACTATGTGAATGAATTGTAAGGAAAATGTAAAACCTGAGAAGAACATCCCCAAATCTTGGAACGTATCTTCGATTGTTTGGAACAATATTAGTTGTGTCTCAATCCTAATAAGTGTGTGTCTTTGGCGTCACCTTAGGAAAGCTATTAAGATTGATTGTATCTAGGAGAGGTATTGAAGTTGATCCTGCTAAGGTAAAAGCTATTTTGGATATGCCTCCTCCCAAGTCACTTAAACAGTTGAGAAGCTTACAAGGTAAGCTCCAATCAATTTGACGATTCATTGCCCAAATCACAGATAAGTGTTAGCCATTTACTCACCTGCTTCAGAAGTATACCACCTTCAAATGGGATGCTTCATGCCAGTAAGGGTTTGATAATATCAATTAATATCTTGTTAATCCACCCATTCTTATGCCTCTTATAGTGAGTAAACCATTGATGTTATACATTTCCACTACTTCAATTGTATTGAGGGCACTTCTAGCATAACACGATGACAATGGGAAAGAGAGAGCCATATATTACATCAATTGTACTCTTGTCAAATATGAGCTCAATTATACCCCCATAGAAAAAGCATGCCTAACAGTGGTCTTCAGTTCTCAAAAGCTCAGGCATTACATGCTCAACCATTTGGTTAAACTTATTTTCAAATTTGATCCTCTTAAGTACCTACTATCAAGAACATCATTAACCAATCATATGGCTAAATGGGTCATGCTTCTAAGTGAGTTTGACACTAAGTATGTAGATCAAAAATAAATTAAAGGTCAAGTCATGACGAATCAGTAAGTTGATGCTCCCTTGGTGGATGCTTAACCATTGGTTGCAAAATTTCCAGATGAGTCGGTTTTTTTCTATTTCTAACCCTAATCCTTGAAAGCTTTACTTTGAAGATTCATACACACAACATGGATCAGGTGTGGGTATCCTTTTTTCACCCCTCAAGGTGAATTTATGCTCAAATCCTTTAGGTTGGATTTTCATGCACTAATAACATTGTAGAGAATGAGGCTCTCATCACTAATTTGAGGATTGTAGTACAATGGAAGATTAGTCAGTTGTATGTTTAGGGTGATTCACAACTCATCATGAAACAATTCAATGATGAATTATAGACCAGGGATGATAAACTCCTTCCCTAAAAATGGATGGTTGATGACTTCAAAAAGTACTTTGGCTACATCGAATTTGAACAAGTTTCTAGACTTTAGAACAAAGCAACCAATGTTATGGCTACAATTCGGTGCTTACTTGATATGCCTTATGATCACCATGAGTGTGAGTTCTTGGTTGAAAAATTGTTGATACCTACATATCATCTTCCTAAAATGAAAATGGTGTGCAAGATCGTTGGTCCTCAATCACCTTGGTACCATAACATTTACACCTATCTCCATGATAACATGTTACCATCTAGCCTCACTTGTAACTAATTTTGATCCTTTATCCAATGCTCATCCTACTACACTATCCTCATAGACACCCTATATCATAAGGGGTATGATGGTTCTATACTAAGATGTATGAATGATACAAAAGCTAAGTTGGCATTAAATGAAGTAAACAGTGGCATTTGTGGGCTCACACTAGTGGTATGGTCCTCACAAAGAAGCTTCTTAGAATAAGTTACTATTGGCCAACTATGGAGCATAATGCTTGTGAATTTTTCAAGAAATGTGTTCCCTATCAACAACATGTGGATTTGATACATGCTCCATCCCAAGTTTTGCAACTAATCACCTCACCATGGCCCTTTTCATAATAGGGTCTAGATTTAGTCGACAAGATCAATCCTTCCTCATCCGTTGGACATACATTCATCATCATCGCCATTGAATAATTCACTAAGTGGGTCAAATCCATTCCAATCACCCTCATTATTAGCATCCAAATATCTAACTTCATCCTATATCATATTATTTATTGATATGGTATCCCATACACCATCATTATTGATAATGGGAAGCCTTTCAAGAACCAACATGTACTTCAATTATGCAAGAAATTCTATATTCAACATTGATGTTCCACCCCTTATTACCCACAAGGTAATGGCCAGACTAAGAAAACTAACAAGACCTTAATTAAAATCCTAAAGAAAGTTATCAATGGTACTAGTCATGATTGGCACTTCCATTTGAACCTTACCCTTTGGGCTTACTGAACTAGCATTCGCACCCCAACCAATGCCACTCCATACTCCCCTCTCTAAGGTGCTAAGGTGATCTTTATTATTGAGGTTGAACTCCCATCAATCCATATCTCACTAAGGAAACTTATCAATGATGAGGAGTATCATGTTGCATACTTGAGTCAACTAGAGATTTTAGATGAACAATGCCTCAATGCCTACAACCATCTTCAAGCCTATCAACACTAGTTAAATAGAAGCTACAAAAAGAAAGTCGGGCCTCGCTAGTTCCAACTTGGCGATCTTGTCCTCAAGGAAAATTGACATACTCAACAAGACAAAGAGAAGAAAGTAAAATTTGAGGCTAATCGGTTGGGTCCATATGTCATAACTGTGAAGTATGGTTAAGGATCTTATCACCTAGCTACACCTGAATGGGAACTTTTAGATGAGCCCATCAACATCATCTGCCTCAAGCAGTTCTATTCCTGAATTAGTTGAGTTATCCAACCTTTCAAAAATACAAAAAAGGAGGTAAATAGTATAGATAAATAAATCATCATATGGTGAAAACCACCCCTGGTGGTGCCTTGGACAAGTACATTTGGTGAAAACTTGGAAACAGGTGCCATTTGTAGAGGGTTTAATCATTATCTACCTAGTATCCCTCTTTTCTACATGATTTCGCCCTCTACCTACCCACATATCCTATCCATCCTATCCATACTATCCACATCACATTAATTATCTGCTCCCATCCCAGTATCAATCACATGGTATATCTTGGTTGAGAATTAGATAGATTAGATCTACTATGGCAATTCTTGAGTTTCAACCATTTATTTTTGAATGCATCTACAAGATCCTAACATATTCCTATGACTCACTATCCTCCTATCGATTAGGATTTTTTGGTTGTCATCAATTGTATATAGTGTATATATGGTCTATCATGTGTCATCATCTAGGTTCCACAATTGTATGTACTTATCACCAGATCTCATCTTTGTGTTTGTATGTTGCCAAGTCCCTATCAAGTTGGTTCTTATAGCAAGATTCACTAGCCCCCTGAGATTTCAATCCATCTTAGTTATTCATTGTCATGTCGATCTTAGAATCTATCACATCCATCTTTAGTCTTCATAGGAAACATCGTTTCTCACCTCAGACCACATCAATCCACCTATCATCCTCATGGAAAAGGATATTTGTGATTTATTGTTATTTCTTGATTCTTTTGAAATTTTGTTTACTTTTTTAGATCTTTATAATACCTACTCGAGGCCGCCACAATCCATCATATCATGGTGTGCTTTGACTGGTAGAAATAGGGGTATTCCTTGGCTTTTCACGGTCATGTTTTCCTTGTTGCCTTGCTTTAGTATCCACTAAGTTTTTTCATGATCTTGTGTTACATTGGGGCATCCTCTTATGTTTGTGGTTTTCCAACATTGGCCCCACCAAAGCCCTTTTGGACTTTATGTGATATTGGACTAATTTTCTTGTTTGTTGCTGTAGATACCGAAAATTGGTCTAGGCCTACGAGTACACATTTCAACATAATTTTCTATAGTCCGTCGTCTTGATTAAATAATGTTACTTATTTAATTTCCTTTCTAACACATATTTCCTCTATTAATTAAATACCCTTTTTAATTAATTCATTAATTCATAATTATCCTTTATTCAACTTAATTAATTAAATAAATCATATTTATTTAATTATGTTGCGAACTAATTAATTCTTCCCCCTTTATCTATCAATTAAATAATTTATTATTTAATTCCCCTTTATCATACTTTTCCAACTATAATTAAATATCTTTATTTAATTATTCATTTAACCCCTTTTCATCTATAATTAAATATTTATTATTTAATTATTCATTTATCCTTTTCAACAGCCAAATTAAATAAATTACTTTATTTATTTAATTAAAAGTCTCATATTTCGAATGTTGAATTAAATTAACATTTAATTCATTATTTAATTAATTATGTCACATTCCTCTAACATTCAGTTATCTCTTACATGCACTTATCGTCTGACTCGAGTTATCTCTATGAGAGAACTCTCCGTCACAACTAGTCGATTAACTAGTTCCAACTCATATGCATGATCTATATCTATTAATTAAATATCTTTATTTAATTAACTAACTCAAGTTTGCATTCACATGCATTTATCATGCATTTATTCTCCAACTTCTAACTTTGGCTTTTGCATACAAAGTCTATTTCTTTTATTTTTTGAAGATGAAGATTGGAACTCATGTTCTAACTCATGTTCTAAAATTAGTCTTTACCTGCAGTTGAACTCACGTTCTAACTCGCGTTCTATCTGTCACATAACTCATCGCATGGCATTCATCAATCTCATCTGTCGATCTCTCTTTCAATCTGAGCCGATCATTTGAAAACACAAAATCTATAAAATGGCCTGTCATTATCATTATTCCTCTCTCCCGAAATTATACACTTTTGAGAAGAGACTATTCTTCGATATTTTGCTTAGACATTCAACACAGCTATACTTGCATTCAAACACAGAAATCTGAGGGCAAGAATACTTAAAAGGCAAAATGGAGAAGAGAAATGGAGTTAATTCGAAAGGGTGAATACATTATTCGGTGAGATCAATTCAATTCGTTAGTTTTCATTTATGTTTTCAATTTCGTTCTTTATTGTTTGATTTTAGATTAGTTTTGATTTTAGATTAGGATTAATATTGTTATTTCTAGTTGTAGATCGAACCACAGATTTAATCTTGAGTTACAGTTGCATCAGTATTATGCATGCAATATGAAGTCACCTTGGTTCTTCATACCCCGATGCATAGTATCCCATGCTATATAAAATTAAGTGCTCACTACATGACAACATAATGTATAACATCAAATTTCTCAAATCCCCCATCCTACCATCTACCATTCCCATTCCCTCATTTTCATCCCTATTCATATTATCTCTTTCCTAATCATTGGGTTTTGATTGTGCAAGTGTGTCACCCATCGCTTTCCCCGTCAGGTTGGTTCAGTTTTAGCTAGTACACTATGATTGCACCTATCATTTTATCCATCTTTTCATCATTTCATAATCATTTAATTTGCATTAAGTTTTTTAGGATATTTTATTCTAAGCATATTTCTATCATTGTATAATCATTTCATTTGCATTAAGTTGTTTAGGATTTGTTATCCAAGAATCTTTTCATCATTTCATTTACATTAAACTATTTAGGATTTTTTTATTTTAAGCATCTTTTCATCATGTCATTATTGTTTTATTTGCTTAAATTAGTTTAAAGTTTATGATTTTGAACATGTTTCTATTAGATCATTCTCATTTTAGATTGCATTAATTATTTTAGTGGTATTCCCATTAGATTGCATTACTCATGTAGTGTCATTATGCCATTAGGTTCATTTAAAATATATTTTATCCCACCACATTTTAGTATATGTTACATTACATCAATTTCATTTTCATAGCATTGCATATTAATCCATTTGCATTTTATTTTCATTTGCATTAATACATAAAATAAAATGCACCCATCTATAAATCCATCACATATAATTCACGAACATCATAAATCACTACATAATCATTAGGTCTCATACATTTACATGAATATTCTTCTTGTATCAAACATGTTAGTCCACATCACATTTGCATAACATATACATCTCTCTACATCTTGCATCATAATCATAGTTGTAATCATATATATACATGCATCCATCCATACATCAACATAATCATAGTTGTAATCATATGTATACATGCATCCATCCATACATCAATATACATCATAATCATATAAATATATACATTAACATGATCCATATCACACATTATAATCATAATAATCCATATATTTTAAATAAATCATCTATATATAAACACGTGCATATCATGAACATCCATATCCATAATCCATGCAACCATCATAGTCCATGTCATATATCAATATCAAAATTATCATGTCCATCATCAAAATAATACAAATGTTTGTGTACATGTACATCAAAATCAAAGTTTGTATACATATGATACATCAAATGTCATGAATCAATATGAATACAATAGTGAATGAATGTTGTAATCAAGAATTTCATCTTGATCAATGAATTCTGCCAAAACTAGTTCTTGTCTCCACTTGTTCCTCTATTTGCTACTCCTAAAATCTAAGTGTATCGAGGATGGTGGTACTAATCCAATCGGTCCTCCTCCTCCTCATTGTGGTGGCTCCATCAACCTAGTCCTCACTGATCCTAATCTCAGTAAACCACTCCGCTCTGACCTCATTGCCTATAAAAAGAGGGCCTCCTCTACACCTCAGAAACCATTGCATGATATAGGTCTCGATAATACTGAGCCTCTCTACTCAGTCGCACCACCTATTGTAACATCTTTTCTCCTCTACCACCCTATATTAAGGTGGAATCCCTCTCCTTCCTGTAGCAATCCTTGTCTACCTATAGGCACCCCCATTCCACACCCCACGCATCCCATGCCAATCTCAAGCTATCCCTCTTTGTGATGATGATGGCCAAATCACCCTGTACTAACAAACTATCCCTCTTCACGATGATGATCACCATATCCCCCTATACCATGTCCAACTATGCATGGAGAATGTATCTCTTTGTTGTCTAGTTGGCTACATCATATAGTGTCTATCGTAGGAGGCCCTATAGCTATTTAATCCTACTCTCCACCGCTTCCAATCTCCCCTCTAACTCATCATTACCTTATCCCCTCTCCTCTTGTCATACATATGGCACGACCTCTAGACCTGACATCTCTGGATCTATGTCCATATCCTCCTCTCCCTCCTCCTCTCCATCATCCTCCTTACCATTTTCGCTCTCCTCTCTGTCATCCTCATCATCATCCTCCTCCTCCTCCATAAGCTCCTCTACCACCACATCCACCCCCTCCTATCTCTCCTCCCTCTGCATGACCCTCCTCCTCACCCTCCATCCCTCTCCAAAATCAACCTCCTCCTTCCCTGTTACCTCCACCTGTATTGGGGTTGTAACCATTGCTCCCATTGCTACTCCTCTCAAAGGCATCACTACCTCAAGTCTCCTCCCCCTCCACCACTCGACATATCTTTACATCATGCCTGGATCATCTAGCTCCCCTCACATGTCCCATATGACCTCTGTTAGGTCTCTCCATGTTGTAGTAGCCACCCTTAGCGTAATGAGGGCCCCATAGCCTTATCTCTCAAGATAATCGAGCAAACCTCTCCTCATAATCACTAATATCCTATACAACATCAAACTAGCGTGACACTTTATCTGGTCTATATCCCTCAATCTAGAAGGGTTACCTCTCGATCAAATAGAAACATTAAAACATATTGACATATTACTCCCTGTCCTCCTCCTAATCCTCCATATCCCGATAGGGTCTCCAGACAATGTCTCCATCATCTAGCTCATCCATTATCCTCCTCTAGGGTGCCATGCTCTTGACATCCCTATACCTCAATTTGACCTTCCAGCAAAACACAAATGAATCATCTGTTGCCCTGGGTGTCCACTCTTTGCAGGGCCTTGCCACATGGATATGCTCCTAGGCCCACACTTGAAGCAGTGTAACATGTTTCAGACTCACTCCTCTCCTGTAGCACACCAAGTGCATATCACTATACAATTGTGTGAGTAAGAAAGGTCCCCATGTAAATCTCCTCAACTTGAGCACCATGTCACTCACCACATTCCCTAACATCAGGTTGAAGAAATGTCTACTCTTGTTGGGTAGTAATACCCCATTGATCAATCCACATAAATATAGTGCCATGTCAGGCACTATCTCCCCACACCCATCCACATCAATCGCTCACCCTCAGGTCGACAAGTCAATCCTATCGAATATAACATGTAGCACCTATGGTATGTTTTGCATGCTAGAAGCTACTACCCTCGACCCTCAAATCGATAATCATAGGATCTGCCACATGTCCTCTAATGCCATCGTCATCTCCTCGGTGGGGAGGAGGAATATGCATGTCTCAAAGCTCCATCTCTCCACCAAGGCTATCAATAACTTGTGCATGTGTGCCCTCAACATCAACATCTATGCAACATGCTCTAGCCCACATGTATCTAGTAGTGCCCAATCCACCTTTTTAAACCCCTCCACTAGTTGTAGGACTACTGACCATCGCTCTTGTGTGCATAAAATTGATGTCACCTACATCCACCCATCTGCATGTTAGATCTTTCTATCTTAAAAATTATTCTCATAATTTTCCTCCTTTTCGGAAAATTCGACCCTTTAGGTGTATCTTCCCATCCACAATGTGTATCTTCCCCTTGGTGAATATGCCCTTCCTGTTGCACATTTTCATTTGTGGCATTATGCACATCCACCTGTTCTTTAACAAACTCACCCTTTGGTAGATCTGTCTCTCCTCCTACGCATCCAACTTTGCGGCATGATGCACATCCACTTGTTCTTTCATGGATCCACCCCTGTAAGCCAGGTGTGACTCTAAATTTTCCTATCCTCTTATGCATCTACCCTTGTGGTTTGGTATGTATCCGCCCATCTAGTAGTGGATCCACCTCTCCTAGTCATCCACCTTTCCACTAGTGGATCTGCCTATGTATAGGTGCATTTTCCCATCCTTTAACACAATCGCTTGTTGACACATCCACCAATGTGCTAACGGATCTGCCCATTCTAGATGCATCTGCTTATCCACCTACATGGGTGGATCTGCCCTATTGTGATGGGCGGATCCACATATCTTTTGACTTTGACCCCTAATAAATGCATTAAACTAAAATGTAGAAGTCAAAGTAAAGGGTCGTACTTAGGCACTGTGCTCTCCTCTCTGCACTTGTTCCCTCATTGTGTCGATCCAGTAGAGAATGCTCCATCCACATGCCATTTCACTCAACCTACTCTCAAATCACTTAAAAACTTAGGGTAAAAGTGAATAGTAATTTAGCCTAATTACTATTTATGTGTAACCCTAATTACCGTCATTAACCCTAATTTCTTTTTTCACTCCCATTTCCTCCTCATACCTCCTTTTTCCTTTGTTCCTTTTCCATTCTTCATTATTTTTAGTTGCAATCTTGCTATTACCCTCCTTTTTTCTCTTTCGAGATGCCACCTAGGCCCCTTTTCCTGCCTGCCCTCTTGAGGGGGCATCATCCCATCTTATTCAACTTTTTTCTCTACACCATCTTTTATCTTCATGCTAGGGCATCTCTTCATCCATTTCTTCTAATGATTCAGCTATATTAATCTTCTTCAAGATCTCATTATTTTAATGGTATTTCAAAGAGGGGCAAAATGTAGACACTTAAATTTGACCACTTGCCTTTGATCAAATTTACTCCCTATTTTGTTTAAAATCCCTTCTTATCCGCATTAATTAAATAATATCACTATTATTTAATTAATATCATCCATTTCCCTAAAGTACTCAAAATCCATAAGGTATTTAATTAATTAATTAAATGCTTTGTACCCTTCTAACCCTTCTGTAAATTAAATAAATATGCCTATATATTTGATTTAGTCATTTATTCTCTCACATGAATTAAATTGAATATTTAATTCCCCCTAATATATTTCCTAATCCCTTCATTAGGGATGTGCACACACTTAATCCATGATTAGGAGGTGCCACATCCTCCAAATTTTACAAGTTTCACCCTAATCATTCTCCTTAGCCTAATCCTCCATCTAACTAACCCTCTTAACCACTTGCACAACTTTAACCTCTTGATTAGGAAGTGTTAATCCTTTTGCCATATATGGCTCAAAAGTCAAGTCAAATCTTAAACACTTCCTCATTTTGGAGAAGTAACCCCACATGGGCTACTTCTCCCAAGGTACCTTAGAGAAATTTAAAATTCCTCTTTATTCCCCCAAGGTACCTCATAGGAATTTTTAATTCCTTTTTGAGCTCCCCTTCCAATCATTAGGGAATATTGGACAAGAAAGACCTTTAGGAGGGAGACCTTGTCCATCTCCCAAGGTACTTGCAAAGTACCAAATTCCCCTCACGTCCTCTCCCATGGTGACACTAGTCACCACCACAAGAGTTGAGATGTCTCAAGGCATCTCAACCCTTGATCTCCAACAATGTATCTTAGCCATCCATCTCAACCAACCCCTCTCTAATGACTATACTAGCCATTTTTACACAATCACAATGCAATCAAACATCCTTGAGAGAAATCATACTATTATGCTACCAAAATTTGTCTAGAGCACACATCAAAATCGACATTGTTATGAAAATCCTCTCAACAATCTCATCGACATACTATTGTTTCGTCCATTTTGGTGAAGGTATGAGCTTTTAGCCCTAATCCGATTGTTGTTTTGATTTTGGTATTTTTCTTGGCTTTTATTGTAATTTTCTTACACTTAGAATATGAAATCACAACACAAATAGAAATAAAAAGTGATATATAGAGAGAACTAGAGAGAGTGAGAGGTATAGGGTAGAGAGAGATGGAGAGATAGTGAGATATGTATAAAGGAAGTAATATGGAGATATAGATATAAAGGTCTAATAAGAGGGAAAAAAGGAAAGAGGGGGAGAGAGATGCATGGATAAAGAGGGAGAGATGTATGGATAAAGAGGGGGAGAGAGAAAGAAGGATATAAATAAATAAAAAGATAGAGAGAGGTAGAGATATATGGAGATAGAGATAGATAGAGAGGAAGATATAGAGAGATATAAAGGGGAAGGGAGAGAGAGAGATATACATATATATGGTGAGATAGAGAGATATGAGGAGATATAAAGAGGTAGAGAGGGAGAGATAGATGCAGATATAAAAATAGATAGAAGTAAAGGTAGAAAAATATTGATATAAAGAGGGAGAGAGAAATAGGGGAGATAGAGAGAGGGGAGAGGGAGATAGATAGAGATATAAAAGAAAATATAGAGAAGTAGAGGTAGAAAAATAGCGATAAAGAGAGGGAGAGAGAGAAATAAGGGGGATAGAGAGGGAGAGAAAGAGAGAGAGATTATGGGAAGAGAAAGGGGAGAGAGGTAGAGATAAAGAGATAGATAGGGGGGTGGGGATGGAGTGAGGGAGGGAGATATGGGAGAGAAATAGAGAGAGGAGGAAAAACTAGAGAGATATAGAAAGAGGGAGTGATACGGAGAGAGGGAGAGAGAGGGAGAGACACAGATATAAAGAGGGAGAGATGGGAAGATGGAGATAGAGGGGGCAAGAGTAAGAGATAAAGGAGATGATACAAACAAGTGATAAAGAGCAAGAGAGAGATAGAGAGAGGGGGAGAGATAGAGATAGAGATTGGGAGGGAAAAATTGGGAGTGTGTGTGTGTGTGTGTGTATGTATGAGATATATAGAGATAAAGATAGGGAGGGAGAAATAAGGAGTGTGTGTGCAAGTGAGAGAGATATGAAGATAAAGATAGAGAGGGAAAGAGATATAAAAAGAGTGAGAGAGAGAGAGAAAAAAGGAGAGAGGGAGAGAAATATAGAGATGATAGAGAAGTAGAGAGGTATAGAAAGAGGGAGTGATAGGGAGAGAGGAAGAGAAAGGGACATATAGAGATAGAAAGAGGGAGAGATAGAGAGATACATATATTGAGAAAGATAGGGGAAGAAAGAGATGTGGGAAGGGGTGAGATAAAGATAGGAGAGAGAGATAGAGAGGAAGATACAAATATTGATGGAGATGGATACATAGATAATGATTAATATATAGATAGGGAGATAAAGGGAGATATGGATGGATAGAAGAAGAGGGAGAGAAAGAAATAGAGATAGAAAAGGGAGATACAAACAAAGAGAGAGAGAATGATAGAGGGGTAGAAAAGGAGATAAGAAGTCATATATAGAGAGAGGTAGAGATAGATAAAGGAGAGAGGGAGAGAGAGGGACACGGGGAGACAAATGGAGGTAGAAAAAGAGAGTAAGGGGGAGAGATAGGGAGAGAGAAAGCGAGAGGGGAAAAGAAAGAGAGAAGGGAAGATAAATATACACAGAAATAAGGGAGAGAGAGGAAGAGAGATGAGTGATAATAAAAAATATAGAGATAAAGAGGGAGACAAAGATATAAAGAGCTCTCTCTCTTTTTGTTCTCCTCTCTCTCTCTCTATCCCTATATCTACCTTTCTCTCTATATATATCTTTCTTTTTTCTCCATTTCCCTCTCTTATCTTATCTCTATATCCCTCTCCCTTCTCTATTCCTCTCTCTTTTCTTTTTATCTATTTTCATCCCTAAGTGTGCAATGGGTACACTAAAGGGGTCTAAAAGATGAATGATCATATCCTTAATCAAATGACATGCTACCCTAAGCATAACCCCCTAGGGACACATTCTATCCTTGGATTATTGACACAAAATGATTGATCAAAAGTTAGTTTCTCTCTCTCTAACTTAAAATTTAGATTTTAACTTTTAAATTTATTTTATTATATAAATTAAAAAAAAACAAAATATAATTATTCTATAATAGTTAAAATTTTAATAAGACAACTAATTATAAATTAAATTAATTTTAATAATTAATTATTTTTTGTAATTTCATAAAAATAAATAATTAAAATATATTTAAAACTTAAGTCTAAATTAAAAATTAAAATAACATAAACTAAATGCAAATTCAAAATATATCAAAATGTAAATATTGACTAGCATACATATATTAAATATTAATATATATAAAATATGTTGAGAGTTATCCTTCTCGAGGCGCCTATTTTCATTATATCTTTTATATGACATTGTCAAATGTCAACATCACTATAGCTATTTTTTCTATTTGGCCTTTGCTCACATTGATGGATGGCAATGTGTACTATCAATATCAAGCTGCAAGTGCTATGGATGGAGGGAGCTCTACATGTTTAAAATCAACTTACCTAATCTATATTTGGCATACTAATCTCTATTCATCATATTATATTTTAAAAATTATTATAGCTAATTTCTATTTGGAATTTGTTGTCATGGATAAGATGTTTATGTAATTCATAGAATGCACTTTTGACTGCATTTATTAATTAATTAATTGAAAACATGATTAAAGATGCATTCTTAAACTGAATAGACGTTTCCAGTATTCTACACCATTGTTAAAAATTACCCCCATGTATAGTTGATCTCTAATTCACATTTTTTTGGCATATTATATTGTTAGAAACATTACAGTTAATCTATAGTTTTCATAAGCCTAGTGAAATATAGAACTTGCCATTGCTCCATGCAAAATTTATTTGCGAAATCTCATACAAACAACCTGATTTCTCAAAGTGGGCACCTACCATTTAATAGGAAATATTGATCCATTGCATATAAAGGTCACTAAAGTATAGTATCATGAGATGAGTATATATTTGTAGCAATCCAAGCTATGTTTATGTAGTGCCCAATTGATCCCAAGTGGTAGAATAACCTTTACAAAAAGGAAGTTTAAAATAAAGAAGAAAACTTACCTTGAGCGAGAGACATTGAGGATGATTCACGAGGATCCAAATGCTTGTACTAAGATGCAAAAAGAGAATAATCATGGTTATATATAAATCTGCATGTGTATCGAAACGAAAAAAAATCAAATATGCCAGCTTTAAAGAAAAAAAACACCTATTTTCTTGATTGAAATTGGGAAGTAGCTGATACATCAAACTAAGGAGAGAGACTGCAACGATTTTAGACAAACTGTTAATTATCACTGCTGCAACGATTTTAGACATACTATTTTGTTGAAGCAACAGATGGTTTTTAGCGAAAGCTAACTGTTTTATTTGTTATGTAAGTACATTTAATGTAATTGGAGCTCTTGTTGAGAGAATAGATTTAGCAGTCTCTTTTTTTCATCGTGCTACAATCATGAGTCCTATAGTAAAGACATGTAGGGCCCCGCCCAGGACACCAAACTGTTGTGCATGGGCTCTTTTTTCATCTTGAAACAGTATTGGTACCAGATGCACCTTGGGACAATGATCCACACTCTATTTTGCATAGGTGTATAGGGCTCTCTCTTCTTGATGAAAATACTCTAAGTTTTCTCTTTTGTTTGACAACCTGAATAGATTGGGGGACTTCTCATTGGCGCCGTGCATACAATGCATCCACACCCCACACACCTCCAATAGCAATATGGCGTCTCAATCCATTTTGAGCTCCTATAAGATAGGAGCACATGAGGCACCCACATGGAAAGTGGAACCCACCTTGCTTCAGTTAACTATTTGGAGGATTGATAACACTTCAGTAATGCATGTCTGAGTTCCTAAAAAATAGGGATTGATATTTACAAGAGTGGAGTGGCACTATTAGTTTAGTATCAGTTCTATATCAGTTCAGTTCAATTCAATTTAGTTCAGTTTAGTTCAGTTTAGTTTAGTTTAGTTTAGTTATGTTTCAGTTATCTTCAGTTGCATGTAGTTGACTTGAGTTGCATGTAGTTATCTTGAGTTGCATGCAAGTTGCATGTAGTTATTTTGAGTTGTATACTAGTTGACTTGACTAATGACTTCAATTGCATGACAGATAATAGGTTGATACTTTCAGTTAAGTGGGGATGATCAAGCATGCACATTATTTGCATAAATTGATGGAGAGATATGTTTCAATTAACTCAGATTGACTTGGACCCACCTTGGGTGCCCAAGTTGGCATCTTTCAGTTAACACCTTTTGCATGAGAAGATATTTGCAAGGTTCAGTTAAGTGGGCCCATTCTTGGGTGCCAATTTTGAGGTGAAGCTTCCAAGATATCTTCGTGATCAGAGTTTAGTTAAGTGTTCAGTTTGGGGCGCCAACTTTGAGGAAGACTTTGGTTTGACTTCTGTTTACATGGTGGAACTCTACTTGGAAAATCTAGGCGTAGGTTTTTGAGAGAAGCTTTAATGCTTTGTAATTGTCAACTCTTAGGAGTTTACAAAGCTCATAATTGCCTATTTATTGCGAGAGTTTCATATGAGTTTATTATAGGTTGTGAAGAAGCATTGTTGAAGAAAAAAGAAGCATATCAATCAAGGGTTGATACAGTGTTAAATTTTAATCTTATTCTAAGGTTAAATAATATAAGTAATATCGGTTCTGGTGGAGTTTTTTCCCGAAAGGGTTTCTCCACGTATATGCTATGTCACTTCTATCTTTTATCTACATTCTTCTACAATCTTCTATCTATTTCTACAATTGGTAAAATTGATCTAAATAGAATAATCATTTACAAAGAATTGATCTAAATAGATTAATCATGCATAAATAATTGTGACAAAAAATACTTAATTAGATCTACAGTCACATAGTTTTACAAGTTTCAAGCTACAAGTTACCTTCATTTTCAACAGTCCATAGCCCAAAGCAAACTGACGATATCTTCACAAATAGACTCGCACCTTCCTTCTTGAGCCCTCACAACTCCCTGTCAAGGTCTCATGCCTCCCCTCTCATAATTCGCCCCCTATAATCTTTAGCGTTACCTTCAAGTCTCTTCGTTTTGTCTTCCATTACAAACCAAACGCTTGAACGACAATTTGTTGATCACTATTACCACCACTTGCACGTCAAATTCAACTTGATTAGTTTTTTCTTACATAGATTTTTGGATGCTATTGTAGATGCCTCTTGACATAATAATAAAAATAATAATTTAAAAATATTAATAATAAATAATAAACTTAGTTAATAAATAATTAAATTAAAAAAAAAACTAATTTTAAATTTATTAGAATTAAAATATTAATAAAATACAATTCTATTTCTCATTTTAATTTTATCAACGTCTTTGTTTTGAAAATAAAAAAACATACTTTTAAATTGTTAAATCAATTTTTTTAAAAGAAAAAAATATTAATAAAACATAATTCTATTTTTCATTTCAATCTTATCAACTTCTTCTTTTTTGCTTTAAAAAATAAATAAAGATCCTACTTTTAAATGGTTAAATCATTTTAAAAATAGAAATAGAAAATGACATCTTTGGCATAATAATTGTTAGACCTACCATTCCCTTCAAGTTTGAATTTGAGTTTCTTCATTACAAAAAGTTAACAATTATTTTATTTTGTTTCACCATGGATCATCCAAATTCGTGTTTGCACTCAAATTTAAAAAATTGATGTCTCCTTGCGTCATATGGATTCCAAGCATTCATGAACTGAATGATTACTTCTTCCTTATTGCATTATTGCTAGAACTCCTTGAGGATGCATATAATGCGATTGATGGTGAAAAGGAAACCACCATCAAACAAAATATTGTTGTTATTGCTTCAACTCATCTTCCAAAAAAAATTGATCCACTTCTAATAACTCCTCCTCGTAGTAAGCGAAGATTCGATACATTTATCAACACTAAAAACTTGCCTGCCCCACATCGAGAAAAGGAATTTCCTTTGCTTTTACGTAACAAAAGGGTCTACTTGAAAAAAGAGTGGAACTGCTTTGATGAATTTGGATTAACTACCAAAGGCTTTACTACACTAGATCTAGCAAAACTTGTTGATGAAATATTGCTAATTAGCATGAGCCAAAATACTTCAGCTATAGACAATGATATAATTGGCGATAAACGTTTTCGAAAATACTGTTGATTTGGAGAAAATCGCTTAGATGTATTTTGAAAAGATGGCTTAGATGTATTTTGAAAAGATGGCTTAGATGTTTTATGAAAAGATGATTTAGATGTATTATGAAAAGATGATTTAGATGTATTCCAAAAATATGGTTTCATTTTATTCATAGTTTGTTTTATGAACCTTTCAAATACTATTTTTTCAAAATATTTCGAAAAGAAATATTGGCAGTGACATATTTTTTGAAAATACAAAGAAAGAGAAATATCCTTAATATATTTCTATATCTGGGTAGGAATGGTAGATTACTATTTTTGTAGATTTGATCTATTTTTTTATTTCTCTGTGAACGGTATGCTTGTAACAATAAGGACACAATTTCTTTAATTCCAATCAAAGAGGAGTACTGCGGCGATTTTTTCGAGTCGTATATCTCGAAATACCCGACGATTTTTTATCAACACTATCTTGAGTACAACTAGTACATTCTAAAGTAATTGTTACTCTTACATTTCCACCCTTGGCCATATAACTTACTTTGGATATTGTATCTACTTCTTTTCTTTTCAATTTGGAGAAAAGAGAAGAAAGCGAAAGAGAGAAAGTGAAAAATCGTTTCAAACGGAATAAAGAAATACAATTGGATTCTCACAAATGTTGGTCTTTATTTAGTCGAATGCTATATTCATTTTAGATTTCCCATCTAGGAGAGATGGTTGAGCGAACTAAAGCGGTGGATTGCTAATCCGTTGTACAAACTATTTATACCGAGGGTTCGAATCCCTCTCTCTCCGTTCAGTCACTTGAGATGACTCCTCAAAACCTATAGAAATAGACCCTTTTACAAAACCTAATTTCTAATCTTTTTTCATCACTATTCTTTACGCCCAGGATTTCGTCCTGGATCATTCGATAGGAATCCAAAGATAAAGAGAGAAACAAAAAAAATAACTACTGTGTAAACAAACAACTTAAGAGTAAGCATTATGTAATCTCTGGGATTCTTATTAGAATTACAACGGAATAGATCATCAATTTTTGTATCATATATTGGTACTTCAATCCCCAACAAAGAAGAAAAGAGAAACATAATAAATTCCATTTTGAATCTATTTTTTTTCTTCTTTGCTCGGGGTTGAACAAGATAAATAGGAACTCGAGTACTAATTAAACTATCCTAAACAAGTTTAGGATTAGGATAAAGTAGCTTCTACCTTAGCATTATGTAAAAATAGAACTAGATCTAGGTAAAGACCAATACCTATGATTGGTAAAAAGAGAGATCAAAATAAAAAGTTTGCATGGTCCCGAATCCTTAAAATAAGGTTTCGGGGCATTCAAAACTTTATATCCATAGAACATTCAACATAACATAGATAACAAATAAATGGGATTTAATATCATTCCAATTGCCACTATTGTAGTAATAATGATTCGAAAGGTCAAAGAATATTTATGATTTGTAATTATTCCCAAAAATATCATAAATTCTGCTACAAAACCACTCATTCCTAGCATTGCAAGAGAAGCCATTGAAAAGCTACTGAACATAGTAAAGATTTTAGGCATTGGTATAGCGATTCCTCCCATTTCATCAAGGAAAAGAGTACGTATCCTATCATAACTTGTTCCTACCAAGAAAAAAAGTGCAGCACCGATTAATCCACGAGAAATCATTTGCAAAATGGCTCCATTGAGCCCTATAGATGTCGTGGAACCCACATATGTAAAAAAGTGTAAAAAACTAGAGGCATTTACTTCATTGTATTCTTTTGAGATGTTATATCCATATTTATTAGACCTTTTGTACCTATCTAATAGATAAAGAATGATATTGAGTGTTTGCGAATTGCCGAAGAATACCGGTATGCTTCTATAAGTAACATTTCGTGTTGGTGTAAATAAACTGACTATACTTCCCCTCCAGACAAATTTTATGTCAAAATTTTTCTGGTATCTACTAATACAAGATCTATCCATTTGTATATTATAAAAGAGGACTTTCCCCCCATTTCAAAATCCTTCAATGGATACACGCAAAAAATCGGCTAATTCGACAGCTTTCTATTCCATTTCACATAGGGTCAAATTTTCTTTAGTAGGAGTTAAGGGGATGTCTTGTTGGCCCTTTATTTCCATATAAAGAACACGACGAGGAAAATACCTTCTTGAACTTCCATTTTGATTGCCTGAATATCCTTAATAAGAAATTGGAGGAAAATACAACGATTTCTTCTGGGAAATCCCCAACGAAAAAGGCATACAATTCCTTCTTTTTCATCAAACTTATTATAGCCACTACCCACATTGCACAAAATAGTGCACCACAAATAAGAACTAATAAATAGACCCGCAATCCCATAAAAACACATCACAATTCCTTATGCAACAAAAAGTATTTGCTGAGATGGCAATAAGGGTATCAGGTTCTTACCGAGGTAACTTGAAATTCCGACCACAAAAAATCCTAGTGAACCCAAAAAGAGGAGACAAGCAAAAAACAAATTGCTTATTTTTTGAGACCCTTTTATGGGTTCTATCCAGAGCCATTTGGATCGACGATTCATAACAAATTACGTCCTATTTAATTTGAGGGATTGAATAAATTTTCACTCCCACCCCGAAGTCATTCTCATAAATTGGCTATATTAATAAAAAACGCACTAGAACGCCCTTGTTTACGATTTAATTTGTTCTAAATAGTCATGAGATGTTCATCTTAGGGTAATCTTTTTGTTGACATATGCCTCTTTTTTTTAACTCGTAGTTTTTGAAGAATGAAAACTTACTATGTAGCATCTACATTAAGAATAAAAATATTGTACACGTCATTAATCTGATCCTTTTTAAAAACTACCCGTGATAACTAACTTGTAAAAGTTATTTGTTTATTCAATTAAACAATTTAGTTTGTTTCTTACTTTGCTTAACCTTAATTCAATTCAATTTTTGGTAAAAGTGATGTCTTAGTCCAAGTGGGAATAACAGTCTTTTCTTCCACATTTCTATAGAGTTTTATAAATAGAAACATCTCTAAAAAAGTGATTTAGAAATGTAATAATTTGTAAAACGAATCGCATTCCTTCATATACATCGGGGGTCCATTGATGAAAAGGAACTAGAGAAAGCTTGAATGCAATTCCTACCATTATAGATAGAAGTACAATCCAAATTCTTGGAGAGTTATACATTTGTGTATTGATAAGACCATTCGCTATTTCTTGAAGTTCAATCTCTCCTCCAGATAGACCATATAGCTAAGAAAGACCATAAATAAGAATGGAAGAACTTATTCCACCCATAAGTAAATATTTCATAATAGCCTCATTAGACCGTACATCTCTTTTGGTATATCTAGATAATAGGTAAGAACATAGACTTAAACATTCTAAAGCTACGAAGATAGTTGCTAAATCATTAGCACCACATAAAAACATTCCTCCTAGAGTAGCTGTTAATATGAATAACAAAAACTCTGTTACAACCATTTTTGTACATTGAATGTATTCCACGGATAGAGGAATACATAAAATGGAACATAATAAAATGAGAAATCGAAATATTTTATTAAAATTGTTTGTTTGGAAATTACCAAAAAAACTGATCGTAGGTTCTTCTCTCCATTGAAATAACATAACCGCTATACTTAGCACTAAACTTGTTAAAGAGATGAAATAGAACCAAGTTGTCTTTTTCTGGTCAGAAATGAAATCGATAACTAGAAGAAGAAATAAGCCGATAATCAAGATACATTCTAGAAAAATGGAACTTCCATAGAAGAGAAGCAAATGAAATTCTTTCATACTTCAATTTTCCTTTCCTTTTCATTGTATGAAAATGCATGCATTTCCCTTGCATTTCAATAGGGTAAACTATCGGAGTAAAAGAATGGGTCTAAAGAAGGAAAAAGGCCAGATCAGTAACAAGTCAATACCTTGTATGCAAAAAACAATTGTGGCAGTCAAGATGAACAGAGATTACAAGGAATAAGATGATCCAAAAGGCATATTGATCATGATCTAATTTGTGAGCTTACTTGGGTACTGGGCATACAAAACAATAAAATTATGAATTTTATATAGATCTTCTTAGTTATACTTATTCTAACGATACGCCGTTCATTATTTTTATTTCAATTATTGCTCGAGCCGGATGATCCAAATTGACATGTTTGGTTCTTTCGGGGGATAGATTCATAATAATCTACTTATCCTAATAACAAAGAAACCTGACTTGAATGATCCTGTATTAAGGGCTAAATTAGCTAAAGGCATTGGACATAATTATTATGGCGAGCCCGCTTGGCCCAATGATCTCTTATATTTTTTTCCAGTAGTTATTTTTGGTACTATTGCATGTACTATAGGTTTAGTAGTTCTAGAACCATCAATGATTGGTGAACCGACAAATCCATTTGCAACTCCTTTGGAAATATTACTCGAATGGTATTTTTTCCCCGTATTTCAAATACTTCGTACAATACCTAATAAATTATTAGGTGTCCTTTTAATGGCTTTAGTACCTGCAGGACTATTGACAGTCCCTTTCTTGGAGAATGTGAATCAATTTCAAAATCCATTATGTGAAAGAGGGTATTCAAATCAAGATTGTGTATCCTTTTCACTTGAGACCTTGGTATGAAGCTAGCCCTCAATCTACTGACACTGATACAAAAAAACTAGTTTCTTATCTCTATATGGGACAAAAAATGAATTACCTTTCTGAAATCCGACAAAAGTGTTGTCCTTTTGGCAACCCATTGGCGAATTGATTTGGAATTATATGTCCCATCAGGCAAAAGTTATTATCGAGAGGATAAACCCTATTATCGAAAGGATGAAACCTATTATCCAATGGATAGAACTAATTTGCTCACAAAAGACCATAAAGATAAACATTCGATCAGATATTGAGAGTACAGAAAAAATGATCAGCTTCCCGTAATAATTCGGACCAGGCCTACGTCAAATATTAAATTCTCTTTAGAAATTATAAAAGATCCATTAGAACCATTTTCAATGCAGGTCGAACTAGATCTAGATCTGGAAGATACAGAGGATTGGATAACCATGATGCATGATCGAATCAAGCAGATGAATGAAGAGTATCTGGTGAATTTAGAGATTTATAAAAAGTTGCAAGCTGATTTTAAAAACAAAATGGATCAGCCTTCTCCTGACATAAAATCGAGATTCAAAAAAGAGTTGGTTCGAATCAAAATTTGGGGTTCTATCTTCCAAAAGAAGAGTGTTCTATTCATTAGGAAGAAATTGCCCTATTTTATGAAAGTTCTTTATTTTAGGATGAAACTATTAGTTATTGATCTTAAAATAAGCATTTTCAATCTGATCGAGTCCAGTTTCCAACTTTACATGCAATTGACGATAAAAATTGAACCAATTCAAAAACTATTCATTCTCCATGAATGGAAAAATAGTTTTAGTCGAGAAAATTTGCAGAAAGCTATAATTACACAAAGGGAAAATACAAGGTTCTCCCTATTCCTGTGGAATTCTTATGTGTATGAATGCGAATCATTTTTAGTTCCTCTTGTGAAACGATTTTTTAATTCACAATCGTTGTTATATGGATCTTTTCCCGATAGAACTCATTTTGATAAAAAAGATCAAACATATTGTTATATTTCAACGTCAAATTTCAACAAAAAAGATCTGGTTGTTGAAGGATTCTTTCATCCATTATGTGAGATATGGAGAAAGATCCCTTATAGCTCTAAAGGGGACTCACCTCAAAGTGAAAAAATGGAGATATCATCTATTTCATTTTTGGCAATACTATTTTCATCTTTGGTTTCAACCGTATAGGATACGTAGTCTTGAATTATCCAAGAATTATTCTTCTTTTTTAGGTTATTTTCTGCATGTTAAAATGAAACCTCTCGTGGTTAGAGCCAAAATTCTAGATAATTTATTCATTACTGATCTCATTACCAATGAATTAAACCCAATAGCTCCGATTAGATCAATTCTTTTCTTTTTGGCTAAAGAAAGGTTTTGTAAATTTGGATAGGGTATTGCGAAAACTTGCTCGAACATAAATAACTCCTTTCAATATTTGATGTTTAGTTTTACGTGGAAAAAATCTTCTTGTAGCTCTACGTGACACATATTTTCTTCTAGTTTTTGACACAATTTTTTTTGTATTTTTTGACACAACACAAATCTTCTTATAATTTTTGATCAATTTTTATATTTAAATTAGTAAAATAAAATATTATATTTATATATATATATATATATATTTCTATATTATAATTAAAATTGGTTGCCGAAATTTCTTTTAGAATTCATATCTTGATATAGAATAGTAATAGAAATTATCCCTATTTTTGTTTATGCCTCAGATTGTAACAAATTACAAGAAGGCGTTTCCGTCTACGAATTAGGCGGCACTTTTCACAAATTTAGCAAACAGAAGCACGAATTTTCATATTTGTGGTCCTTTATTTAATGCTAAAATCTTGTTCTTTTTTATAGATTTAATGGGCCTCAAAATTCATCAGGAGCAGGTAGAAAGTTATCGTCATCATTTCATTTGACGGGATATCTATATATTATACGTCCTTTGCTTAAATCGTAAAGAGGTAATTCAAATCTCACTCTATCTCTCGGTACTATTTGTATTGTTCGATATCTCATTTTACTTGATACAACCGTTAAAACCAACATATCGTTATCTAGGTAGACTGTAAACATACCATTAGGATATGCTGTGCTAACTACGCCCTCAAGAGTGAATTTTTTTTTTTGGTACCCATCTGAACTAGACTCCTATTTTTTGTAGTGGATAGTTATTAATTATTACATTTCTAAAAGAGGAATAAAATTTCATTATGTTTAAAACTAGACTCCTATTTTTTGTAGTGGATAGTTATTAATTATTACATTTCTAAAAGAGGAAAAAAATTTCATTATGTCTAAATAAAAGAAATTTAACATAACAAAAATAATAAAAAATAAAGAATTTGTTTCTTTTTTTTGATAAATTTAATCTGAAACTTATTGTGCACATAATGAATCGACCTGAATTGATATATGATATTCTTTTGGCTCCTCTAACGCTAAGTCTTATATTAGGAGGTATGGGAGTAGTATTATTTACTAATCTAATTTATTCTGCTCTTTCATTGGGGCTAGTTCTTATTTGTATATCCCTTTTCTATATTATATTGAACGCGAATTTCGTAGCTGTTGCACAAATCCTGATCTACATAGGAGCTATTAATATTTTGATTCTATTTGCCATGATGTTGATTAATAATCCAAAATATCCCAATTATGCCCCTCCCTGGACCGTTGGAGATAGCATCACTTCAATAGTTTGTACGATTCTTTTTTGTTCATTAATTACTATTATCTTGAACATATCATGGTTCAAAATATCTTTGACTCAAAAATCAGATCAAATGTTAGAACGAGATTTAACAAACAATATTCAACATATTGGGGCTCATTTATCCACTGATTTTTTTCTTCCATTCAAACTTATTTCTATAATTCTTCTAGTTGCTCTTATAGGAGCTATTACTATAGCTCGTCAAGAAGAAATAGTTTGAAAATGAAAGCTCTTGTGCGTATTAGTAGCATAAATGTGTTGTTTTATCTTCATAGATCATGAAAGAATCCTTTTGTTCTTTTGCTAATGGAAAACGAGAAACTTATTAGAACTTTTGTTTGTATCTGAAGAGGTTAAGGTATGATGAGTTCCTCTATTATGCTCGAACATGCACTTATTTTAGTTGCTTATTTATTTGAAAGTAATCAGTATATCGAGGGATAGTTTATTGATAACAAATATTATTCGTTCGTTATGGGAAAATCCATAATTTTCGAAGATTAAATTGATGATCAGTTCCCAACCATGGGGCGAATGAAACCCAATACATAGATCGCTTGCTAAAAGAATAGAAAAATCTTTCATTGTATCGCTTAAGCTGTAGAAGACTTCTTGGATCGAAGAATTGAGAATGCCAAGTCTCTTCTTACCCAGAATGAGACAAACTATTAGAACAACAAAACTTATTATATTTCCTAATAAATGTGAGATAACTTGGATACAATCTTGATTATATGTTTTGACCAATTGGATCATTTTTTTTTCTGCATCTCTACATGAATATCTTGTGAATGCGGTTCCGAATAATCTTCCATCATTATTTCTAACAGGAATAGTTCTTTTATTTTCTCAAATTTGCCTACAACACTTTCTTCTTGTAAATAATCAATTTTTTTTTTTCGATTGACTAGTATTCCACCAATTTGTAACCCAAGATTCCAAACCGTTCTGTAATGAAATTGAAATTGCCCAAGGCAATACTATTAAACATGTAAGATATTGTAGAGAAGCTAATGTTTTATATTTGGCGACTTCCAATTCGTGAATCGTTAACGAATTCGATTGGCCCGTTAGCTCTGTCCAAAATCTGAACAAAGTATGAATTATAGAATGAGGTATGAGATTCATAGAATGATCTTATGCGTAATTCTTCGAAATATCTTTCAGATGAGGGATAGTTTATTCGGAAGGAGAAGTGGAGTAAAAAAGGAAGGATCAATCCTTAAAATCGCTTTGATCTGGACTCATTTTCTATTTATTGTTTTCTTTTTTAACTCTTGACCCGAAGAATCGCTTTAATTCGAGCGGCAAATAAATTGAAGTTTAAGTCTAATAATACCAAATTTGTACTCTTTGGTACATATAGCAGATCAAATTATTTCGGGCACATATGTAAAAAAGTGTAAAAAACTAGAGGCATTTACTTCATTGTATTCTTTTGAAATGTTATATCCGTATTTATTAGACCTTTTGTCCCTATCTAATAGATAAATAATGATATCGAGTGTTTGCGAACTGCCGAAGAATATCGGTATGCTTCTATAAGTAACATTATGATATTATATAGATAAGAGTATACAACACACTAGAACACCCTTGTTTATGATTTTTTACTAAGACAACATCTAAGACTCCTCGAATTATGTAATATTTAACATCGAGCAAATCTTTAACTCTTCCACCTCTTACTAATACTACAAAATGTTCTTGTAAATTATGGTCAATACCAGGTATATAAGTAGTGATTTCATATTTAGAGGTTAATCGTACTTTGACGACTTTGCGTAAGGCAGAGTTTGATTTTTTAGGGGTGATAGTGGAAAAAAAGACAGATAAGTTACCTTTACTACCACTATATAGAAAATCAACTAATCAAACTTTAGTGACAAATCATTTGCTCATCAATATTTAACACATATTTATTCTTATGAAAAAATTCAATCTTTAACAACTATAATATTCATCTACAAAAAATTATTAATCTCAACTATACAACAGATATGTTTATTAGAACACTATACATGCAAATACTCATCACTATAAGACTACAATATATATATTTTATAATTTTGTTATTTAACTCGAACTATTATCCAATAATTTTTTTTGTAAAATTGTTACCGAAATTCAATGCTACTTTCTAGGTAAGTGACGCTCGTTTATTTATAGTATAGATAATTTCCTTTTATCACCACTAGGGTGAAAAGTTCTGTTACCGGGAGTTTAGATGACCTCACTTAACATAAATGCTATCGGTGTTTGGAAAACCCCATTACCTTTAATGGTTGCCACCTTTAAGCTTCAAGCGCATGGCGAAATTATTCTCCGCGTTTGGATACCAGTGGGATAATTATGTTTAAAACCAGTGGGTCTGGCTTTGGTTGTATCATGCCGCAATGCTATATGAACTATAACACACAGAGAATGTCGTATCCTGTTGTTGCATGATTTGTGTAATACCATCAATGCCGATTGTTACCAGGCGTCGCAAGCGGGTAGTCATGAATCTTGGTGTAATTAAATCTGCAATGGCTGTTGATTTTAGTAGTACGAGTCAAAAGAATTCTCTTGAAGTGTGTTATCTTTGATAGAGCCTATTTCTTTTGGATGTGTCTTGCAGAATGGAGTCGGAGAGCACAAGAAACGCATGCAAGATGCAGTGCAGAACATTCTTCCTCTTGGGTTTAGCAGAGATCTCATTTTCAATACCATCCGGCACCTTCTTGAAGTAATGGCTGTTGTTTTAGATGTTCCTTAGCTAAAAACCCAACTAATATATTTTAGCTTGAATTGAAGGTTCTGTAATTTTATTCCATCTCCATTCTGCCCGTGTTTAGAGGAATGAGTTCTGGTTGGGGTGTGGGGTGTGTGTGTGTGCTTAGGTATACGGTGGACAGGAGGGCTGGACATTTATTGAAGAAGAATCATACAAGATTGTTATTGATACCATTTTGGGGAATGAGGAACCCTGCTCTCCCAAGGTTAGTAGCTTCATAACTTCGCCCTTCTTTTTCTCGTCCCTTGAAAGGAGAAACCTATGATGAAGTTAAAAACTTGTTTGTTTTCTTCCAAATACAGGGGGAAATCTTCATTAGACACCAGAGTTTGCAGGTCCTAGTTTAGCTAGGAAAAGAATATCCACCCTGGTAAAGTGTGGGTGCCGTCGATGTTGCATTTTCTAACTTCATTAGATCAAAATTTCTGGAAACCTAGAAACTAGTAGATTATAATTAGATTTTCTTCACTAATAGTTTAATGTGTTAGAGGATTCTTGGAACAAAGCAAACTTGCTTCTGAACTGCAGCAAACTAAATTACTCCTCTCCTTGCCTTCTCACTCTTGGCGGGAGATGTCTTGGGTGGGCATAGGTCGTCCCTTAGTGTTTATTAATGCTTCAAATGAAAGCCTCCTGGTTCAAAAAGAAAAAGGAAAAGCAAAAATACAAAAAGTAAATGCAATATTCTAAGCTCTGAAAGGTCAGAAGATTTCACCCAAGTAAGCTTTCACTCGCTTAAACAAATAAACTAGCAGAAAATTGTTGATACCAAAGAGCAGAATAAAGAAATACAATAACGGATTTCGACAAACAGCTGCAGATAAAACAGAACACACACACAAAAGTTTAACACCGAGACTACGTGGTTTGCCTATAAGGCTACATCCACGGGAAAGGAAGGCACAAATCTTTATTATTCAACATCAGCAAATACGAGTTCATCATACAGAATGATACAAATTATTGATCTCATTTAAATGTGTAGAGCAGTGTAGGACAAAGAATGTGAAGGGGCAGCCAATGTGACTGTTGGACTTCATATTATGCAACAATCTTCCACTTGAAGTCCAAACCATGTTGCAGCTCCGAGATGCACCCCCCTCTCCAAGTTTATCTTCACAATTTTACCAAACCAAGAGAAGCTCTACAAAACTTGAGCTTCTCCTTTGAGACTACCTTTGTAAGTGCATCAGCTAGATTCACACTAGTATGCACCTTTTCCAATTTCAGCTCGTCCTCTTCAAGAACACTTCGAATGAAGTGATATCTCAGCTCAATATGCTTTGTTCGATTGTGAAATGCTGCATTTTTGGCCAGATGAATAGCGCTGTTGCTGTCACTAAATAGAGTGTAAACATGCTGTTTGCAACCCAATTCACCCAATAAACGCTGCAACCATAACATTTCCTTAATACCTTTGGTGAGGGCAATGTATTCCACTTTAGTAGTTGAGAGTGCAACCATTTGTTGCAATCTAGAAACCCAATTGATCGCTGCCGTAGCAAATGTGAAAACATAACCAGTAATTGATTGCCTTTTGTCCAAGTCACCAACCATATTGGAATCAACAAAAACTTGCAGTTGTGCATCATTTCCTCTGAATCTCAAAACATAATTAGAAGCTAAGTCACCGCATTTGCCAAATTTTCAGCTTCAAATTTAAAATTTAGTGAATGTGAAAAAATGTATGACATTCGTGGAAAGTCGTAGAAATTTGAACGGACGCGGCGCCCAAGGATAAAGTGTAATATTTAGGGTTATTTTTTGAGATTTTTTTAATAAATATGTGCTGCATCCCTTTCCAAAGACACAAGTTATTTTTTGACGGCGCTATAGTCTGGAAAAAGGCGACGGGTGATTGAGCAACTCTTGGTCCTGGTCTTGGTCCTCGAGCTCTGCAAAAGGCAAGTGCAAAGTGCAAAGGTAGGTAAACTTGTAGAGTGTAGACACCCATCCTAGACTCCACTCCATGTTGTCGGCTGACTTTCTATTTGTAGCTCCAGACTATGACCTATCAAATACATTCCTAGTTTATAACTTTATCGAAACTTTTAAAATTGAAATCTAGGTTTTGATTTATTTTTAAAAGTTCTATTTTAAAAGTTTTATTTTTATGTTTTTAATTTAAATTTAGATTTTTTGAAATTTTATTTTTATGTTTTTAATTTTTAAAATAAAATTAAGTGTTTTATTTTTAATGTTTAGTTACAAATAAAAAACAATTTTTTATTTAAATTCCTTTTAAAATAAAATTTATTGATTATTTTAAACAATTTAGACAATTGTATGGATATATTATTTATATTTATAAAAAAAATTTACATAAGGCGAATTTAATCCAAAATTTATACTTTTCGAATTTTTTCCTTGTCGTACTTCATTCGAATTTCAATGTTGCCGAACTCGAATTCAAATTTAAACCTGGTGACTTAGATTAGAAGTGCCCTTCAAATACCTCAAAATCCATTTCACAACTTGCCAATTATTTTTACTTGGATTGCTCATGTACATAAGGCAAATTATTTTTACATGTTGACTACTTCCACTACATGAGCAATGTTAGGTCTTGTGTAGACCATTGTATACATGAGACTCCCAACAAGAGAGGAATAAGGCACTCATTCCATAAACTCTTTTTCTTTTTGTGTTTGAGGACACATCTCAGTTGAAATTTTGAAGTGATCAACAAGAACTGTGCAAATGAGCTTAGCATTCTTCATGCCAAATCCATCTAAAACCTTGTCAACGTATTTCCCTTGTGACAATTTCAATCTCTTTTCCATCTATCCCTTATGATAGACATTCCAAGAATTTTCTTGGCAGCCCTTAGATCCTTCATAGAAAATTTGTTAGCTAACTATTGTTTCAAGTTGCTAACAACAACCATGCTAGTTCCAGTCACTAGCATATCATCAATGTATAGCAACAACGAGACAAATTCATGATTCACCAAAACCTTGTAATAAACACACGGATCGGATTCACACCTAGAGAAATTTTGCTTAGCCATGAAGGAATTGAACTTGAGGTACCATTGTCGCGGAGCTTGTTTCAACCCATTGAAACATCAAAAAAGGTTTGATAGGAGTGTGAAAGGGGTTCACCAAAATGAAACATCGAAAAAAGGAAAAGGTTGGATAGGGGTGTGAAAGGGGTTCACCAAAATGAAATGATGACCTAACACACTCTTACTTTTCCTTGTCCTAGTTCATTAGAAAAAGAGAGATCTCCCAAGGATAAAATTGACTTTCAACCTTGAGGTGAGCCAACTCCATGGTGATGGGGATCTCTGATTTTCCTATGATAGAAAATGATTGAAATGCACTTTTGGGAGATGAAAATAAAATACCTAATGAACTCAATTATGCGATGTAAAACTTGAAATGCAGAATTAAAGGATAGCACAAACAAAAACAACTTTTTTCAGGCAGATCTGAGAAGGGCAGATTGATGTGTACCTAGCTCCAAAAGTGGTTGTTGAGTGTCCTGCAAGGACAAATTCGCCCTAGGGTGAATGGGTTTCTGTATAGGGGTCCAAAATCTGATTTCACAATCTTTTGATCTTGGATTTTAACTTTTGATTTCTCTAGATTCCATTGTCGGAAAGCTGGAAATAAATTTTGTAGGTAAGTTTATGTGGCTTGACAACTTTGATGATAACTTCACAAAATTGTTCTTTTGATTGATTTTTAGTCCTTCTTCACCTACAAATCTGCACATACAAAGAGAGGGAAAAATGTTTGTTTTTGGGTGAATAGGGGTTTGCCTTCGTCAAACTCCGGTTTGGTAATTAAAACTTGATGAAATAATGATAAAATGGAAAGAATTTAATGAATGAACAATGCTATGTCACAACCCACCAAACCCTTAATGGCTGCTCTTAAAGGATTGAAGTCTAACACTTCTCTCTAAGGCTTGAATCTTGCTTGAATTGGCTTGAATGATTACTTGATTTGATACTTGAATGCTTGAAACCTACATCACAATGTTAGCTCCAAAACATAATATGAACACACATAACTTTGACATGATGATATGATCTTGATTGCTACAGTAGATGCTTGATAAATCTGCTCTTGAATGCTCTTGACTATAATATTTGCTCATGTGAACTCTTGATTATGCATGTTCTTGCTTCTAGGTTTGAATTGATAAAATATAAATGTATTTATAGGTGTTTATCTAATTTCCCGAAAATTAGATTCCATAAGCCAACATTTGAAATCTGAATTTGAATCATTAAAATGCCGCCAAAAACATATTAAAAATTGGGTCTTGGTACTTAAGGAGGACCCATTCGCCCTTGGGTGAATGGGTCTTGGGAGCTAAATCCAAGACACACAATTTCCAAGGTGTTCAAAATAATGTTAGCATTTGTTTAACGTCGATTTCCCTTTTGGAAAATGAGAATAATAAGGCTTAGGAATGCATAATTTAGACAATTAGAAGCTTAATTAAGTCCAATTAATTAAGGGGATGCAAACATAGTGTGAAAATGTAAAGGTGTACATTTTCTTGCACTACATTTAGCCCCCACTTTAGTGAGAGTATGAGCCCACGCTCAAACTCACACTAAAGTAGACAAATAAGTCAAGAGAGGCCTAATTGTACAATTGTAGGAAAGATGAGATGACAAGGATCAAGAAGAATGATCAAGCCCTTAGGATCAAAATCCCATCACAAACCAACAAAGGCACAAAGAGACATACAAATGCAGTAGCAACACAAAATGCAACATCATACAACATCAAAATTATTGCAAAGAAAAGATGAACTAGCAAGTTGTGTTATGCCAAGTCCATCAAACACGCTCACATGGCTCCACAAGCAAGCAAGTTGTGTTATGCTAGGTGGCCATGAAAAATATGCCCACAAGGGCTAGTGTAGTTCGATATACACTAGGTGAGCCCCAAGGCAAAATGAGAAACACACAATGGTCTGGTGCAAGTTTGATATACACCAGGTGTGTACCCATAACCATACCAAAGTTATACTCCTTGATAACTTTGATAAGGTGCCACATGCGATAATCATAGGGCTAGCAAGCTGCGTTATGCTACACTCATGAAATAAAGACACCACAAAGCAAGTTGTGTTATGTTTAGTGACCAAGAATTTTGGTTTATGATAATCAAAGGGATTTTTCTTAGTTCATAAAAGGTCTCACTTTAGGGAACATCATGCTCGATATCACCATCAAGAGAGGACTAGTTGAGAGATAAAAGATTCACACCTTAGGGAATGCAAGCCATAGCATTACCACAAGAGGAACGTCACATGCCAAGAAAGGTCACGCTCTTGAAGGATATCAATCCCAATGTAACCAACAAGAAGACACATCACGTGAAATAAGAAGACTGCACTTTGAGTGAAGGTCTTGCCATCAAGCAAGCAACAAGCAAGAGACACAATGCCCCCCACTTTAAAGAAATTGCTAAACGCTATGCTGTGAGCAATTACTTTAAAATAGAATATGATAAAAGCCAATAAATGAAAGAGACATGAGAGCTTATTTGGAAATCCCTATGCCAATGATCAATGTATATCTTTGCTATAGTGATATAATCGAGCTTGGAATTGTCATCATTCCCCAAATAACTCATGGAACAACGAGCACAAAGGAAGAATGACACATAGAGAGAAAAGTCAAAGGAGAAGCCTTTGGGTCAACATGGAAGAGACCTAAATGTCTCAACGCGTTGCATCGTCTCCACAAGGAAACACAAGACAAATGAAAAAGACAATGGTTATGACATAGAAGAATGAAGATACAAATAGATGAATGTCACAATGGATTTGCTTCCTTTGTATCCTTGCACCAACGGAGTGAGAAGGGTCATCCAAAGTAGGCTGACAAACATAAGGACACACTAAGTAGTATAGTACGGGGGATCACATTACGCACATGCAATCACACAAAGAACATGAAAATAAGACATAATGATAGTATGACACATGTGAGCTGACCTAAAGCAAGTCGTCCGCATTCCAATCTTGTTTATCAGATACGGAAGACAAATGACTAGCCAAAGGGGCAACAATGAGTGCCAAACTAGGACAAGGCTATCTAACCCCTTGCACCCCAAATGTAGGACAAGGATGAGTCAAGATAGGTGATGAGAATGTGCTCCCTGCAATATGGAAATGGTTTGTGTTAAATGTAATACATGTAATAGTGAGTATGCTATGATTATACAACTATCACATGGCAAGGAGCAAAGTGCATGCATATTAATCAATTATATGGTCAAGTGGTTCTTCAATAATACCAAGTTCTTGAAATATCCTGTCTAAAGCACGACATTATTAGTAGTATGGCCAAAATTTCTATGATATTGACAATGATACATGTTTGTGCTTTTTCCTTTTTGATCTTCTTTGATAGGTGGTAATGTTATGAGTCCTTGGTTAAGGAGTGTGTGTAAGGTTCTTTCCTTCTTGGACATGGGACAAGGAAATTTCAACTTCTTGAGTTTATAAGGCCTGCGTTTCTTACTTGATTGGGCAACTTGTTGAGGTGGAGGATCTAAGGTTACTTGATCATGTTCATGAGGCCTTAATTTGTGTTGTGAAAGAGAATACCTTTCCTATTAGGAGAGGTAGCAGGAGGAGGAGAATCTTGATATCCTAGTCCCTTGGTATCTTCTGATGGTTGTTGTTCTAGTCATTGATGGATTCCATGTTCATTAATTATGTCAAATCCTTGTTTGTTTTAGATTTTGAAGCCTTGACCATAACTCTCTTTTAAGTTGATGGGAGTCTTAGTAACTCTATGAGCATAGGATGGAAGAGTATCACTATTGTCCTTGTTAACAAGTTCTTTGATGATTGATGGTTGAGGCTTGTTTTGTGCTTCAATTTTAGGGTGCAAAAGGTTGAACTTATCAAATGATGGGATTATAGGTGTTTGCATGAATGGATAGAAGGATGCATTGTTCTCAAGGTTGCGTAGGGAGTCTTCTATGAATTGTTGCATGCTATCTTCATCTTGACCTAAGATGTCCACCTCATGGGGACATTCATTAGGAGGTAAAGATTCATGAGTGTTATCAATTGCATTAGGATCATCTCCAAATATACAACTTGAAACATCAACCAAGGATCTTAAAGTCATCCATATGTTACCAAAACACATATCCATAATGAAGTTTAATGCAAAGTTTTCAGATCTGAAATGATGATTGATTGATTGTAAAATGCAAGAACCTGAAAATGATGTCTTTTGAATGCAAATTTTATGTATGAATCATGCACTTGTTTTGACCAATTAACTTGAATGTAAACAATTTCAGAAAGCTGCAATTCTGAAAACTGAAACTGAGATCTGAAAACAGAAAGATGTAAAGTAGACAAAGACAAATTAATGCCCAAAAATTCAGAAAATGACCTGTATAAGGACAGATTCGCCCTATGGCAAATGGGTCCTTGCACAGGGGTTGAAAAAATTAAGTTTTGGGTTTCTGAGTTGATATTTAAGGTCTCTGATTCAGTTTTTAAATAGGCACTTTCAGTTACAGATTTGTAGAAATTTATGATGAAATGCAAGTTCAATTTGATGGCAAACAACGAGCGAAATGACAACTTTCTAGATGCAATTTTGTTTGAATTTTCTAATATAAATGATTGAAAAACACTAATATGTAGACTAGTATGTGAAATGAACGCAAAATGTATGCAAATTTTTGAATTTTTGAGATTTTGAATGATACAAAATGCACTTTTAAAACCCTAAATGAAATGCAAACCAATGCAAATTTGAAAACCCTAAATGAGATGCAATGCAAACTAATGCAAATCCTAGATCTAGGGTTTGAAGGATCTCCAAATCAGAAAGTTTATAGTGTAAGAATGTCAGGTTCACCACAATGAAACATCGAAAAAGGATGGGTAGTGGTGTGAAAGGGGTTCACCAAAATGAAATGATGACCTAACACACTCTTACTTTTTCTTGTCCTAGTTTCATTAGAAAAAGAGAGATCTCCCAATGATAGAATTGACTTTCAGCCTTGAGGTGAGCCAACTCTATGGTGATGGGGATCTCTGATTTTCCTATGACAAAAAATGACCGAAATTCACTTTTGGGAGATGAAAATAAAATACCAAATGAACTCAATTATGTGATGTAAAACTTGAAATGCAGAATTAAAGGATAGCACAAATAGAAACAACTTTCAAGCAGATCTGAGAAGGGCAGATTGATGTGTACTTGGCTCCAAAAGTGGTTGCTGAGTGTCTTGCAAGGATAGATTCGCCCTAGGGCGAATGGGTCTCTATACAGAGGTCCAAAATCTGATTTCACAATCCTCTGATCTTGAATCTTAGCTCCCGACTTCTCCAGGTTCCACTATCGGAAAGTCGAAAATAAATTTTACAGGTAAGTTTCCGTGGCTTGACAACTTTGCAAAATTGCTCTTCTGATTGATTTTCAGTCCTTCACCTTGCAATCTGCACATACAAAGTGTTGATGTTATAAGCAGATTTGTATCGGTTATGCCTGAGTTGTAAGCAGATTTCTGCCTTTATTCTACATCATAGAAGAGATTCATTTGCTGGGTTTTTTCTCCCTCAAGAGGAGGGTTTTCCCAGGGTATCTTTGTGTGTTCATTGTCTTATGTGTTGCAATTCCATTAAGTGCTTTCATTAATTAATCTAATCTAAGAAACATTAACATGGTATCAGAACGGGTGTGAAAAAGATCGTGATCAGATCTAGTTTGCAGCACTCTAATCTTTTTCAGTCTATCTCCTATTTCAAATTTCAAGATGGTGAACGGTCTGAAAATCGAGGATAGACTTGAAGGAGTATCGAACTACACATCATGGAGGTTCAGGATCATGCTCACATTGGAAGAGAATGATTTGGCTGAGTTTGTGAAAACAAAAGTTCTTGAACCTGAGAAGGAAGAAGAGAAGTTGCAGTGGAGGAAGAAAGATACTAGGGCAAAGAAAGTGTTGGTTGATTCCGTCAAAGATCATATTGTTCCGATTGTCTTCAAGTTGGATACTGCAAGGGAGATGTTCAAAACATTGGAAGAGATGTACGAAATCAACAACACCAGTCGTGCCCTAACCTTGAAGCAACAACTACTTCACATTAAGATGGCGGAAGAAGAGTTTGTCATCACCTACTTCATGAAGATTTCCGAATTGAGAGATCAACTCTCTACCATTGGTCATATTGTTGATGACAAGGATTTGACCATGATTGCTCTCAATGGTCTTCCGCTTTCATGGGAGTCGTTTATTCAAGGAATTAGTGCAAGATCTAAACTTCCCAAGTTTGATTGATTGAGGATTGACTGCATTCAAGAGGAGTCGAGATTAACGGCAAGGGGCATTGGTTAAAGTTCAAAGAATGAAGACTTACATGTTCTCGCCTCTCATTCATCGAAGAAAGGAAAAGGTTGGAAGAAAGGATTCTTTAAAAGGAATCGAGATAATGGGTCAGATGGTGCTCCTGCATTCAAGAAGAAGTGGGACCTCTCTCGTGTTCAATGCTTTAAATGTGACAAATTTGGTCACTATGCAAAGGATTGTCCTACCAGGCCTAATCAGTATGCTTCATTTGTGGATGTGATTGAGATCTCTCCCCAAAATGATTCTAGTGAATTTCTACTCTAGTCATGGGCCTATGTTCAAGCTGTGAAGGTTGTGTACTAAGCGCAAGAGCAACATATCATACGATGTCCACCCTTCAGAATATTTAAGAGATAAGTATTCTTTGCTTTTGATTGTATTTACTATTCTAGGCTAAAATTCAATTTGTTGAGTTATGCAAATTTGACATTATTTACTTAGGATTATGTGTGACTAGTAAATAGTGATCACTGTGATAAGATTCTTTAGATTTATTCATTGCAAGTAGGATCATGCTAATTTGTGAAGATTGTCTTTTGTTTTGCTAAGATTAGCTCTTCTGTGAAATTGAAAGAAAGACATGTCATGATTGATGAATTAATTATCTATTACTCAGGAGATTTTGAAATCCATGAGATAAGTATTGCATGGTTGTTGAATTGTTTTTGTAATTATTAATTCATGCTATAACATTGAGATAACCTGAGCATCAAGCAATCTCGAAGTCTTACCGAATGAAGAAATGATCAAGCTTGGAGTCATAGCTTGCAATCATTGGACTACATTGATGGCTGGAGATATCTCTTGAAGTCAATGTACCTTTCAGGTCGTCATTGTGTTCAAACTGTGAAGGGTACGGATTGATCTGAGCTCAAGTACAACGTATCACACTATGTCCAGCATTTGGACCTATCAGAATAGTTAAAAAAAAAAAGATAAGTATTCTTTGGTTGCTGAGTTATATCATTTATTTATTCTTTGGATCTTGTAATTAAGAGAGATAGTAGATTCTCTTGAATTGTGTTGTGTTCACTAGCACAAGATCTTTGAAAAAAATTTCATTCATGATATAACTTGTTCGATTCTAATCTTGATATTTCTTTGGATAATTATGGACTGTTAGTAATCTCTATCTAAAATGCTTCCTGGACAGGTTTAGGGGGAAGAAGATGATAAGAGATTACTTAGTAATGAAAAGCTTGAGGCATCTTGTGAAGAAGTCATGCCAACCAAAGAAATGATCAAGAGGGAGTAAACACTAGAGGGACTGAGTTGATGGCTAGAGGGAGTACATCTCAAGAAGTCTTCTTTGCAATCTCTGAAGCTAGGATTGAGAGGGAGTCTCAGTATCAGTGTTCCTTTGTTTAATGAGTTCTTCTTTGAGAGAAGTTCGAGGTGAAATCCCTTGATAATGCAATTCTCTATTGAGAGAGAGTTGAGGTGCAAGCCCTTGATAATGCAATTCTCAATTGAGAGAGAGTTGAGGTGAAAGCCCTTGTTTCCACCCTCTGGGAGAGCCATGGTGGATGTCATGTGTGTGACTCCATGACAGTATCACGTGAGGGAATCCGTGATGATTTTTTGTTAATGCATTTCTCTTTGAGATTTGAGGTGAAAGCCCTTGTCTCCACCCTCTGGGAGAGCCATGGTGGATGTCATGTGTGTGACTCCATGACAGCATCACGTGAGGGAATCCGTGATGATTTATTTGTGCTTGTGTATCACTCTCTGGGAGAGCCATGGTGAAAGTCACGTTGAGGTGACAAACATCACATTAAGTGATGAGCACTTGTTCATACCATCTATAGAGGTAGCCATAATGGTTGGTATCGTAATGAGGTGATATCTTATTTTGTTTTCACATTGAGATGATGTGTTTTGTGCAGGTGGAAGTATCATCCCTAGCTGAGAGGGAGTGTTGATGTTATAAGCAACTTAGGTCTGCTTCTTCCACGCACCCACTTCAAGAAGATTCACAAATTAAATGTTTAGCCTAAGCGGCTATTTAATTTATATGGTATTGATTAATTATCATCTTAGGGCCAACCTTACTTCATACTTTGTAATTTATTAAAGGAGGCCGACCTATCTCAGGTTCTTTATTGTAAATTAAATTATTCTTGGAGGGCCGACCTACTTGTAAAGTTATCTTATGTTGCATATATAAGCAAGGTCGCACTTGTCATTTACAACAACAAGTTTATCCGATTCATATCAAGCAAGTTATCAAGTTCGCATTTTTCGGTATAAGGAGTTCGCTCTATCTCAGCAGATCAATATTGAGGAGAGATAGCGATTTTTGTAGAAGAGCAGATTGTTGTTCTTTGAAGGCTGAGATCATCTCCTGTAACAGAAGATCATCAGATGTAGCAGCAGATCGGTTACAAGGAGAAACATATTCATTTGTATCATTTGCATCTAGGAGAAGTGCTATTCATTGTATTACATAGGCATTGTGTTATGCCTGAGTTGTAAGCAGATTTCTGCCTTTATTCTACATCATAGAAGAGATTCATTTGCTGGAATTTTTCTCCCTCAAGAGGAGGGTTTTCCCAGGGTATCTTTGTGTGTTCATTGTCTTATGTGTTGCAATTCCATTAAGTGCTTTCATTAATTAATCTGATCTAAGAAACACTAACACAGAGAGGGGAAAATGTTTGTTTTTGGGTGAATAGGGGCTTGCTATTATCAAACCCCGGTTTGGTAATTAAATCTTGATGAAATAATGATAAAATGGAAAGAATTTGATGAATGAACAATGCTATGTCACAACTAACCAAACCCTTAATGGCAGCCCTTAGAGGACTCAAGTCTAACACATCTCTCAAAGGCTTGGATCTTGCTTGAATTGGCTTGAATGATTGCTTGATATGATATTTGAATGCTTGAAACCTACATCACAATGTTAGCTCCAAAACATAATATAAACACACATAACTTTGACATGATGATATGATCTTGATTGCTGCAGTAGATGCTTGATAAATCTGTTCTTCAATGCTCTCGACAATAATATTTGCTCTTGTAAATCTTGATTATGCATGTCCTTGCTTTTAGGTTTGAATTGATAAAATAACTATGTATTTATAGGTGTTTATCTAATTTCCTAAAAATTAGATTCCATAAACCGACATTTGAAACCTGAATTTGAATCATTAAAATGCCGCTAAAAACATATTAAAAATTGGGTCTTGGTACTTAAGTAGGACCCATTCACCCTTGGGCGAATGGGTCTTGGGACCTAAATCCAGGGCACAACTTCCAAGGTGTTTAAAATAATGTTAGCATTTATTTAATGTCGGTTTCCCTTTCGGAAAACGGGAATAAGAAGGCTTAGGAATGCATAATTTGGACAATTAGAAGCTTAATTAAGTCTAATTAATTAAGGGAATGCAAACATAGTATGAAAATGTAATGGTATGCATTTTTCTACACTACACCCATACAAGCTTCATTTCAATCTACAAACTAGATTCTTTTGTCCTTCTTTCTCGAAGCCTTTTGATTGTTGCATATATAAATTTTCATCTAGATCACCATGTAGAAATGCGGTCTTTACATCAAGCTTCTCCAGTTCAAGATCGTAAACAACAACTAATCCCAACATTGCTCGAATAATAGTCATTTTCATTATAGGTGAAATTTTTTTGGTGAAATCAACACCTTCTGTTAGTCATATCCTTTCAGTACTAATTTGGCCTGGTATTGCTTCTTGCCACCATCCTCTTCTTTTATAATATCCTAGGATTAATGGATGGTTAATCAATTCCTCCCTGGTAACACAAATTGTATGGCTGCAGACCCAAATATTTAACTGGGATAATGGCCCCTTACAATGCTCTGGAGACAATTAGAGATCACTTCAGTTACCTAGGTTAATGATGAATCGCTGCAATAAACTGCTGCATACTCAGGTTGGGTTGATAATGGACGCATGTACTGGACCCTAGATCTGGTGAATGCTAGACTGGCATAACTGCTTGTACTGGGGAATGATGGACAATGTGGTTTGCTCTTCTGCCACAGCTGCCACTTGGTTGTAGGGTGCTTACAGGTCAGATCTGACGGTATTCAATGCTCAGAACAGCTTAGGAGGATAGAATGGAACTGTGTTATGCTTCAGCAATGGACAAACCCTCACGACATGATTCTCCTGGTTGATTTTGCCCAACAAGCATCAGGGGTGGCTGCCAACTGGATTTAATCGATGCACTGTCTTGAATCTTCTAGCCCTCCGTTCCTATTACTAGCACTTATCTGAAAAAAGTAAAAGAAATTTATGAATTCACTGGCAAACCCTGATTTGGATTTTTTCAAAACAGCTAGGCAGGGTGTTCATCCTAACCTCAGATGCCTTGGACATTGGTTTTTGTCCTTGCAGGGGCTGTCAATTAGCAATGAGCAGAAAATAATTCGTTTACCAAAAAGATGATCCCAAATGTTCCTCTAAACTGCCCTTTATACCTGTTTGTGGATGCTAGAAAGGACTAGGTTAGCCAGGAATAAATAGACCAGGTCGGCCAACCAATATTGTTATTATTTTTTAAATAATTAATAATATTATTATTAACAAAGTGTTTAAAAACACGCTTATTAATTAAAATAAAATAATACTAGGGGGTGGTGGTGCAAGGGACATGACAGTCCTCTCGTCCCAAATATTGCTCGTCCTCAAGCAATGACAATTCTAGAAACACAATCCACTTCATGTCAAGGTAGCATAGCATGGATTTATGCTCATCGATCCTGGGTACTGCTACAAATAAGCTATCCTCTTTAGCAGTAATGAAAGGCATCACTTCCAAAAGGGCAGATTCAAAAAGTTGCCCTGAAGTCTGTCTAAATGGAAAAGTATGTGGATTGATGTTAAGATCTAGAGTATCACCCTCTGTTATGAAAGGCATATTTTCTTGCCCTTCTATAAACCCCACAATCCCTTTTTGACCATGCATGGTGGGAAACTTATCTCCAGGTGATGGACATCTTACTCTCATGAATTCTTTGCTATCATCATTGATTGTCGGATCAATCCAATCTGTACAAAGTCTTTTTTAAGTGCTTTCATCTTTGCACCACAAAATGTAACTACCCTCATTCCACGAGCAACGTCTTTCATTTTTGAGTTGTTTACACTTTACATCACTTTCTTTTTCTTTTGAATTAATCCCTGGTCAATTTGTGATTGCATGGGTATGTTAACCTTTTCAATATATGATTCAATTGTGTGTTTTTTACAATTGTGGCTTGCACCTTCCATCAAGGATCTCTGTAACTTGTCATTATTATCTTCCATGCTTGGGGCTACAACCTGGAAATCCTTTGATGAAGAAATGAGTAGACCTTTAACTAGACCTCTCTTTCCTTTATCTGGAATAACTTCTGATAAGCAACTTTCTGCATTCCCAAGATTCTGATCTGCACTCTTGTTTTGTGAAAAACCTTTCAATGCCAATGTGAGAACGGGCTTGGGGTCAACTGGTGACAATTTCACCTTCCTCATCAGACCATAGAGTTCTGCCACAGTCACTTTCATCAGTCTATCATTCTCCTTCAGGAAATCTAAATCCTTTTCAAAACCAATTTCATTTGCTAACGGTAGCACTTCTTGAGATGTTTTCTTCAAGTCCTGGTATTCCACAGTACTTTGAATTGCAGATATCTCATTTGGTAACCACCTTGGGAGAGTGATATTGAGTACTTTCAAGACAAGCCAAACATTATTATAATGAAGTATATTTCCTAAATATATTTCGTTGGTTTCCATAATTAACTCTTCAACAGGATGTAGCCACTGCAATTCCCATATTTTTTCTGATTTTCTCTAAACCCATGATATAAAGATCTTGTCTGATAGTAAGTTGTTGTATCTACATGATGCAAGGAATAGTGAGGCCATCATAGAAAGTCACATCCTGTATGTAGCTTGGATCTGCAAACAACACATCTTGATTAGTTATAAAATCTTGAATATCAAAATAACCTCTATTTTGCTTACCATCACTTGGCATCAAACACCCCCAGGTAAACTATCTCCATTTGGTCTTCCTTTTCTACAAGATCTTCTTGCATTGTTGCTTCTAGCTGCTTTGCAAATGAATCTGCTACTTGTTGAACTTTTTTCTTTACTTCTATTCAATGCTGAGGCAATTTCCGTATACCATATAAACCGCCAGCAGAGTAGAGAGTTAGAGCTATGAGATCCTTCAACACAGTGGAAAAGTCTAAAGCTAATGCAAAAGCAAGTAACCCAGCTACTCTCAATCCACCAAATGTTTCAATTACCAACTCATTATTTCTGGCTTGAAAGGTATAGCTGCAACTTGAACATTACCTTCTTCCAACACTATTGTGCTTTGTGCTTGCATTTGCTCCCCTCTATTGAACTCATCAACACTTGCTGAACTGGGCCATTGATCCTCGAAGAACCCTCTAAACCACTCTTTTTGTTGAGCATTATTTGATCCTAACCAAGTCTGATATTCTCCAAGCGAAGTGCAAATATCTAAAACGACAGAAACAATGACTTCACACTCAGAATTATTGATAATGGGTATTGATTTTGAACAATCTCCTCTTAAGATGCGCTCTGCAGCAACTTCAACATTGGAGACTGTAAGAATTGAATCAATATTTTTTCTTGCACGCCTTTTCGCAACTTTGGTCAAAGATAGAACTTGCTTCCTCCATGAGAAGCTGTCGTTTCCCATTAACTGTTGGTAATGCTTCCATTTGACAATAGTCTCCTTTATAGATATTAAATCAGCATTCACATTTGCACTTTCTGCAGATATTTGCTTTTCTGTTACAGCCAACAAGGTTCTAGCAATGCCTCTTGTGGTCTCGAATTTAAGTCTGACTTTCTTTGCTCTACTTTATGAATTTGATAAACAATCAGATTAATATTAAAGAAGAGCCTTGCTCTTATAAACTTTACAAATCCTACAAATTAGGGAGATGATTTAGTTAATTGAGCGTAACTAAAAGCACACTAAAGCTAAACAAAAAGAGTTAACTAAACGTTAACTGAAGCAAACGAAAGCTGAAGAGTAACTATAGGTTAACTTATGACTAACTAAAGAGTAAATAACGTTAAGATGACCATTAATATTACATTTAATATTTAATACCCTCCCTTAATGGTCATCGTACAAACAAAAATCTAAGTCTACCCATATTGTGCTGGTCATCAAAATGCATAGTGTGTAGACTCCTTCAGCTCCTTCTGCTCAATCTGCTCCGCTACGTGAACACTTTGCTGAGATGCTTCCTGGTTGGACTTCTCATCAGCCAACCACTTTCTGCAATACCTTTGTATATGACTAATCTTCCCACAGTAATGGCAAGTAAAAGACTTCTTGGAGCCCTCCTCCGAATCACCTTGTCCTTTCTGCTGAGTGGACTTGCCTTTGTCAACATCCTTGGCAGTAAATGCTTATTCAACACTTGGAGACTCACTGCTGCTCCCAAACTGCTTCTTCCATTGATCTTGCTGCAAAAGCTTGTTGCACATCTCATCAAACTTCAAGTCAACATTGGTGGATGTAATGTTGAGCGTTTCGATGAAGTTCTCGTAGGAACGTGGCAAACTTTTCAAAGTGATCACCACCATATCATCCTCTTCTACCTTACTGGTAACATCTCATCGACGATAGATAATTTAAGAAGCATGACTGCCTCCCTATTACTTCCATCATACTTGTTAGATCCTTCCCAGTAGCAGTGGGACGAATTTCTGTACCATGAACAAGCACATCCAGACACCGGTACTCAAAGATGGTAAGCATCCTTTTGCTTCCATGTGTTGTAATTCTTTCCATTGAACCTCTGTGAACTTTCCAACATAATATTGGACAAGATGCCATCCCTCTGTGTTCCAAAGCACAAAAAATGAGGTAATCCAAAACTCTGGTGTAAATTTTTGAAGAATTTTTTTTCAAAAACTCTTTGCAAATTTTTATTTTCCCAAAAAATTTTCAAAGTTGGCTAAAAAACTTTTCAGGCTGCCATGAAATATCAGAAAATCATGCGAACTTGGCACAACTTTGAAGTTAAATCCGCTGGCACGAAAAATGAGGTACGAATTGCAAAGTACCCAAAAAAATCTGAAGGCAACCCAGAAAACCTCTTGAAAAATCCACAAAGATTCTGCACTTAGAATCAAAATTTTGGCTTCAAACAGAGGAGATATTTGCAAAACCCTAGATGCAACACCAAAATACTGAAAATGACCCATGATTTTTAGAAAAGCTGAAAAACGCGGGCATAAATGGTAGTGAAAATCGCGTTCTCAGATACCCAAAAGAAATGTGGCTAGAAAGAAGAAAAATCGTGCCAGAAACTGACGAAATTGTGCACCAAGAAGATTTGCATAAAACGTGTCTTGTAAATGACGAAAAAATCGCGCCAAAACGCTCAGAAAATGCAAGTCGTGACTATGGGAAAAGTCACCCAGAAAAAGAAAAAGAAAACGCTTGGAAGAACACAACCGCGCCCAGAAAAATTAAAAAAAGCCCTCGAAATGCTAGAAAAACTCTGCGATTTTCATACACAGCCCTAGAAACCCTTAAAAAAACCATTGCGTTACGTTAGAAACCACAAAAAAAAAAAAAATCCGTCATTGAAAAAACGCGAAAAACTCAGGGTCGTGGTCGCTATTTGCAGAAACGACACCTACAAACACACGCTTAGCAAAAAACTACTCACAAAACACACGACCATACACAAAATCAAAGTCGTGCCCAAACACTGGAAGAAAATAAACCCATGAATTTTCCTCCATAAAAAAACATCTGAAAAATAAAGGCGCCTAGAATAAATCCGCTCTGATACCATGATGAATTTGATAAACAATATGATTAATATTATTAAAGAAGAGCCTTGCTCTTATAAACTTCACAAACCCTAAACAGTAACTAAAGCTAAACAAAAAGAGTTAACTAAATGTTAACTGAAGCAAACAAAAGCTGAAGAGTAAGTTAACTACAGGTTAACTTACGACTAACTAAAGAGTAAACAATGCTAAGATGACCATTAATATTACATTTAATATTTAATACTACTGTGAGTGTTTCTATCAAGGAAACTGAATATTAGGTCTTCAAGTGTGATGAAGTGACAACTTGGTGAATGCATCCATTGTCCTTCAGTGTCCATGTTGGCCTCTCTTAGACCTATCAGGTGCAAACCATAAGTTTCCTTTTCATGATCAACGAGCTCATCAATCTTGGAGCAAAGGATCTCAAATGCTTCTTGGTTAACCTCTATGTAGTTTGTGTGTATCACCATGGAGTTTTCTTCCCTTATGTCAACAATTTCCAAAAAGGAAAAGGAACTGGAAATTGTGTGGCCCATTTTGGGCAACTCTCTATCATGTTGCAGATCATCATCAAGCATCCTATAAATTTGTGAGATCTCAACTAGAAGATGTGTCAACATGTTAGTCTCAAAATATAAATCACCACATACCTTGTGCTTGCTCATGGTTCAACTTAACCATTTTTCTATCCACATATAAGGGATGGAGAATCTACAACCAACGATGGGAGTAGCTCCATCAAAGGCATAGTCTTTTGTGTCCCACACCATAACATGTGAATGCCCTTGATCTTGAATAAAGGGATCCTTATGCCCTGATCTATAGAGTATAACCTTCATCTCTCCAATTTTGTTAGGGTTTTCTTGATAAACTTGTGATTCCTCCTCACGGGGGTCAATCTTAGTCGAATCATTCTTCACAATAGCATACCTAATTTCTTTAATATCATCATCATGTTGTTCAATTACTTCCATACTTGAAACTTGGGTGGATGCTTCTTTGACAACACTTGAAATTATTGACACCTCTTCCTTCATCTCAAGTTCTTCATGCCCCACAAATGGATTCTTTACCACCTTCACTTCATCGGTCTTTTGCTGGTACACACAACCGTTAGAGATCAACAAGGGATCTTCACCTTCAACTTGATGATTGGGGTCCTCTTGTTCTTGCTCCATGATGTCCGATAACTTCAATTTTTCTTCTTGGTCCACTATCACAACTTCTTTCTTGACATCCTCTTGTACATTTGTCTCTGTTGTTGTAATGTCCCCTTTTTAGATAACCCTAAATCTTGCCCTAGAATCACAAATATAATTAATTAGGGTTTTTGACTTACCAATTAAATGCCTTAAGCCAGATAAATCTTGGTTTAGATCTTGCAATTAGGTTAGATGCCACTAGAATATACTTCATATGATCAACATTACTTATCTATTTAAATCATGTAGATACATAACTATTTCAAAACTATCTACACATTATCCATAATGCATAGTGGAAGTCTTAATCATAATAGGATTTGGATGAGGAACAAGATAAGTCTGCCCGAAGCTATCCATACCAAGCCCAAGAGCACAAGCGTCCAAACTAAGACAACCCAACCCTTGGCCCAAGCGGTAGGAACGTCCAAACAAAGACAATTCTACCCTCGAGGTGGTGTACTTGGTGGATAAACTTGTATCTACTTTCCGTATACATGCTGCCTTATCTGCCCCTCTTATGGTTGAAACTCTTTGAATCCATCATAACAACCAGTTATAGTTTGGCTTGATAGGAAAGCCTTGAAAAGGGTGCTTGTAAACTACTCGACCCATCTAAGCCCAAGAGCACGAGCGTCCAAACTAAGACAATCCAACCCTTGGCCCCAAGCAGCAAGAACATCTAAACTAAGACAATTCCACCCTCGGAGTGGCCTACTTAGCATGGGAGAGCCCGTAAACTGCATCTCCCTAACTTGCTTCCTCCAACCTTACGTTTGATTGATTATAGGATAAAGACATACATAAATAATCTATTCATTTTTAAAGAATCATAATTACTTATAAAACTTAATAATTGCTGCAAGCATCATTATTGCATAATTGTGAATAACATAACATATATATATATATATATATAGTCATTTCTAATTGATTTTCAATAATCAATTTATATGAACTTATTTATATACATGTAAGGACATTCCATCTTTTGATTATATCTGCTGTAATACTCAGAAATATATTCCAGATTTCTTATTTATTCTCCCTCCATGATTTGCTTTTCTGTTCAAACTTCTTCTTGATTTCTATTCCTTGATTTTCTCATGTATTTCTCATGAATAAATCTGCTGATCTCCATTTTCCTTTCTGATGCTTATATATTTTTCCCCCCTTGGCCCCAACATTTCACAATCTCTATTTATCCCTTTCTCAAGAGCAACAACTTCATGAACAGGCACATCTTTTGTAAAAGGAGAGGACTCTTTACTGCTATACACCTCTTGTGACATCCTTTGAATGAGGCAACTTTGTCCTTATGTGGGAGCGTTTAAAACTAGGAAGTTGGCCACATAAACAGTATTGGTTTGCATTGTTAATATCTTTTAAACATTAGGGAGTCGGCCTTCTGAACCATTGCCTTCGTAAATGTAATTCTAAGGATTTAATTGCTATTTCATACTTAATCAAATTGCTATCAGTGTATCGTTGTTTATCCTCTTTATTATATTTATGTATATATATATTTTGTAGTTGATGTATTATATATATTTTTATATTAGTTATATATATATTTATAGTATTATATTATTATTATAATTATAATAATATTATATGTTAATGTTTATATATTTTTTTCTTTTTGTTGCAATTTTGGGGGCATGATAGTCCGCCCTTCCCAAAATTGCTTGTCCTCGAGCAATCATAATCCAAGATGCTCCTAAAGTTACCAAGATCCCCAATCAACCTTGTAGATTTGTATCACTCTTGTTTTGGGATGTGATTAGCTTTTGTTGCGATACTCTATAGCTAGTTATGCCTAACTTAATATTGCAATGATATCCTTGGGGAGTGATTGTTAGTATACTGCCAATAAGGTTAATATCATCCTTTAAAGTATGAGGGCAATTTATTGTCTTGTGTATTGCTATTTCCCAATATCTCTCAACCACAAAACTAGAAGTTTGGAAATTGGCTAGACTTGTCACTTAAGACAAGTTTTCTCTCATTTCATCATTGCAAGGATCCTAGGCAATGATATAAACCCTTCATTACCCCTTGTTGAAATCTAAAATCATGATGGAAAGCATGAATGTTGTGAATATCAAGATCCCATTCCTTTGTGCAAAATCACTTTTGTATTTATGTAAAGGACCTAGATGTTTGAATGATAATTTCCCTTAGATAAGATATGCTTCATTTTGTGTAAACATTCAAACAAAGTTTGAGGCAAGTTTGTTTCTAATGAGGAGCTCATGGTGCTTTAGTCAAACATCTGTCATTCCCATAAGTAATTGGTACTTAAGTACAAATTTATGGGATTGATCAAATCAATCAAAAGATGTACAGTAGTTTAGCATCCCTAGTAAACAATAGAATGACTTAGATTTATAGGTTTACCCTAATATCCTATTCTTGTACTGTCTTCCAAACAATTGGAGTTGATCACTCCTCTTCATATCTTGGCAAAGTATTGTTTTATTTCACCTGATTTATTTAAACAATATTTGAAAGGTGAGAATGATCCTGGGATTTGTGGGTTATGGACCAATAATGTAACTCAGCATGGGCTTATGTAATATTTTTGTTGTAGCTTGATTTGTATCAAGTTCATGAATGTAGAGCTGCTCTAATCAAGAAAAAGAGCTTAGGAGAAGAAGACCCTTGGATGAAATGATCTACTCTAGATATTACACATAGGGTGAATTTGGTCCACAAGGAAAATTTCACTAGATCAATTTGTAGGTTACAAGGTAGATCATATGTGGTATGAACTTGATTGTACATTTAATCTTGTTCAAAACAAATTACTCTTTATTAGAATAATTGTGTTCTTGCTTTGGGAAATCTTTTGATATTTTGATGGCTTGATTTCTTGAAGGATAGATGGGTGATGATTGCTTATTGAATGTCAATGAATTGATTCATCCCTTACATTCGTTCCTTGAAGGAGTCACCCCTTCTCACTTAAATAGTTATAACTCTTCACTAATTCAATGTTAGATAAGTTAATTTGTTAGTGCGGAGCATTTTGACATACAAAGCTTTTAACATTTTCATAAAGTAATCATATGGAGTAATCTTGTTGAAGACATACCTGGCATGAAGCAAACACATAGATATACGTAGTACACGAAGTATACATACAAATACATGTAAGACACAAAGCATGACACATACACGTGAATGAAGTATATGCATAAAGTATACAAAAAATATATGTAAGACACGAAGCATGAATCATACACGTGAATACATGTAATACATGAAGTATACACAAGAAGCATGAAGCATACACGTGGATACATGAAGTATACACAAGAAGCATACACGTGGATACACGTAATACATGAAGTATATACATAAATACACATGAGACATGAAGCAGGAATCGTACACGTGAATACATGAAGCATGCACTTAAATACACGTAAGTCATGAAGTCTATGCATGAATACAATGTATACACATGAATACATGTAAGTCGCAAAGTATACACATGAGTACATGTAAGTCACAAAGTATATATATGAATATACATAAGTCACAAGGTACACGCATAAGTTGCATGAATACATGTAAGTCACAAGGTATACACATGAGTACACACAAGTCTCGAAGTATACACTTGAATACACGTAGGTCACAAAGTATATACATGAATACACGGTATACACATAGTCGCATGAATACATGTAGGTCACAAAGTATACACATGAATACTCGAAGTCACAAGGTATACACATGAATACACAAAGTCACAAAGTATACACATGAATGGCACACACATATAGAAATGCATTATTGGCCTACTTAAGAAGAAAGCTAAATAGTTAATTCTAATTGAATGGTGGTTAAAGTTGGTTTGTCCGCAGGCTGGTAGGATTAAGGCTTTGATACCAATTGTAATGTCCCCTTTTTGGATAACTCTAAATCTTGCTCTAGAATCACAAATAGAATGTAGTTAGGGTTTTTAACATACCAATTAAATGCCTTAAGCCAGATAAATCTTGGTTTAGATCTTGCAATTAGGTTAGATGCCATTGGAATATACTTCATATGATCAACATTAATGACATCTATTTAAATCATGTAGATACATAACTATTTCAAAACTATGTACACATTATCCATAATGCATAGTGGAAGTCTTAATCATAATAGGATTTGGATGAGGAACATGATAAGTCCGCTTGAAGCTATCCATACCGAGCTCAAGAGCACGAGCATCCAAACTAAGACAATCCACCCCTTGGCCCAAGCGGCAGGAACGCCCAAAATAAGACAATTCCACCTTGGGGTGGCGTACTTGGCGGATAAACTCGTATTTGCTTTCCCTATCCATGCTGCCTTATCCACCCCTCTTATGATTGAAACTCCTTGAATCCATCCTAACAACCAGTTATAGTTTGGCTTGATAGGAAAGCCTTGAAAGGGGTGCTTGTAAACTACTCAACCCATCTAAGCCCAAGAGCACGAGTGTCCAAACTAAGACAACCCACCCCTTGGCCCCAAGTGGCAGGAACATCCAAATTAAGACAATTCCACCCTCGTAGTGGCCTACTTAGCATGGGAGAGCCCGTAAACTGCATCTCCCTAACTTGCTTCCTCCAACCTTATGTTTGATTGATTATAGGATAAAGCCATACATAAATAATCTATTCATTTTTAAAGAATCATAATTATAAAACTTAATAATTGCTGCAAGCATCATTATCGCATAATCGTGAATAACATATATATAGTTATTTCTAATTGATTTTCAATAATCAATTTATATGAACTTATTTATATCCATGTAAGGATATTCCATCTTTGATTATATCTGTTGCAATACTCAGAAATATATTCCAGATTTCTTATTTATTCTCCCTCCATGATCTGCTCTTTTATTCAGACTTCTCCTTGATTTCTATTCCTTGATTTTCTCATACATTTCTCATGAATAAATCTTCTAATCTGCATTTTCCTTTCTGATGCTTATATTTTTTCCCCCCTTGGCCCCAACATTTCACAACCTCTATTTATCCCTTTCTCAAGAGCAATGACTTCATGAACGGGCACATCTTTTGTAAAAGGAGACAACTCTTTACTGCTATACACCTCTTGTGACATCCTTTGAATGAGGCGGTTTTGTCCTCATGTGGGAGTGTTTAAAACTAGGAAGTTGACCACATAAATAGTATCGGTTTGCATTGTTAATATCTTCTAAACATTAGGGAGTCGACCTTATGAACTGCTGCCTTTGTAAATGTAATTCTGAGGATTTAATTGCTATTTCATACTTAATCAAATTGTTGTCAGTGTATCACTGTTTATCCTCTTTTTATGTATATATATTTGTTACCGGGTTCGCCCTTGGGAAGCCCGGGTACGATTTGGGTTCGGTCCGGGTTCGAAATTCGGGTCCAGTTTGGGTCAAATACGCCCTGGGTTCAGATTTCTCACTGTGGGTTCGACCAGGGCTCAAAACCTTGACTATGGGTCCGGCTAGGATCTGTTTTTTTCGAACCTTGTTCAAACCCAGGTAGAATTTGCGCCCAGGCGGACTTTTTCAATGTGTTTTTGCAATTTTTAATTATTTTTTTGACTTATTGTTGACTTTTAAAGACTATTTTATTCCCTCTAACTCTAATATTTTCCTCTAACACATGAAATAGATACATGTTCTCTTCGTGTGTAGCTGTGTTGAGATAAATTTCAATTGAATACCATTAATATATTTTTTTATAGCTGCATGAATTGTGGTTAGACCAAAGTAAATCAATTTCTTGCATTTATTTAGTTCATAAGCATTTTGTCAAACATTTGTCAAAAATACAAAAAAATTAGTTAGGGATATTTTACTAGTATTTGAGCTAGTTTTCCTACTAGCCTGTTGGGTCTCTAACAGATTGATGCATAAATACACTCCATATGCATCCAAGTGATAGAATAAACAAGTGCTATTAGATAGAACTCAAAAGGCCACAATTTCAATGTTTGGAAAATACAAAAGGATTTCCATTTGCAGATTTGGAAGTAAAAGAAGTTATGGAAAACAAAGATAAAATAAATTCACACGAGGACATTAATGTAGAGCAGCAACTAAATGCACTTATACAGGGACAGCAACAGCTGACCAAGTTATTGACACAAATGTTGAAAATATGAACAGTGATGCAATTAACTCTGCAAACAACAGCAATAATAATAATACCAGAACAATAATAGGATCAATAACTAGACCCCTGATGCCTAAATTTTTGGATAGAGCAGAAGACCTAGATGGTCATAGGTGTTAGTTTTAAGATCAGAAAATGCAACACATAAGACAATGAACACCACAAGATACCTTGGGAAAACCCTCCAAACTTGAGGGGAAAACCCAACAAATATATCTCTTATATATTTAGGAATAAGAGCAGAAATCTGCTTACAACTCAGGCCCAACACAAGGCCGAATTTGATACAATATACAACAGCATCTCTCCTAGATGCGTGAATACAGAATAGACATGTTTCTCCTTGAGATCGATCTGCAATATAATGACCTGCTGCTCCACATAATGATTTGATGCACAAGAGGCCGAATTTATGCAAAAAAGAATCTCACCTCTCTTAGATGCAAGCACAAATAAATCACCTCTCTTTGAAGTCAATCCGCCTCTAGCAAAATATGATCTGCTGCAAATATGCGAACTCCTCTTGATAGGTGTGAACTTTTCTTGAGAATGAATCGGATGTCTAATGAATGGAAAATGACCTTGTATATATACACAAGTGGGAATACATCAAGGGAGGTCGGCCTCCAATAGGAAAATATATTTACAAATAAATAGTGCGAACTTCAAGGAGGGTTGGCCCATTAAGAGATAATATAATTTCCAAGTGAAGTGCCCCTTCATTTAATTATCACAATGGAATAAATAGCCAAAGGCTATATGCAATTTCATGTCTTCGATTAGGCTGGAAGAATGAACCAGAAGCTGCAATAACTTCAACACTCCCTCTCAGCTAGGGACTTCCAGCAGTACAAGACACATCACCTCATCGTGATGTCAACCACTAAGGCAACTTCCATATGTGGAAAAGTATCATATCACCTCATCGGGATATTAACCATCATGGCTCTCCCATGCATGGCAAGGGAACATATCACCTCATCGTGATATTAACCATCATGGCCCTCCCATGTATGGAAAATGTACATAAGTGCCCATCACTCAATCGTGATATCGTCACCTCATCGTGACATTCACCATGGCTACTCCCAGAGGGTGAAAAGCACAAGTACAAGAAAATCATCACGGACTCTCTCACGTGATGTTGTCATGGCGTCACACACATGACATCCACCATGGCTCTTTCTAAGGGTGGAAACAAGGGCTTTCACCTTGAAATTCTCTCATAGAGAGAAATGCATTAACAGGGGCTTGCACCTCAAATCTCTCTAATAGAGAGAAATGCATTAAAGCAAATTTGAAGTTCACTGATGTTGAGACTCCTTCTCAGCTAGGGCTTCATTCTCCACAATACCAAGCTTGTCTCGAAAGTACACAAACTTTACTCTAGCAAGAGGCTTGGTGAGAATGTCTGTCGTTTGCTCATCAGTGCTGATATACTTCAACTAGATTGCTTTCCTCAATACCATATCTCTGATATAGTGGTATTTGATTTCAAGATGTTTGGTTCTGTCATGAAACACTGGATTGACAAAAAGCTTCACACAACTTTGATTATCACAAAGAATGACAGTCGGCTCCATCGATTGTCCAAACAATCCTACAAGGAGCTTCCGAAGCCACACTGCTTCTCTAGCTGCCACACAAGTTGCAATATACTCGACCTCTGCGGTGCTCAGTGCCATTGAAGACTGCTTCCTGTTACACCAGGAGATCATCGCAGACCCCAAATTGAAACGACATCCAGAGGTGCTCTTCCGATCAGTAACACACCATGCCTAATCAGAATCAGTATATCCATGCAACTTCAAGTCTACACCAGAAGAATATCTCAAGCCATATCCAACTGTGCCACACAAGTATCTTAGGATATGCTTTGCTGCAACTAGGTGTATTTGCCTTGGTTCACACATGAACTGACTAAGTGCACTCATAGAAAATATCTGGTCTAGTATTGACTAGATACATCAATGATCCAATCAACTGCCTGTACATAGTAGGATCCACCAGGTTTGAACTAGTTGCAGACTCACTTAACTTCTTCAAATTAGTTTCCAACGATGTAGACATAGATTTGCAGTCCATCATCCCAAATCTCTTCAAGATGACTATTGTATATTTCCCTTGACTCAGAATAATCTCATTGGGTTTCTGCCATACTTCCAACCCTAGAAAGTAATGCATATATCCAAGATCCTTTATCTCAAATTCAAGAGCTAGCTCCTTCTTACATTTGATAATGAGATATTTTGCTCCAGTAAGAAATAGATCATCAACATAAAGAACTAAGATTAAAGCCTCACCATCAACTATCTTGAAGTAGAGATTTGAATCAACATCATTCTTGATAATGGATTGATATTCTTCAGCCATAGCATCTCTCCATACTTGTTGACTTGACGTTGAACGCTTCCTCAACACTGGAAGGCTCAGATTCAATGATATGACTCATCAATGCAACATAGCTCGGAAACTGTTGTAGTCTTTCGCTTTCTTTGAAAGTGCCTTTAGGAGCTGCAAACCTTTCTACCTCCTACATTGTTTGCCTAGCCCATAGAGGTCTTCTATGACAATATCTCTTGGCCCATCAGTTGGTTCTAAAGGCTCAACTGAATCATCATCCTCTTCTGGTTTGGTAGACTCGCTCTGAATCTCAGGAGTACTTGCATCAACCTTTTGACCTCCTCGTCCAAGGTTGCCTGCAACGCTTGCCTTAGAGAAATGGTTTCCAGCGCACATCTCTGTAGAGATTTAGGGTTGTCCTTTTCGACCTCATCCCAGATCACTCTATTCTGACCTTGCAATACGACAACCTTCACTTCTTCTTAGTGAGTCACAAAACTCCCTCTGAAGGTTAATTCCTTCTCTTCGAAGAAACTGATCACAAAGACAACTTGAATAGGTTCTTCCTCTTCGAGAGATGTCTTTAGCCACCAACTCAGTCCTATGGCTGCAAGCTATGTCTCCATTTTACAGCCTACAGGATGCATCAAACTCTTCTTCTATTGAGAGAAATCTCTTATGCTTCTTGTTCCGTCCTGAAAGAATTAAGGAGAGATTACTAATAGTTCATAGAACTCAACTATTCCGAAGATAAATACCAATGCTAGAAGCATACATGATTTACTATCTCAATTTTATAGCATGAATTAATAACTACATAAAGATTCATGAACATTATTCAACCATGAAATACTTATCTCATTGAAATCATAATCTTGTGCGCAGAAAATGAGGGATCGATATCCTCAAACAACGATCACAATATCTGCTCTCTCCGCCCTTTTAGTGGCGTCAATCATTGCTACTCTCAATGCAAACTTTTGACTTCAATTGCAGCTGAATACCAAAAGAAGATCTTCATCGTCTTAAGCATCCTTCACTAAGTCCTCACCATACATATGTATCTATACTTTTGCTCTAAGTATCGATGGCGACTTCTTTGTCAAGATGTTCAACTGTAATGCAATCTGTCGAAATGGGCGCTATACCTGCTCAATTCGCCTGATCACACAGAATTGGAGTTGAAATCTTCACGGGACTGGAACATTGTGTATCACCTGATTTGCATAGACTCGATGAACAGACAACACAAAATATGATTCAAATGATTGATCTTATCCCAGTGATCTTTACTAAACACATATGATTCAAATAACCGATGTCAGATCTGCACAACTCAGCAGACTGAATTTTACCCCAAATTTAAAAGGTATAAAGAAAAAGAATACTTATCTCTTAATTTCATAGCACTGGTAAAGAACATGAACTGCACCCTCTGCTATTGAGTATTCTAAAGATGAATACCATAAGTATGTCAAAGCTATCATGAGGCCATGACACCGGACTGAAGCTTATGCAATAAATGGCTCCCTGCACATCTCCAGACTTCACTCAGAGTCCCAAAACAAAACGCAGCCAGATGTAGATGATGGTGTTCTCTAGAGAGCTCATAATCTTCTCACACAGAATGATGCATACACCATAAGCAACACAATCTTCAGCAAGGACTCTCCATTGCTTCTTCTTTCGAACCAACCATTTGATTCGCTTCTCCTTCTACACATTGCCTTATCTCTCACACTCAGCTTTAGAATGCTTTAACAAATCTGAATAGATCTTTTCTAGACCCGCTTTGATACCATGTTAGTTTTAAGATCAGAAAATGCAACACATAAGACAATGAACACCACAAGATACCCTAGGAAAACCCTCCAAATTCGAGGGGAAAAACCCAACAAATATATCTCTTATATATTTAGGAATAAGAGCAGAAATCTGCTTACAACTCAGGCCCAACACCAGGCTGAATTTGATACAATATACTGTTAGTGTTTCTTAGATCAGATTAAACAATGAAAGCACTTAATAGAATTGCAACACATAAGACAATGAACACAACAAGATACCTTGGGAAAACCCTCCTCTTAAGGGAGAAAAACCCAGCAAATGATCTCTTCTATAATGTAGAACAACTAGCAGAAATCTGCTTACAACTCAGGCCCAGCAATGGCCAATAAAGAATGTAATGAGGTCGCACCTCTCCTAGATACACAAGATACAAATGAATATCTTCTTCCTTGAAATCAGACTGCTGCTGCAAATGCGAATTCTGCTCTTAATCATAAATGCGAACTTGTTTGAGATAGGATTGCTTTACAATGATAAAGTGACCTTGTATATATATACATCATAAGGCGCCTCTTGACTTAGGTTGGCCTCTTTAGGAAAATACAATAAACAAATAAAATATCTTGAAGTCGGCTCTTGCTTTATTTAGATATTGGGAACATGAATTAAATAGCCGAAGGCTATTCACTTAATTCGTGTGTTCTTTGTGCGGATGAAGTGAATACCACAGCTGCAATAACATCAACATATACAACAGCATCTCTCCTAGATGCGTGAATACAGAATAGACATGATTCTCCTTGAGATCGATCTGTTGCATCAATATAATGACCTGCTGCTCCAGATAATGATCTGCTGCTCCAGATAATGATCTGCTACACAAGAGGCTGAATTTATGCAACAAAGAATCGCACCTCTCTTAGATGCAAGCACAAATGAATCACCTCTCCTTGAAGTCAATCTGCCTCTAGCAAAATATGATCTACTGCAAATATGCGAACTCCTCTTGATAGGTGCAAACTTTTCTTGAGAATGAATTGGATGTCTAATGAATGGGAAATGACCTTGTATATATACACAAGTGGGAATACATCAAGGGGAGGTCGGCCTCCAATAGGAAAATATATTTACAAATAAATAGTGCGAACTTCAAGGAGGGTCAGCCCATTAAGAGATAATATAATTTCCAAGTGAAGCGCCCCTTCACTTAATTATCACAATGAAATAAATAGCCAAAGGCTATATGCAATTTCATGTCTTCGATTAGGCTGGAAGAATGAACCCGAAGCTGCAATAACTTCAACAATAGGGACAAAAGAATGTAGGACAGAGCTATTTGGACTACCTAAATGAGTATAGATCTCTTAGGAATAATCTCATGAAACAATGTCTCTTACAAATTTTTGCCGATTGAAGCTAAGAAACAGACCCAAGAAAGAGAGAGGAACCCACAGCTAGGACTTACAATGAAGGTTAGGCGAGTTGTGCATACCTACTTTTGGCAGCTCAAACAAATGCACAACACGTTCTTAGATCCAAAATTTGGATACATACTTCTCCTCAAATCCTATGCTTGAAGAGGAAGCGATAAAATATGCCAAATGAATCTATATCCTGACATTTGAGTATAAAGTGGTGGTGTATTTTTGCTATGTTATTTGACTATTAATATGGTGGTGTATTTTGAACTTAATTACTGCTGTAAATATGTATATATTTCTTATTTTTATATGTTTTTGTATTACCGAACCCAAAACGAACCCAACCCCAAAAAACTATTTACCGAACCGACGAACCAGGTTCTCGAACCCGAACCCGAACTTGAACCCAAAACCGAACCGGTAACTTAGATATATATATATTTTGTAGTTGATGTATTATATATATTTTTATATTAGTTATATATATACATTTATATTATTATAATAATAATATTATATTGTTAATGTTTATATATTTTCTCTTTTTGTTGCAATTTTGAGGGCATGATAGTTGTACCCTTCATTGTTTCGGGTTCCACAATCTTGGGTTCTCCCTCTTTCAAGAATGATTCTTTTGGCTCCTGCTCTTTGCACCTTCTCCTCCTTCCATTTCTTATTTTCATATCATAATACTCCTCAAAAGACATGTCATGACAGATGGCAGGATCTAGGATAATATAATCAGTGTGATATCTCGTCCTTTCATCCTCTTTTTGTGGGTGTATAGGTTGTTCTTCTTGCTTCTTGGTTACTATCCTAACCTGTATACCCACCTATTTTTCAAAGCTTTTCGGTTGGGTGGAAGAGGAACCAAATCCCAAGTTTGATTTGTCATCAACGAATCCATCTCTTCACTCATAGTCTCCATCCATTTTGTGCAATCTCTGTCATTACAAGCTTGCTCAAATGTTGCAAGTTCAGCTTGATCAAAGATTAATAAATGATGAATAAAATCATCAAATTTTGACGGAGCTCTATGCTCCTTAGTAGACCTCCTCCTGAGGAATTTGCACTTCATATTATGTTGTTCATGCAACTCCTATGTATTTCCGTGTTCCTATGCATCAGTGAAAGAATATTGTTGATCAATGTTTGGAAGAATGGATTGTGATTGAGGCAACAGACTTGAAAGAGGCCGCAATTTTAATCTGTTTAGTGGCCCATCCATATGTCGCGACAGAGGTATAGAAAGGGGTGCGTATAATGAGGCTGCTCACTTAATACTCGTGGAAGATTAGACCTCTTAGCACTTCCGACAATCGGCATATAAAGTGAAGTGCCTTGCACAAAGGTGGAGAAAGGTGTAAGCAGCGACAAAGTTAATGAAAAGAGCAATTGACAAGGAAGTTGCGGTGGTCTAAAACAACTCACCCTCCACTCCTTATTGTTGCGTAGAAAAAGACCTTCTAGCATGTTCAAAAGGTCGTGTTCTATTTGAGATTTTGTGTGCAGAGGATGGAGAAGTGTGAGGAGGGCGATGTGAATTATGCTACGTTGGAGTATGAGAGACGTGTTGACCCTGCCGACCATGTAATGGATGCTGCACAACAACCCATGACCCTCGCACACATTCCTCAAAACATGGTGTTGGAGGATTTACTGTTGACTGTGGTAGAGTTTTTAAATGGCCATTGAAGATATCATCCAATGACACATATTCTTTAGCAGACTTCCCCCATTCCAGCAAACTTGGCATCACTTTTTCGTTGAAAATTACATCTCGGCTTCTAGTTACTTGTTTAGCAATTGGATCCCACAACCTATAGCCATATTGCTCATTTCCATATCCAACGAAAATGCATCTCTTAGACTTGACATCAAGTTTCATTCATTTTTCCTAAGGAATATGAACGAAGGCCTCTCATTCAAACACCTGCAAATGGCTATAAGAAATTTTGCATCCCAACCACTTCTCTTTTGGAATATCAAAATCCAATCGAGAAGATGGAGCTATATTAATCAAATAAACAACTGTATTAACAACCTCTGCCCAAAATTGTTTTAATAAACTAGTGTTGGCGAGCATACTACGAGCCCTCTCCAAGATTGTTCAATTCAACCTCTCTACTGCACCATTTTCTTGAGGAGTGAAAGGAACAATTTTGATTATTTGAATACCATTTTTTGCACAAAATCGATCAAATTCTAATGAGCAAAACTCTCCACCATTATCTGTTTTTAAGTATTTGATTTTATTGCCGGTCTGATTTTCTACGAGTGCTTTAAATTTTTTAAATATGTTGAAGACTTCAGATTTTCATTTTAGTGTATAAACCCAAACTTTTCTTGTGCAATCATCTACAAAAGTAATAAAGAAATTAGACCCACCAATTAACGTAATCTCCATGGGAACAAAAACATCCGAGTGCACTAGCTCCAATGGCCTTGTCTTCATGTCGTGTCCTTTGGTAGAGAACTTGATACTACTTTGTTTCCCATAGATACAATGCTCACACAACTCCAAATCAATTGAATTTAGGCTTGTGAGTTGACCTATTTTATGCAAATCTCAAGGCCCATTTTGCTCATATGATCAAGCCTCTTGTGCCAAATCTTTGAGCCACTGTCCACAACTGGAATCGCAGCTCCCACTTCAATGTGACTCTCTAGCACATACAAAATGCCTGATTTGCTGCCTCTAGCAATCACCAAGGATCCCTTTGTCACCTTCCACGTGCTTGATTGAAAAGTGATGCTACAACCTTGAGCATCTGGCTGTCTTGCAAAAATCAAGTTCTTTTTGAGTTGTGGAAGGTGTTTAACATCTCGTAGCAGCCAACTATTTCCATTTTTTAGTTTCAATAAGACATCTCCTTTGCCGACAATGTTACAAGGTTCATCATCACCAAGATCAACCTTACCAAAATTGCCCTCTTGATGGGTTTTGAAGAACTCTCGGCATGATGTAGCATGGAAAGAAGCTCCGGAATCCAACACCCACACACTTATTGCAGCTTCAACAATGGACAAAACAAGAGCATCCGCATTCTCTTCATGTGTAGGATTTACTTCATTCTCCTTTGGCTGATTTTCAGCCTTCTTAAATGACCAGCAATTCTTTTTGATGTGGCCATGCTTGCCACAATACCAACAACCACTATTTGTGCCTCTTGACTTCAATCTCCTATTGGACTTTGATCTTCCACTATGATTATGCCTTGCTCTTTCTTGTGATCTCCTTCTATTTCCGAAAACCAAAGCCTCTTTGGGTGAGGTACCTTGATGTTTTCTTCTCATATCTTCATTGAAAAAAGTTGCAGCAACATCATCAAATTTTAACACTCCTTCCTTGTTATCGGATCCTTTTCTTCCAAATACTGAGTTACTAATTGTCATAACCACTCCTTCCCAACTATTAGGGAAAGAGCACAAAAGCAAGATGGCTCTGAATCTCTGATTTCTTCTTCAAAATTAATATCAACAGAAATTTGTTGGCTGATTATGGTATTGAATTCATTCAAATGATTGGAAACACTACTGCCTTCCTTCATCTTCAAATTAAACAATTTCTTCATAAGTAAACCCTATTAGTTGCTGAAGCCCTCTCATACATGTCGCACTTCCGATCCCATATATCCTTTGTAGTCTTCTCCATTGCAACATTAAATAAGGCATTGCTGGATAGGGAAAGGATAATAGTTGTAGCCTACTTGTTCAAAATATCCCAATCCTCATCGAATATTTTTTCGAGCTTCTTTAACTTTCCCTCTAACACGATTGGGAAATCTTTTTGGATTAGGAGAATTCGTAATTGTAGCTTCCATATCCCAAACTTTTGACCAGAGAATTTTTCAATTCTCCACTTATCTGCCTCTTCCATCTCTACTTAATTTTTCCACAACTTCTCCTTGGATTTGATACCAATTGTTGATACCAAAGAGCATAATAAAGAAATACAAAAATAAATTTGAACAAATAGTTGTAGTCTTGCAGATAAAACAAAATACACACACAAAAGATTAACACCGATATTACGTGGTTTGCCTATATGGCTACATCCACGGGAAAGGTAGGCACGAATCTTTATTATTCAACAACTAAAAATACGAGTTCATCATACAGAATGATACAAATTATCGATCTCATTTGAATGTGTAGAGCAGCGTAGGACAAAGAGTATGAAGGGGCAGCCAATGTGATTGTTGGACTTCACATTATGCAACAAAAATTTGGGGAGTGTGCAAAACAATTTAGTAGGATTTTAAGAATTAGGGGAGGAGGATCATAATGAAATTGCAATTTCGGGCAGCATAAATTTCTACACAAAATTATCTTGTAGTAGAGGACAGTGAAGAGGAATTTTTTTATATTCATTTATAAATCACCATTCATGAAAGTCCATATTAACCTTAATTTTTATGTGTATTGTGTGCAAGAAAATTGTGAATAATTGCAATAAAAATCGAACAAACACAATAATATGCAAACGCTCGGATAAGGCAAAGAAAGTCCAAACAAGCATGAAATTCAACACAAACGAACTATGCTAGACTCCCTGTTGTGTGTGATTTGCCTATATGATCAATTTGATGTGTGCTCACTTGAAATTTCAGCAGCATAATGGTGCTTTCATGAAAATGTGTGTGATCCTTTTTAAATGGCTAATTGTTGGAGGTTTTATAGATTTTGAGAAATGAAATGGAGGTTTAGGATTAGATTTGGGGATTAGGGTTAGGATTGATGGGATTCTCTCAAGGCATGAGATGGTGCCAAGTGGCACAATGAGAGGAGTTGAGAGGAATGAGTGTACTTGTATGGTACCTTGGAAGATTTGCCATAAAGGCAATTCTTGTCGAAGGGGGCAAGTGAGGGGAATAAAGGAATTCAAAATTCCTTTTGGGTACTTTTGGAAGCAAGACTTATGTCTCCAAGGGCATGGGTCTTTTCGAAAAGGGGAAAAATTGATGAGAGAGGACAAGGTGGGTGAGAAGGATTAGGTGTGTGCACATGATTAAGGGGGTGAATTAGGTGGAGATTAAGGGGTAATGGGAAAAGGTGGAGGATGTGACACTTGGGAGATGAAAATTTATTTATTTAATTAATTTGGAAGAAAGGGGGTGAGAGGTAAGTGTTTACTCGCTGGAGTACTCACGACGTATTACGAGAGTAAATGGAATTAATAGAACATAGACAAGTACGAACTATCATGAATGCACATTGCACAACAAAATAGTAGTTCATTTATTATTCACAGTAACCAAGTACAATTAACCGTACTAGAATGTAACATCAGAATGTAATAGCATGTAACATAATATCATAAGTACCAACACCATGTCTCTCGACTATATTGACTCTAAGTACAAATAGCTGCTAGCGGTGGTTGAGGAACCAACCATCACGACTCTTCATGACAACAACTAATCACTAGTCAGGAATTAATCTTCCCGAAACATGTACAAAAGTATATGAAATATTGTAAACTAACTATAGTCTTATTTAAATATAATTAATTGCGGCCGACTATGACTGTCTACGATTGATGACCGACTACCAACTATGATCGACTACATCATCCCCCCCACAAATGTAGTCGTCTTCTAGACGACAAAAAAAGTAGTTGCTCCCATAACATCTACATGTAATGCGCCAACTCTTGCCTAGTAGTCGCAACCTCGTGTACCACTGTGTGATCATGTTCCATGTCCAGCTGTTGTCCAATTGCACCAACTTCGTACATAAACCTCACCATCTCCTGCAGTTCACTCAGGTGCCTTCGGACTATACCGTGAGGGTCATTGGCATGTGGCTCACTGATCTCAATGTACACTTTGTTAGATTCTTTTGTATGTGGTTCCAGCTGTGTTGGTTGTGATACTGGTGGTTTTGGCTGTACTGTGATAGCTGGCTGCCTTGGAACTTGGCGATCCAAATGATTCTGATGGGGGTTTGGGGGCAGCGCCCCTTGCGGGGGTCTGTGGGTAGCGCCCCTTGCGGGGTCAAGGGGCAGCACCCCTCGCTGGGTCTGGGGGCAGTGCCCTTGGTGTGCTCCCTGTCACGGTACAGGGCGGGCTTGAGGGGTAGCGCCCCCGTCGCCAAGACCAATTTAACATTTCTGAACCCACTCGAAACTGCATGGCACATCTCATTTTCATGATTTTTTGAGTGGCATAGAACAATGTTGGAAAAACCAAAAATTACTCCCTGATCTTCAATTCTCTGTATGGGCCGTGCATTGCAATGTTGGCGTACGAACCTGGTATCTTTCTCCTTATGTATGCTTTGCTGCTTGTCATTCTCTACACTATTTCCGCCATACCTTTTATCCTCTCGTACACCCAGACACTTCTTTTGTGCACGTCTCTCAGGAACCCCGATTATGCTAGTGCCAATTTTCAGTTGTACACACCTTTGTCTTTGCTGTATGATTTTTTGGCTCACTCCTTCACTGTGTTCCTGCCTTTGATCTCCGTACGGTTTGTTCTTCAGACCCTGCGCCTCTCTCCCTCGCATGACACTCTCACCCATTTTTTGTCCACTTGTACGACATTCTATGGCATGACTTGCTTTAGACCTTCGTGTGGACTTCCTCCTCTCTTGGCGTACGACTCTTCCTTGGTCTCCTCGTACGGCTACTCCTTGTTCCCCTCGTACGGCTATCCTTTGTCTTCCACGTACAACTTGTAAAAAATATGCTGTACGATCTGCACTACTTTCCTTTTTTGATTTCCTCCATACAGTCTCTTCTTGCTTTGGTTGTACGATTTTTGATTCTCCCTTCACTCTTCGTACGAGATGTGCTGCTTTCCCCTCTCTATCTTCCGTACGTCGTACGGCTCGCCAAAGGCCCTCTACAATTGCATGTATACTCTTTCCTTCGTGCTTTCTGTGAATCATGCAGTGGTTATCTTCTGTGCTTTCCTCCTCGACCATGTTTCTTCTGCTTAGTGGTCCTCCATACAGTAATCTTCTCTTGTGCGTACTGGTTTCATGGTTCCTCTATGCGACCCTTTTGTTTCCTTGAAATTTCTTTATTTTGCCCTCCTGAACAATTTGTCGATTCCTTTGGCATATTATGTTTGGCTCATATTGCACATGAAGTCGTGCTATCTCCTCAATATGTCGTCTTCCTTGTTGGTTTGTGAGTTTGTACGGGAAGCATGTCTTAAACCCGTACGATGTGTTTTCCTTATGTCGTGCCTTACACTTCTCCCTTGGTCGTACGACCTCCCTTATGTTTTTCAATTTAATAATATTCCCCATTTTCATTTTGGCTTTTTTAGGATTTTTGATCTTTTCCCCTTTTATTTTATTTTTGTCTCCATGTCCTTTATTTTTTTCTGATTTTTTATTTTCCTTGCTTTTCACTTTAATATTTTCACTTTGAATTTTAATATTTCTGCTTTTTTAATTTTTTAATTTTTTCCATGTTCTTTCATTCCACTTATTCTTTTTTCTCCTTTTATTTTCCTTTTGCTCAATTTTTTAATTTTTCCATGTCTCTTATTTCCTTTCTCCTCCTTGTCTCTTTTTTCTCTCTCATTTTTAAATTTTTTTAATTCTTCTACTTTATTTTTTTCATTTTTTGGCTTTGACACAATTTTGGCACCTTGTGCTTGCTTGGACTTGTAGGCTAGCGCATCGTCCAATTCTGATACTCTTTCTTTGTGCTCCCTGTATGCGATCGGGGATGTTTGGTTGGACATAACCACCTCCTCTTCTCCTTCATTTTACTCGTCGTACTTGATTAGAAATGTCTGGCAAGACGTTCCCTTCTCCTCTTCTTCCTGGGTTTATTTGATCTGTAGCATGTTACACTCTTGGTGGAACATCTCGTAATCCTCCATTTGCCAGTGAAATAGGCCATTCGGCGAACTTGTTTCGTCCTCCAAGCAACTCTCGAATACGCCTTCGTCCTTCGGCTCCATAGCCTTCCTTCGTTTGTGTTTGACTCTCCCCCATCAGATTCAGATGCATAGGATGCCAACTCTTCGCTGACGGCTTGGTTCTTCAAGTTGATGACGTACTTCCGCCTGTTGTTCTCGATCAAGAGTGTGTTCCTCTTCTAGTTATGATTTGCTTTGGCTGCCACTAACCACCCTTGTCCGAGCAACACATCGTACGCCTTTCTTTGTAATGGAATGACTACAAAGTTCAGTGGGAATGGCTATGTTCTGATCACCACCTTTTGCGCCATCAACGTTCCCAACGGTTTGATGACATGTTGATTGACACCGACAAGTTGGAATATCGGTGGCTAGAGTGTTGGCTTCCCGAGGCTTTTCCATGTGTCCTCGGGTAGTACGTTGACTCCCGATCCTCCGTTGACAATAGTTTTTGTCAAAATATTCCCTCCGATCTCCATTTGAACAATCGTTGGCATCTTCCCAATGTTTGCTATCAGTAGTACGGGATCAATGGTTTGTTCACCATATGGTGGTGGTTCTAGTACCAATTCTTGCCTTCGATCCTCCGCTCGCGATTGCTTGCCATCCCCGATGACGTTTGTCATTGCCAGTCCCAATTGTGGCAAGGTCTGGAGAAGGTCAGTTACTTTGATCGGTATGGTGGTTTTCAGTACCTGCCATACAATGTTGTTTACCCCTTGCATACCCCTTGCTCTTAGATTGTATGGGCATTCCTTAATGGAATGTCCCATCACTTGGCAGATATCACAGAACAACTTCTTCGGACAATTTGCTTTCGTGTGACCTTCCCCATTGAAGTCCGTACACCATAGTTCTCTGGCTTCCCTTGTACTCTCCTTTTCAGCCTTCAATTCTTTAATCATTCTCATCATGTCCTTTCTCAATGCTTGTACGGTCTTGGACTCACTGTCGCTGTCGTCTGTACTCTCCTCGTTGTTCGTCTTCTTTTTCCCTCGGAAGGATGTTTTGTTTTCGCTTTCTATATCCATCACTCGATTGTACGCTTCAGTGTACGACGATGGAGGCATGACTTTCATCTTCTTCCTCAGTAACGAAAGCAAGCCTTCGATGAACCATCGTTTCTTTAGCCCGTCGATCGGCTGAACCTCTAGTTTCCCTAGCAAATCTTTAAGTCTCCGGTTATAGGTGCGCACACCCTTGTGCTTCCCTTGCTTGGTATTGTAAATTTCCGCTACAATCTCACTGTCATCCCTCATGAGTTTAAACTCATTTTGGAATGCTTGCTTGAGTAATCTCCATGATGCCCTTTGTACTTGGTCCAATTCAGAGTACCAGTCAATGACACTGTCTCTTAGTGTTGCTGGAAATGCTTTCAGCTAGTGATCTGGATCATCCTATCCGTTGGCTATCCAAACTGTTTTGCATGTTTTACAATGGCATATTGGATCTTCTTACCCATTTCCCGTAAACTTCGGCAGTTTTTGCCGCTCGGCTGGCGGAGTCACCATCTTGCCTTGATACCCTCGTGTATTGGACCTGGCTGGACCAATTTTCCTGCTACGTTTCGATGCTTTTCTTGCACTCTCGGCCACATACGAGTCTCTCCCACGTCCTCCGTCAGCATCCTCGACACCTCGAGTCTCCTGGGGTTCACTTCGGTACTCCCTTTGCCCTAGGGTCTTGGGGTTAGATCTTCCAGTCCTCAACCCTTCGTCATCGTCCGATATGGACAATTCTCGAATGCGTTGGATGCTGCTATCAAGTTCTTCACTTAATTCATTTTCATTTTCACTGATTTTGTACCTTTCTGCGTACGGAGTGCTGAAGGGTCCTTCGTCCCTCCCCTCCACAAAATTTTGGTGTGCTCTACTGATGGATTGGTCTATTTCCTCAAGGTTCTCATGTGCTCCTTTTATACTTTGGTTTATTTCAATTAAATCTTCATTAAATTCTTTCTCAACTTGCCTTAGTCTTCGTTGTCAGTTTTCTTGCTCCTGAAGTCTGAGTGATCGCCGAACCCTCTCCTCTTGAGTTTCATGCCCGATTGGTAGTCAGTCCTTGTCTTTGTTAGGCTGTACGAGCATTAAGGGTTGTTCACACAATCATTGGTTACCAGGAGTACGTTTTCGGCTAGTATCCTGTTCTTCCTCTTCCCGCTTGGTTCCTTCTTCGTACCATTGCAATATTTGTTGCCTTTGGTGTTCTTGATCCTCCTCCACCCGAAGGTCTTGTAGGATGATGAAATGGCGGGCCAGCAATCTTGGCAGACGGTTGAGGAGATGATCAAACTCTACGTTCACTTCCAGTCTGTCCTAGATAATTGCCTTACGGATCTCTTGCCTGAGGGCTTCCCTCCATACGTGATATCTTAGTGATATATTCCACAGATTTATCAAATCTTGTGTCAACTCGTCCTCTCTTTCTTCATTAGTTTCTACGGGCTCTTCCGCCGATCGACCGATTACACTGCCATCATACTGACGAGTGATTCCCTGGTCCGCGTAGGCAACAACGCCAAATGTTTACTCACTGGAGTACTCATGACGTTCTACAAGAGTAAACATAATTAACAAAACATAGACAAGTACAAACTATCATGAATGCACATTGCATAGCAAATTAGTTCTTCATTTATTATTCACAGTAACCAAGTAAAATTAACCATACTAGAATGTAACATCAGAATGTAATAGCATGTAACATAATATCATAAGTACCAACACCATGTCTCCCGACTATACTGACTCAAGTACAAATAGCCGCTAGCGATGGTTGAGGAACCAACCGTCACGACACTTCATGACAACAACTAATCACTAGTCAGGAATTAATCTTCCCGAAACATGTACAAAAGTATATGAAATATTATAAACTAACTATAGTCTTATTTAAATATAATTAATTGCGGCCGACTATGACCGACTACGATCGACGACTGACTACTGACTATGACCGACTATAGTAAGGATGAGTAAATAATTAACCTTCGGCTAAGACATAGGAAAATAGGAGAAAATGGATTAAGATGACAATAGAGTAGGGAATATTAATTAAACAATAAATTATTATTTAATTAATATAGAGGATCGGGAATAAGACGAATTAGGTTAAAATTGATCAAATGTAATGATCAATTTTAGGTGTCTACATGTACCATTTTACCGAACATACCATGTACCCATTTACCCACCTACCCTGATTTGAATGGCGTCCCCTATAATATACTGATACCATAATATGCCTGGAATTGAGGGTGTGCGAATTTATAAGGTAGATTACTAGCAAGGATGGAACTACGAACTTTGTAGTCAGGCAATCCATTACTTTGCCATTTAACGACAGGGTGATGTCTCTGCAATATCCATTTTCAGGAAGTAGAGATAATATAAACTAATAAAATAAGAGCATAATGAGTAGGTTCACAGTTTCACTAATATGATAATGCATAGAACATTATCAGAAACTGAAGGTGCCATGATCATGCATAAGAGCTGCTTGGCTGCAACAAACTAAACTATGTTTTCTTGGCTCTGCTACCATCTCTCATGTTATCCACCTTTTCACTGACTTGCTGATTCTCCACCGATAAGTCTCAAGTTTATATCTGTTGTTAATTATTTGGCTGCAAGTGCATTAGACCACTTTGTTTGAGTCCAAAAAAGAGCAAACTGGATTATTGTCAAATGTTATGCAATAATCTTTCATTTAGAAAATGATGAAGCTGCTAGCAGAAAAAGGAACTAGAGAACAAGCTAACTATGTTTTCCATGTACTACATATTGTCTTTGTAATCTTTTTCCTATCACTTGCTGAATTTAAAGGTGATGCATTTCATGCATGCAGATACATTGGAGAAAGCTTTGGCAAGACTGTTTAATGCACCCCATCTGTAGACAAAAAGAACCCTGACGTACTCTTTACTTGGTCTTGAAAAAAAGCACATATTATACGATGCCTTAACATGCAGTGAGCCCAAAGTCAATCCAATGCTAGCATGTTTTTCCTGTCTTCTGTGATCATATTAGACAGGGATAGCACAAGCAGTTATGATATGTATTGTTTTGATCATAGGAAACATTCAAAATAGTAGATACAGGAAAACTTCCTGAATATTATAACATATTAACCCTGATATTAATGGATACAGAGACATCCATCCAGGACAAATAACATAATATCATTTCTACCATGTTTAAGACATTTGTCTGACATCTACAAGGGACATCCGCATGACAAAGGAGGTACAAAGAAGAATTGTTTCTCCTCTACTGATGTTTTCTCTTGTTCATCCCGAGAGGCATTATAGTTGTGTACGAAGTGGCTAGTAGGAGCCTGGATGCCACTATGCGAGAGGGTGTCTTGTGATAGCTATGATATTCTAACAGCCTCTAAGAAGTTGCCACATGCATATCCTGAAATTACATAAATTTAAGAAGTCCTGCACTATCCTTGCTTCATGAATCTTAGAGTTACTGTAAATGTAAACAATTATGTGGTCATCATGACTCTTAATAGAGCACTGCACAAGAGCATACTTGTTTTAACAATTTATTACCGAATTGCAGGCCTCCAGTATGCTTGTGAATTTCCCTTGATTCTGACATGAATTTTGTCAAATCTGCCTTGACAAATGTGACCTTTAATATTGATATAATTTATCACTTGAGCCTCCAAGCTAGGGATAAGTTCTAAATATATTTTCTAGATGGTGTCATGAGATCTTGATTGTAATAGTCACTACCTAAGTTGCCAGTTCTGGTATGGATCCTGGTTTGGGTTTGTGGATCTGGTAAAAAAACTTGGGGCTGGGTTCATTTTGGGTTCGTCTGGACTCCATACAAAAAGCATCTACAAATCATATATATATATGTGTGTGTGTGTGCCTGTGTGCCTGTGTGTGCGTGTAGACTAAAAACATGAATTAAGTTTAGGATACTGTTGATGTTATAGCAGCTATGGTCTGCACTTCATCGCACGAATTCCAAGAAGAAAGCAAATTAAATGTATAGCCATTCGGCTATTTAATTTATATCAAACAATAAATATAAATGCAAAGGGCCGACTTTATTATGTTTATTATTTATTGTAATTCCTTTATGTGAGCCGACCTATCTTGAAGAGGCGCCTCACTTGTATAAAGGCAAGGTCATTTTTGTCATTGTTACACATTCGATTTTCAAGCAAGTTCACATTTTTCTTCAAGAGCAGAATTCGCATTTCCTTAGCAGCAGTCCGATTTCAAGGAAGAATATATTCATTTGTATCTTGTGCATCTAGAAGAGGTGCGACCTCATTACATTCATTGTTGGCCATTGCTGGGCTTGAGTTGTAAGCAGATTTCTGCCATTATTCTACATTATAGAAGAGATTCAATTGCTGGGTTTTTCTCCCTCAAGAGGAGGGTTTTCCCAGGGTATCTTTGTGTGTTCATTGTCTTATGTGTTGCAATTATATTAAGTGCTTTCATTGTTCAATCTGATCTAAGAAAAACTAACATGGTATAAGAGCGGGTGTGAAAAAGATGGTGATCAGATTTAGTGTGCAACACTACTTTATTCTTTTTCAGTCTATCTCTTATTTCTCAAATTCAAGATGGTGAATGGTCTGAAAATCAAGGATAGACTCGAAGGGATTTCGAACTACACATCATGGAGGTTCAGGATCATGCTCACATTGGAAGAGAATGATTTGGCTGAGTTTGTGAAATCAAAAGTTCCTGAACCTGAGGAGGAAGAAGAGAAATTGCAGTGGAGGAAGAAAGACACTAGGGCAAAGAAAGTGTTGGTTGATTCCGTCAAGGATCATGTTGTACCGATTGTCTTCAAGTTGGATATAGCAAGAGAGATGTTTGCAACCTTGGAAGAGATGTACGAAATCAACAACACTAGTCGAGCTCTTGCACTGAAGCAAGAAAATGACGAAAGGAGAATCTGTTATTACATACTTCATGAGGATTTCAGAGATAAGAGATCAACTCTCCACAATTGGTCACATGATTGACGACAAGGACCTAACTATGCTTGCTCTCAATGGTCTTCCGTTTTCATGGGAGGCGTTCATTCAAGGAATCAGTGCAAGATCTAAACTTCCCAAGTTTGATCGATTGAGGATTGATTGCATTCAAGAAGAGTCGAGACTAACAGCAAGGGGAATTGGTCAAAGTTCAAAGAATGAAGAAATACAAGTTCTTGCCTCTCATTCATCGAACAGAGGAAAAGGCTTTAAGAAAGGGTTCTTCAAGAGGAATCGAGAGAATGGAAATGATGGTGCTCCTGCCTTCAAAAGGAAACAAGACATGTCCAAGATTCAATGTTTTCAGTGTGATAAGTATGGTCACTTTGCGAAGGATTGTCCTCAAAGACCTAAGCATCAAGTTGCCATTGCAGATGTTGAAGAAGTCGCTCCACAGAAGGACTTCAGTGATTATCTGTTCTATTCAGCCTTGTCAAGCAATGTTTCTACCGACACCAACACTTGGCTGATTGATAGTGGTGCTTCTAGGCACATCACCGGTTTCAGGGGTCACCTTTCAAATTTAGTGGAGAGCAACTCTAGTGATCAAGTCATTATTGGAGACGATGCTAGATATTCTGTAAAAGGAATTGGAAACTCCTCTCTTCACTTGGATTCCGGGATTTCATTAGAATTGAATGATGTACTGTTCGTTCCAGGGATAAAGAGGAACCTTGTCTCAGTTTCAGCATTGGAAGACAAGGGTTATCAAGTTGCCTTCTCTAAAGGCAAAGTTCTTATATGGGCAAAGAACTCCAGCTTTAAAACTGCTCAAGTGATTGGAGTTAGACATCAATGTCTTTACAGGCTATGCACTCGTCCTCTTCAAGTGCTTGTGCGTGACAGTTCTAGCATGTGCGATCTATGGCATCGAAGGTTGGCTCACATTCACTTTCGTGCTCTACCTATCATAGAGAAGATGGTCACCGGTCTTCGAAAATTCAACCAGGAACATGAAGGTACATGCAAAGGATGCACTCTAGGCAAGAACTCAAAAGGTATGTTTCATACTAGTGAAAGTAGATCTAAATGTATTCTTGATCTTATTCATTCTGATTTGTGTGGTCCAATGTCTATTGCATCATCTAGTGGTTTCTTGTATTATATTACTTTTATTGATGATTACTCTAGAAAGACTTGGATTTACTTCTTAAGATCTAAAGAATCTGAAGAAGTATTAGAAAGATTCAGAGAATTCAAGGCATAGGTTGAAAAACTGTCTGGAAAAAGGATCAAGGTATTGAGATCTGATAATGGTGGAGAATACACCTCTGGCACATTTCGAGATTTTTGTATTGAAGCAGGGATTAAGAGGGAGTTCAGTGTTCCCTATAATCCACAACAAAATGGTATTGCCGAAAGAAAGAATAGGTCTATTGTGGAAGCAGTGAAAGCTATGATCCATGATCAAGACCTACAAATCTCTCTTTGGGCTGAAGCATCGAGGACAACCGTCTATGTTCAAAACAGGAGTCCCCACAGGATCTTACAGAATAAAACTCCTGAAGAAGCATTCTCAGGTGTGAAACCTGAAGTTAGTCATTTGAGGATCTTTGGCTGTCCAGTTTATATTCATATTCCAAAGGAAAAGAGAACAAAGCTAGAATCTTTTGGGAAGAAAGGAATTCTTGTAGGTTACAGTGAGACATCAAAAGCTTACAGGATATACATACTAGGACAAAAGTCTATTGAGATTAGTAGAGATGTCACATTTGAGGAAGATGTTGCTTTCAGAAGGTCCAAGGGCACTCCTATGGAGATTGATGAAGAAGAACCTCCTCAAGATATGGAAGTTGACCATATTCCAGAGAACCCGAAGGAGGCTCCAGAACCTAAAGAAGATGTTGATCCAGTTGAACCCTTGGATCCTACTGATGGGCCTCTAAATATTGTGATTGGAAAGAAAAGACCTCTTTGGGCTCGCAGGACAATGCAGGAGGCAGAAAGTTTTGCAGCTCCAAGAGGAGTTTTCAGAGAAAGCAAGAGACCTCACAAGTTCTCTAGTTATGTCGCCTTGACGAGTCAGATCATTGAGTCAGAGCCTTCAAATGTTGAAGAAGCTTCTAGTCAACAAGTATGGAAAGATGCCATGTCTGAGGAATACCAGTCCATACTTAAGAACGATGTTTGGGATATAGTTCCTAGACCCAATGGCAAATCTGTGGTGTCTTCTAAGTGGCTCTTCAAGATCAAGCATGCAGCTGATGGGAGCATTGAGAAGCATAAGGCAAGATTTGTGGCTAAAGGGTTCTCACAAAAAGAGGGAGTTGACTATGAAGAAACCTTTGCTCCTGTGGCTCGATATACATCTGTCAGAACCATCATTGATATTGCTGCATCTAGAGGATGGAAGATTCACCAAATGGATGTAAAGACAACTTTTCTAAATGGTGTAATAGAAGAAGAGGTTTACATTGAGCAACCTGAAGGATTTGAGGTACATGGAAAGGAGTCTCATGTTTGTAAGCTAAAGAAGGGCTTGTATGGTCTTAAGCAAGCTCCTCGTGCTTGGTATGAAAGGATTGATCAGTATCTATCAAGCCCGTGCTTCTCAAAGAATGATGCAGATTCTAACCTCTATTTTAAGGTAGTAAAGGGTGAGGCTTTGATTCTGGTTTTATATGTTGATGATCTGATTATCACTGGTGAAGAACATCTAATTCTAAAATGCAAGAAGGAATTAGCTTCAGAGTTTGAGATGAAGAATCTAGGTCTTATGCATTACTTTCTTGGCTTAGAAGTTTGGAAAAAGTCAGATGAGATGATTCTAAGTCAAGGCAAGTATACTGTTGACATTCTCAAAAGGTTTGGTATGATTGACTGCAAACCTATGTCTACACCCATGGAGACTAATCTAGATAAGTTGAAAGAGGCTGCAGCTAGTTCAGAACCAGTGGATTCTACGATGTATAGACAGTTGATTGGTTCATTGATGTATCTAGTTAACACTAGACCTGACATCTGCTATGCCAATTTATGTGTGAACCAAGACAAATACGTCTTGTAGCAGCTAAACATATCCTGAGATATTTATGTGGCACAATTGGATATGGGTTGAGATATTCTTCAGGTGTGGATTTAGAGCTGCATGGTTTTACTGATTCTGATTGGGCAGGATGTGTCTCAGATCGGAAGAGTACCTCTGGTTGTTGCTTCAGTTTGGGGACTGCTATGATTTCTTGGTGTAGCAGGAAACAGTCTTCAGTGGCCTTGAGTACAACTGAGGCAGAATATATAGCAGCTTGTGTGGCAGCTCGTGAGGCAGTGTGGCTTCGTAAGCTCCTTGCAGGATTGTTTGGACAATCAATGGAGCCTACTATTATACACTGTGATAATCAAAGCTGTGTAAAGCTTTCTGTCAATCCCGTGTTTCATGACAGAACAAAACATGTTGAGATCAAGTACCACTATATTAGAGATATGGTACAAAGGAAAGCTATACAGTTGAGGTATATCAGCACTGAAGAGCAAATGGCAGACATTCTCACCAAGCCTCTCGTGAGGATTAAGTTCG